>OZ053299.1:15930772-16530772 GCA_964056655.1 Arabis hirsuta
ATTAAGGTTTAGGGTTTAGGGTTTAAGGTTTTGTAAGAACAATGTGTATGTTTTGCTATACCTATAGGAATTATGGTTTAGGGTTTAGGGTTTCGTTTAGGGTTTAGGGTTTAGGGTTTAGGGTTTTATGAGAACAATGTGTATGATTTGCTATACCTCTAGGAATTAAGGTTTAGGGTTTCGTTTAGAGTTTAGGGTTTAGGGTTTAGGGTTTTGTGAGAACAGTGTGTATGTTTTGCTATACCTCTAGGAATTAAGGTTTAGGGTTTCGTATAGAGTTTTGTGAGAACAATGTGTATGTTTTGCTATACATCTAGGAATTATGGTTTAGGGTTTCGTTTAGAGTTTTGTGAGAACAATGTGTATCTTTTGCTATAAATCTAGGAATTATGGTTTAGGGTTTCGTTTAGAGTTTTGTGAGAACAATGTGTATGTTTTGCTATACATCTAGGAATTATGGTTTAGGGTTTCGTTTAAAGTTTTGTGAGAACAATGTGTATCTTTTGCTATAAATCTAGGAATTATGGTTTAGGGTTTAGGGTTTAAGGTTTTGTAAGAACAATGTGTATCTTTTGCTATACCTCTAGGAATTAAGGTTTAAGGTTTCGTTTAGAGTTTTGTGAGAACAATGTGTATGTTTTGCTATACCTCTACGAATTAAGGTTTAGAGTTTAGGGTTTAAGGTTTTGTAAGAACAATGTCTATCTTTTGCTATACATCTAGGAATTATGGTTTAGGGTTTCGTTTAGAGTTTTGTGAGAACAATGTGTATGTTTTGTTATACCTCTACGAATTAAGGTTTAGGGTTTAAGGTTTAAGTTTTTGTAAGAATAATGTGTATGTTTTGCTATACCTATAGGAATTATGGTTTAGGGTTTAGAGTTTCGTTTAGGGTTGAGGGTTTAGGGTTTAGGGTTTAGGGTTTTGTGAGAACAAATGTGTATGTTTTGCTATACCTCTAGGAATTAAGGTTTAGGGTTTCGTTTAGAGTTTAGGGTTTAGGGTTTAGGGTTTTGTGAGAACAATGTGTATGTTTTGCTATACCTCTAGGAATTAAGGTTTAGGGTTTCGTTTAGAGTTTTGTGAGAACAATGTGTATGTTTTGCTATACATCTAGGAATTATGGTTTAGGGTTTCGTTTAGAGTTTTGTGAGAACAATGTGTATCTTTTGCTATACATCTAGGAATTATGGTTTAGGGTTTCGTTTAGAGTTTTGTGAGAACAATGTGTATCTTTTGCTATACATCTAGGAATTATGATTTAGGGTTTAGGGTTTAAGGTTTTGTAAGAACAATGTGTATCTTTTGCTATACCTCTAGTAATTATGGTTTAGGGTTTAGGGTTTAAGAACAAAGTGTATGTGTATAATTTCGTAGACGAGATAGGGAAGTCTTCAGTTTAGAGATATAGTAGCAGACTTATCATACAAAACATAAGATATAGTAGCAGACTTTTCATACAAAACTAAAAAAGTTCAATTTTTTACAGAAAGCTTAAGATAGAAGTCGAATTGGCGTGCCGATTTGCTACGGCGAGGTATCGGCTCTGTGTTTGTTCGGATTTGGTGGTTGACTTGGACTCCGGCGAGATGATTCGCCTTCATCTCCAACTTTCGGTGTCTCCTCTTCGAACCGATCTCTGTTCCTTTGAGCGAGAAAGTTCTGGTAGTACCTGCACAACGAGAAACAAACAAAATACAAGGAACATCACAGTTTGACAGTATTAATTTCACCAGGTTGAAAATAACGAAAATTTGACTTGCAAAGAATTCGACATTTCATAGATGCTGAATACACATAATGACAGAATTCGACATTCAATACAATACACATGTTGACTAAGAGTTTACCTAAAAAATCTTTCGAGAAATGCCTCATACGACAAAAAGTTTTCTCCGTTTCGTGACATCTTTCGGGCATAGTTGTCGATGGCCCTGTCGATTGGTCATCTCGCAATAGAGAAACAGATTTCAGATTAGTGCTGCAAAATTTGAGATTGGCATTTGAATTGACATGTATGCAGTTAGAAGTATGTAAGTTTGTAATGGCGAGAAACAGGGTTGGTTCATGGAACTTACAAGAGATTTCCTCCCATTATCGTGTACTCAGCGATCTCCTGAGGGGCTTCAGTGGTTGTTGTTGGTTCGTACAGAAAGGGAAAGAGAAAAGGGGTCAGACACTGAGAAGTAAGTCAGAACCATGAAGATCTTGAACAGGGGAAGTCGAGGAGATTTACATGGATCTACGTCGAAGTTAATGATATATCCAACCCTCTCAAGTCTAGGGAACCGAGTTTCAGAGGTAGCAAAGGAAGAATCCGGTTGCAGATTTGGGGATCGTGACGGAGAGGCCATTATAGGTGATTGATTGAGATTTTAAGTTTTTATTTCGCAAGAGAAGAGAAAGTGAGGAGCCCCATTGGTTGCTAACCTAAGGTTATCTGAATACGTAATTATATTGAAATTAATTAATACTCTCGAGAGGCTTCCTATATTAGGTGTAATGATTAATCTATATTATATAAGTCAGCCGAAACGTGAATTCGTCACTCTTAAGTCATAACTCAGCCGAAACATGAATTCGTCACTCTTAAGTCATCCGCTTATTTTGCACAAAGCATTATATAACTCAGCCGAAACATGAATTCGTCACTCTTAAGTCAGCCGCTTATTTTGCATAAAGCATTATATAACTCAGCTGAAACATGAATTCGTCACTCTTAAGTCAGCCGCTTCAGTCAGTCGCTATTAAGGAGAGTAAACGCTGACTAACACATAAGTCAGCCTTTACTCAGTAACCGAAGAGTTGCTATTAATTTTTTTTAAAATCAATAAAATTAAATACAATCTCTTTAGTGTTTTAGTGTTTCACAAAACCCTATATGAACTACCCTAACAAATTATAAGTTCCTTCATCTAAGATCTCTGATGCCATCTTCACCCGTAAACCCTGAATATTCGCATCATTTATCCCATGGAAAGTAGTGCCAAGCGCTAGACACTCGACAAACTTCAATGCATACACCCCACAGTCGCCAATTTGGACATTTTGTGGGATGTATTTGCCACTCCTCCTTCGGAACGAAAACTGCTTCAATCTAGGTTTTCGGAGATTGACAGGAACTAATTCGTTAATCATAAATGGATCATGTGCGAAAACGGCCTAAATGAATCACGGATTTTCTTTTCACTTTCCGGTGTCACCTGTCCAATGATGGGATCGTAAACGTCGATCTTCTCATTAACAAGGTCCACGTGATATGCCACCCAATTATCTCCTCCAGTTTGTAGAACTCCGTACAAGTGATCGACATCTTCTAACCACTTCTTGTTTGTTTGCAAGTCATTAGGAGTTTTGCCGTTTACTAAATCCTCATACCCAGCTGTGAACTTAAACGTCTTTGGTTTGATCTTGAACTGTATGTAATCCATACACCATACTGCAGTAAACCAAATGTCCATAAATCCAATTCGCTTGGAGTAGAATGGGGAGGGATCTAGCATGGATTTTTTTATGAGGATTCTCATATACGCGGAAATATGCTGTACAAAGAAAAATTATACTTAACTCAGTCTCATATAATATATAACTCAGACATAAAGCATACTTAAGCCTACATAACTCAGACATATAATAAATAACTTAGACATTACGTATATTTAACTCAGCCCCATATAATCTATAACTCAGACATAAAGCATACTTAAGCCTACATAACTCAGACATATAATAAATAACTCAGACATTACGTATATTTAACTCAGCCTCATATAATCTATAACTCAGACATAAAGCATAATTAAGCCTACATAACTCAGACATATAATAAATAACTCAGACATTACGTATATTTAACTCAGCCCCAATAGTATACTTACATCATCAGACAGCCATCCATAATCTATCCTTGGCCAATACTTTCTCTCAGACATGAGAACTCTGTAGAACTCGATCTCGTCTGTACCCTTTGTAAATGGAACATCCCTAAAACAATTAAACACAAGTTAGTTTAGGCAAATATTGCTAATAGCCGTATTAACATATGCTCTAAAGGGTCATACTCGAATGGCTTTAGGTGATCCAAAAGTTTAGCCACTTTAACCGGATCAGCAGGTGCGACAGGATCATAGATTGCTGGTGAAGGTTCATAATTTTTCCTCATGCACGTCATTCCATTGTCTCCAATATAAGGAAAAACTCGTGCTTGAGGATCATTTTCTAGCCTCACTGAAGACCCATCAGGAGATAATTTCACCCTTGACTACCGATAAGCCTTAATTCTCTCCGACCTAATCCTGTCCTCTTCCTCCTCATCAGACTTCAGCAGCACTTCGTTATATTTTGCGACAAATTTGCTGGTGACATCCACAATCTCACTGTCGTCGTTTAAAATCTGTTTCTTCTTTGCTGGGATAGTCACTTCCGGAGGTTTCGGATCGTCTTTGCCTTTACAATTCCTCGCTGTCCTCCTTCTTACTTGCCCCTCCTTTTTTAAAGCATCGACCTCCTTCTTTAAAGCATCGGCCTCCTTCTTCTTTAAAGCAGCGGCCGCCTTCTTTAAAATAGCGGCCTCCTTCCTCTTTAAAGCAGCGACCTCCTTCTTCTTTAAAGCATCGGCCTCCTTCTGCTTTTTAACCTCAGCCTCCTGCTTTTTTGCCTCAACCAATTTCTTAGCAGGAGAAACAGTAACGAAATCAACTGTTTCTTCTTCGTCATTACCAAACTCCTCAGCCAATTTCAATTTGGTCTTATGAACTGGTTCAGTACTTTTAAGCTGTATTAACATATAAACATAACTCAGCCATAATAAAAAGAATAAATCTGTCGTTATGTAACTATAACTCAGCTGTCAAATAGGTAATAAATCAGTCGTCAAATATAGGTAATAAGTCAGCCGTCAAAAGTAACCATAACTCAGCCGTCAAAAATAAACATAAATCAATTGTAACGTACATTATGCAGGGGGCTATTGACTGGTTCAGGACTTTTATCCGGTTCAGGACTTTTAAACTCGTCCTTCTGCGGCTGTATTAACATATAAACACAACTCAGCCGAGACTAATAAGGATAACTCAGTCGTCAAAAATAAAAATAACTCAACTGTAACGTACCTTTGGACTATTAACGGAATTATGCGGGAAGTTGTTCACTTTTGATTGGTTATCATCTTTTGAGTACTGTTCCGTGCCTCGAGAGCATTCAGACGCTCTCTCATTTGCATCCGATCATTCTCAATAGATGCAACTCTTTCTTCCACAGCATCTCGGACTGTATCACCAATCATCTTCTTCAAATCTGACAACTCTCCAAATTTTGTGTTATAGGCGTTTAACTGCGCCTCAACACTATCTATTCTACTACCAAAGTTGTCAAACTTGTCAAATCTTCTGACAAGGTTTTCCAGGACATTGACTACGGTCGTCAAATCCGTCTCTTTCCCCATATCCTTGTAGCTACTATGCTGGAACACAATCTCACTGTTGCTTACTTCCTGTTTTTTCGTAGCTTTCTTCTGTTTTTTGGCGGGGGGTTGATCGGAATCTAACGAAACTGCAACCTTCATTTTTTTCTTCTTTTCATCGCTCTTCACATCCCAAAAACCTCTAACAAACCTACCCGCACGTATGTCTGTTACCAGATTTACAACTTCTGGGTCATTTTCTTCACTCGCCCACTGCGGAAACAGCTCTTCTACAGCCTCCTTCATGATCATTTTCTTCACACGCACCTGCATAGTAAATCAGCCATAAACTCATAAGTCAGACATCAAAAGATTCATAACTCAGCCATCAAGTAACTTATAAGTCAGACATCAAATGAATCATAAGTCAGACATCAAATGATTCATAACTCAGCCATCAAGTAACACATAAGTCAGACAGAATAAAAAGATCCATAACTCAGCCAAGTCAACCTTCTTACCTCACCATGGTCTCTGATCTCCTTAGCTATGGCTGTAGTAAGACTTTTACGTGTACGGGTTCCACCCCATCGCAAAAGAGGAATTTCGTTCTCATTGACTACTTTTCCAAACCGCTCTCCGAAGCAGGTCACAGATTCATACGCCCAAACCAGCAACACGTCCTTCATGCCGCTAATGGTGTACGACTTTTCTTCTGGATTCAACATCTTAATTGAACCAACCAGAACTTCGAATGCAGTCCGACCCCACGGATAAGTCCTCAAGGCTTCATCGTCGAATACTCTTTTTGCACTTTCAAAGGGTATTCTAGAATTATGATGCAAGCCATAAAGTCCCATGGCTTGAAGAAGCAACAACCCTAACCATTTCCTCTTTTCAAAAGTCCAGCCTCGACAGCCCTCTAATGCTGCCCTCAGTTCATCTAACTTGGGTCCTACCCCAAGCGGCACCTTCAACTCCTCCCAGATAGTTTCGTATTGCTCAGGTTCAAAACTTTCTGTTGGCAGTGGATCTGTGTTTAGACCCATGAGCGCACCAAATTCGATTAAGCTAAAGCTGATAGGTTGATCAACAACGAGAGGCCAAATCTCCTTGTCATGTACTCGTAAATGTCTACATAGTAGATAGTGTATAGTCTTCCCAGACCACACCAATTGGCTATCAGCTAGCTTAGCAACTACTCCAACAGGAAACTGCTTCATGTGTTCCCACACATCATGTTCTATTGCGTCTCTGACTCTAGGGAACTCTCCCAAATGGACATTGTGATTAATTTTTTTATTTTCCAACTTAGAAGCCCCTTCAGCGCATAGTCTTGGAGGGTAATCCCTTGCTTGATCTTCAGGAATTGCTTGATCTTCAGGAATTGCATGATATTCAGACATCTGAACATAAAAGACATAACATATTAATGATAAATCAGCCGCAACAAAAATCAAACTCAGCCACAACTAACAAATAAACCAGCCGCAACCAAACACAAACTCAGCCACAACAAACAAATAAACGAGTTTGTGTTATGTTTGATTTAACATAACACAAACTTAGCCACAATAGCATTGCACATGTAAATCAGCCGCAACACAACACAAATCAGCCATAGCATAACAATAAATCAGCCGCAATAAATAACTTAAACAGCCACTAGCAACGATAAACAAGCCGCCACAGAATAATAAATCAGCCACAATACCGTTAACAAGCGACAAACACCTTCGATTCCTCAGATTATACTCAAAATAAATCTGAAAACTCAAAATAAAACGAAGGAAGATGAAGAATCCCCACTCCTCTGTTTATACTAACCTTCGACAAAAATCCGACTGTGAAAATGCAGAGCAGACGTTTCGACGACAACGGCGGTGAATGTTTCTCAGAAATCGACTAGAGATAAAACAGTAGAAGTTTCGACGACAACAGACGAAGTTTTTAATTTTCCATCCTTTGAGTTTCCTTCTCTGACTTGTTAAGACGGTTAACCTAATTAGTGACATGGAACAGTGATTAGTGACGTGGATTAGTTAATCATTTTTTAATTATAAATAACCTCAATTAAAAAAAATAATCAAGGGTGTTTATTGTAATTTACTAGACTTTAAAAACTTTTGAGTAATTTCCAAAAGATGTATGCTATTATAGTAATATAACAACTTTTCTATGTTATTTCAGTAATTTTCTAAAAAAAAATGAACATACAAATAAGAATAGAAAAAGGAGAACATGGAACTATGAAAAAAAGAACGTGCTGATTTGTTTGCATGAGGAGGGTATACGAAGGTATTTATAAGAATCAAAGAAAGAACCAGAGGAAAAAAAACAATATTTTATGAGAAGAAGATGACAAATATATATATATATTTTTATAGAATTAGGGTTACACAAATAAAAAATACAATTAGATATATATATATATATATAGGATTCCTGAGTACACGAAAGTTAAAAATATTTTATATAGATAAATATGGAAGATTTACATAAATTTGAGTATATTACAAAATAAAGTATATTTTATGAATCTTAATAGACTAAATACGAAATATACATTAAAAATTAAAAGTATCTTAATTATTTTTTCTTCTTCCTAAATCACTTTCAATGTGACACGTAGGAAAAGTGACCTTCATGGAAATTCTTGGGTTTTTCTCTTGGCGTTTTGTTGACAGTTCTTACCGATCTAGATGTTCTTCAACCTTGAACACTTTCCCTTTGTATATTCGAAGACGTTCCCATACAGAATCACCGCCTTGCACGACGGAGTAAAAAACAGAAACCTTAAACAAGAATTAAAGACAGAGAACATCAGATTTCAAAGAAGAAACATAACAAATAGAAATCCATGTATGGTTCAAGTACCTTTGCCATCTCACGTGGCACAATCTCGTGACCAAACCAAGCAAGAAGTTTAGCATTTTCAGGAACCGGAAGACTAGAAGGAGTCAAGGTACTGCTCAAGAGAGATGATGTACGCTTCACATGGCGCTTGAGAATGTTGTACAACGGTAAACATTGCTCCAATAAATCATAATGCCTCAAAGGGAACGTCTGAAAACAATGCAAAACACATTGTAGTTTGAATAATGTTTTAAGTTCCAGAATCTTAACTGCAGTAAAACTGGACCCCTACACGAGGGATTTCCTTGGAGACGAAATACCCGTTGACTTGTGAAGAGTCTTGTACCACCATGGAGATAGTCCGTCTTCTGGTATAGGACCAGCCTCCCATCATCAAGAAAACACACAAGCAATGAAACTACGGTCATTGGATTTTCAAACAAAATTTTTGGATCAATCAGCACCATTCTCATGGATATTGGTAAAACAGCAATTGATCGGAGTGTTTTCTCTTCCATCTATTGGGCCAGGACCTATGGCCCAAGCGATCTGGAGGCCCGATAAACCTTTGAAGCCCAACTCATGCTCTGACCATTGTATAGTCAAACAAGGGTCAGATTTGGAAACCATGGTCAAATAAACCTAGGACTGTACCCTCAAACATTCTACTATAAATAGGGAGGGATGATGTGACAATGGAGGATTCATTCATTCCTTAAGAGAGGACAAGGGACCAGAAACATTCTTTCGGACTCTGACTCTTCAAAAGGACATTTAAGGAAAGCTACCGCCGACCAAAAACACCTAGAAAGATACTCTTCACAACAACTCGTGACAACCTAAATAGCTCGGGACCTGTCCGATCTATTGTTTTTCTTCTTAATTTGTAAGCGATCTGATAGTCCGGGATCTGTACGGACTATCGACTCCGGTATGCTCTGTAACATTTCACAGCCCGCGAACTCGTTTCCTAATACACGATATTCTCCGATCTCCTATCTTATATAAATTCATTGTTCCGCTTTCGGGCTACAACAATTGGCGCGCCAGGTAGGGGACTTGGAGATTTTCTAACGCAAAAAATTATGAGTCCGAAAGCATCGACAAGTCGACTAGTTGACAACGCAACAACTCAGGAGGTCGCTGAATAATCCACACGATCTCTCCAGCTACAACGACAGAAGGCGCGGTCACTAACGAAGCTTCAGCTCGCGAAGAAACTAGTCCCGCCGTGATCGAGTCCGGAAGAAGCAAACCCACCGCTGTCACAAATGAGTAGGTTAACTTCGCTATGATGTTGAACTCGCTCATGCGGCGTTTCGATCAGCAGGACGATCTGTTTAGACAGACAAACGTTCGCCTGAGCGAGCTATCAAATGCCCTGGTCGTTATTCAAGAGCAGCTAGATTCTCCTCAACTAGCGCAGCAGGTCAGAGCGCACTCTTATGCGGCAGAACGACACGGACGACCTCTAAATCACAATAGGGTAATCAACCTCAGTACCCCATCACGAACTCCGATCAGCGCTCAGCTCCGTCAACCAGTTGCGCCAGTCGATCATGATTCGTTCCGGGGATCTGAGATCGAAGCCCTGAAAGCTACACTTCGGGATATGAACTCCCAAGTTCACAGGACTCTCAGCTTAGCCCCGGAGATCGATCGCGTGCTGGAGGAAACCCAGCGAACACCTTTCACAGATCGGATCACCTCCAACCCCCTCAGATACACGTCAAAGCTTTGCCTGCAAACCTACGCCGGCGCCTCCAACCCAAAGCATTTTATGACCGCCTTTATCATCGCGATGGGACGAGTTCAGCTATCACAAGAAGAAAGAGATGCGGCCTACTGTCAGTATTTCGTTGAGCACTTAACAGGATCCGCACTCGACTGGTTCTCCCGGCTTGAACCGGCCTCCATCAACAATATCAACCAACTCTCTACGGCTTTCTTCAAACACTACTCGATGTACATTCAAGACGACGCAACAGACGCCGACCTGTGGGCACTGGCCCAAGGGCCCAAGGAGTCCCTTCGCGATTATATGGCCCGTTTCAAGGCAGTATTAGTAGAGCTAGACATCCACAAAACTTCTGCCATCGGCGCTCTGCAAAACGGTCTGTGGCATGAGTCGTCCTTCCGGACCGACCTAGTCCTGAAAAAAACCCCTCACTCTCGAAGACGCGATGCACCGAGCAACGCGCTATATCGCATTAGAGGAAGATCACGCCGCTAACTCAAAAAGTATACTCCCACCAAACCGACGGCCCAGAAAGCCAAAGTAAAGGAGCCCGCAGAAGATGACTACGTCGAGCCTCGGCAATACCTCGACCAGGACTTCAAAGACCCTAAGAAAAATTTCACGACCAACCTAGTTGCGAACAAGCAAGGTCAGACGCCGAGCCCGGCTCAGAACCAAAGCAAGAAGTGGCCGTTCAAGTTCGTTTGCGGGGAGGAAAAAGAGGCAGACGCCAGGTCATTCTGCGACTATCACCAAATCTACGGTCATTCGACCTACCAATGCCTGCAATTGAAGGATAAGCTGATGGCCAAGTTCAACAGCGGAGAGGTACAAGTCGATCTACCTCCAAACCAATCTGATAAACGTCAAACCGAGGAGGAGGGCGGCACGAGCAGAGGCCAGACAACAACGTCGATATCCCCCTCCCTCCAAAATGATCTGGTGACGACAAGGGCTCTGGCCAAAATTAGCCCTCATCAAAGCGAAAAATTTACATGATAATGGGTGGATTCCGAACTACTTCCAATTCAATCTGTTTCCTGAAAAGGCACGAAAAGGAAGTATCCTTGCAACAAGATTGCCGCTTACAGGCCGAGGTCGATATGCCGGTCATTTTTAGTGAGGCCAATACCAAGAATGTGTCCATGCCACACAATGACCCACTGGTTATCGAGCTGAAGATCGAGGACTGCGACGTCACCCGGGTGTTGGTCGATACAGGAAGTTCGGTCGACCTTATTTTTCTTGAAACACTACGAAAGATGGACATAGGCAACAACAAAATAAAGCCTAGTGCAAAGCCTCTGACCGGTTTCGACGGAGTAACGACAATGACGCTAGGCACCATCAAAATGACGGTCTACGCATGTGGCATCACAAAGATCGTGAAGTTCGTCGTGGTTGATAAACCAGTGGTGTATAACGTCATAATGGGAACGCCCTGGTTTTCTCTCTCCGAGCGGTGTCTTCGACCTACCACCAATGCGTCAAATTTCCGACCTCCACTGGAGTTTTCACAATCCGTGGAAGTCAAAAAGTTGCCAGATCGTGTTTCGTTACGGAGCAACAAATGCGTAGGGTAACCTGCAACATCAACCAAGCTATCGAACCAGCAAACCCAAGGCCGCAGCAAGAGGCTGTCACATTAGTCAACATCGACGAAAAACACCCTGACCGCAAGGTCGGGATTGGCGCTGAGCTTGAAGAACCACTGCGACAAAAGTTGATCCAGTTCCTAAGCACCAATGTTACGACCTTCGCGTGGTCAATGCAAGACATGAAGGGAATCGACCCAACCATAACGACGCATGAGCTAAACGTCGATCCGATGTACAGACCGATCAAGCAGAAAAGGCGGAAGCTCGGCCCAGAACGAGCCCAGGCCGTACACGAGGAGGTCACCAAACTACTCGAAGCTGGCTTAATCACAGAAGTACATTACCCGGAGTGGCTCGCCAATCCAATCGTCGTCAAGAAGAAGAATGGCAAGTGGCTAGTCTGTATCGACTTCACCGATCTGAACAAGGCGTGTCCTAAAGACAACTTTCCACTCCCTCGTATAGATCAAGTCGTTGAGGCGACGGCTGGTAACGAACTTTTCTCTTTTATGGACGCCTTCTCGGGATATAACCAGATTATGATGCATCCCGACGACCGTGAGAAGACGGCGTTCATCACAGACTGCGGAACGTACTGTTACCGAGTAATGCCTTTCGGCCTCAAAAACGCCGGAGCGACCTATCAACGATTGGTGAACAGGATGTTTGCCAACCAGATCGGCGATACAATGGAGGTGTACATCGATGACATGCTTGTCAAATCCCAGAAGGCCGGTGATCATGTTTTCCACCTCCGAGACTGCTTTGCGATCTTGAACAAGTTCGGAATGAAACTCAACCCAACCAAGTGTACCTTCGGTGTCACCTCAGGCGAATTTCTGGGTTACATAGTCACTCAATGCGGAATCGAGGCCAATCCGAAGCAAATAGCCGCAATACTCGACCTGCCCTCGCCGAGAAATAAAAGAGAGGTGCAGCGACTGATCCACAGACCGGAGCTTGCCGTTCTATCAATTGATGTGAACTCCCAAGGACAAAAGCTTCCTCTGGGACGATCGATGTGAGGCCGCGTTCGGGGAACTCAAAGCCTACCTGTCAACGCCACCCGTGCTGGCCAAACTCGAGCCGGGTAAAACTCTGTATCTCTATGTGTCTGTAACCAACGCTGCGGTCAGCGGGGTTTTGGTGCGAGAAGACCGGGGCGACCAGAAACCCGTCTTTTATGTCAGCAAGTCGTTAGACGGGGCGGAATCGCGCTACCCCCTCCTTGAGAAACTTGCACTAGCAATCATCGTCGCAGCTCGCAAATTACGGCCGTACTTCCAGTCTCACTCGATCGTCATAATGTCCACACAACCAATGAGAACGATCCTCCACAGCCCGAGCGTATCCGGTAGAATGGCGAAGTGGGCGATAGAGCTCAGCGAGTACGACATCGAGTTTCGCAATCGTATCGGCGCCAAGTCCCAGGTCTTGGACGACTTCCTAATTGAACTACCACCAGTCACCCCGGAGAACTGCTCAACCAGTCAAGACTGGACTCTTCATGTCGACGGATCTTCTTCGCGGCACGGTGCGGGGATCGGCATCCGCCTTGAATCGCCAACTGGAGAGATTTTGGAACAGTCCTTCTGGTTAGAATTCAAGGCATCAAACAACGAAGCTGAATATGAAGCTCTGCTCGCCGGGCTATGACTAGCAAAAGAGGTCGGTGCTTCACAAATTCACGCTTATTGCGACTCTCAGCTCGTGGCTAACTAATTCAACGGAGAGTACGACGCCAAGGATGAAAGGATGGAGGCATACCTAAAACTCGCCCGCGAGCTGACCAAAGGTTTCAACTCTTTCAAAGTCACGAAGATTCCCCGGGCAGACAACGCTCAAGCCGATGCACTCGCTTCCTTAGGTTCCAGCTTAGATTCTGATCTACGCCGAGTAATTCCGATCGAACCAATCACCGAGCCAAGCATTATTTTGCCTAAAGGTATCTGCAGCATCAACATCGAATTCGATGATCTGCCCGACACCGCGGAAACACCTCCACAACAGACTGCCCGTACCACAACAACGGACTGGCGACAGGAGATCATCGCATATATCGTGTCTGGCGAACTCCCGAAGGACAAATGGGCTGCGCAAAGGCTAAAAACCCGCAGCGCGCACTACATCATCATTAAAGATGAGCTCTATAGATGGAACACCGCTGATATACTACTCCAATGCTTGGCTGGCGATGAGATATATCGGGTCATGGCCGAAACACACGACGGGGCAGCTGGCAACCACTCCGGAGGTCGGGCCTTAACAATCAAAATTAAGCACCTCGGTTTCTTTTGGCCAACAATGCTAAAAGACTGTGCTGAGTACGCCCGTTGCTGCGAACAGTGCCAACGACACGGTCTGATGATCAACTCCCCGACCGAACCGCTCTCTACAGCAACCGCGCCCTACCCCTTCATGCGTTGGGCAATGGACATTATGGGTCCCTTCCCCAAGTCAAGGCAGAAGCGGTATATCATCGTAGTCACAGACTACTTCACAAAGTGGGTCGAGGCCGAAGCTTACGCGATGATACGGGCTACTGACGTTCAGAATTTTGTTTGGAAATTTGTCATATGTCGCCATGGGCTCCCTTACGAGATCGTCACGGATAACGGTTCTCAATTCATCTCAGCGACCTTCGAAGACTTCTGTGCGAAGTGGAAGATACGGTTAAGTAAGTCAACACCAAGGTATCCTCAAGGCAACGGGCAGGCCGAGGCGTCAAACAAGATTATCGTCGACGGTCTGCGAAAGCAACTTGAGGACAAGAAGGGTCTTTGGGCAGACGAACTCGACGGTGTAATCTGGTCGTTCAGAACTACCCCCGGCAATCTACCAACCGTACACCGTTCTCCCTTGCCTACGGTCTGGAAGCAATGGCACCCGCCAAAGTAAACGTCAACAACCTACGCCGCGTAATGATGACTGAGAACCCCGCCCTTAACGATGATATGCTTCTTGACAACCTCGACCACATCGAAGAAGATCAAGGCGCAACTCTAGCTTGGATACAAAACTATCAGCAGCTCGCAATGCACTACTATAACAAACGAGTCCGCAGCCGGAGCTTCGACATCGGCGACCTCGTTCTTCGAAAGGTTTATGAAAACACGGTGGAGTACAAGGCTGGGAAACTCGGAGCTAATTGGGAATGACCCTACCAGGTCACCGAAATCATCCGACCTGGTGTCTACCGACTGATGACCTTAAACGGCGAAATGATCCCATGGTCTTGGAACTCCATGAACCTCAAAAGGTACTACTATGAAACCAAGCTCCCCAACACAAACCAAGGCTGAAGACCGATTGAATCCGCCGCTACAAGTTGAAAACAACCGATCTCAAAAAAAAAAAGAACGCTCTACGAGCTCACTTTGTTACTTTTGTAAATGAACTACGATTGGCTTGATCCATATCACAACGGGTACGTAGGCAGCCCGTAAAAAGGCACAACTATTAATCAAATATATATATATATATATATTCAATTCGTCGACTCTTTTTCTATTTTTGCTTATAAAACTTATTTCGTGCGCTGGTACACCCAGTACGGAAAGCTCCGAGCTCATTTCGCGTCAATGCTTCGGCCAAGCATTCGACCAAATTTCGTTCCATGTGAACAAAAGTGGTTTGATCAACCACGTTGCTAGGGCAGAAGCCTAAAAATTTCCCCTAGCGACCTATAAGCCGGGGCCAGACCCGCAACCTACCCCGAAACGTCTAAGTACCCTAAGCTGAGTCCTCCTCGCATACTTAACCACGTAACGGGTATTGTCACAAGCCGACCTCAGAGTCGTAGGCAAAACGGGCACACTTAAAATCCTAAGTACGACCTAGATATACCTAAGTATGCAAGCCGACCAGACCGCGAACTTAGTCGAACGACGGTCTACGAACTCACTAAGTAACCAAAAGACGAAAGCATTAATACAAAAAAAAATAAAAGCGTTCTTACAAACCAGAGTACCAAGGCCACAAGCGGCCCAAAAAAAAAGGGGGTAAGAAACAAACAACAAAGAAAAAAGAGAGAGCGCTTAGGCATCTAGAATAACCGGTATACCATCAAGAGGAGCGAGAACGTCACCCGTGGCCCGGTCCCGAGGAGCTGCATCAGAAGCTTCGCAGTTCGGATCGATACCCCCCCTATCCGTGGTGGTCATGTGAGTCCCACATTCATCAAAAGGGGCTCCAAGGTTAGCCCGAGGAGGGATCGCGCACAGAAAACGGGGAGGAGTTATTACGAAGTCCTCCTCTGTGACCTCCTCTACGACCAACGCCTCGAATCGTTCCTCAAACTTCTTGAAATTCGCGTCGAGATCTTTCAGCTTGTCGTCAGGAATGACGATTCCTTCTCCCGACAAAACGGCCAGATAATCCTTAATCGCCATCGCTTGATTCATCAAGGCTGAAAGACGGTTTACTTCCTCAGAGTCAGAGATCGATTTCTTGATTTTAGCCAACTTGTCGTTGCATTTCGCAACGATCTGGTTGATCTCGTACTCTCGAGAGGCTCGCAAGCGAGTCATCTCGCCGTCATGGAAAGCCTCAAAAGATTTTTTCTCCGCCCTCGCCTTCTCAAGCTCCTCCTCCGCAGACCTCGCCCTCTGCCTCGCTTCCTCAGCTTTCGCGGAGAAACGTTCATCGCCAGGTTCTGCTCAGCGATCTTTTCCTTTAGACCGGCTACTTTGTCGGCCTCCGCCCTTATACCAGGAAAACCCTTTAGCTTATCGATGAGCCTCCGGACGCGACGTTCATACCTTAGGGTAAGCATGTTCGCGTGAGTAACCGTCTGTCAAAACAAAACGACGAAAGGCCCTCGGTAAGCAAGGTTAGTACGGAGAAGCGGAAAAGAGGAAAAGATGAAAAATTCACAAGGTAGGCGTCGAGAGCGAGTTCACCTCCATCATGCTCCTCGCATACACTTTGTACGCATCTTTCTCCACCAAAGACTCCGATTCAGGAAAGTCATACTCCACGTCGCAAGGGATCCTGGAAAGCAGATTGGCAGATGCTCGCAAATTGTCGCCAACATGCTCCCGCCCACTGTAATTGAAGGTCAGATCATAGGCTTCCGGGTCCTCCTTGTTAGAATCGGCCTCGGCTTCCACTCCTCGCGCCTCCTCAACTCGAACCTTTTTCTTTTGTCCGCTAGAAGTCCCCTCAGACGACCTTTTCTTTCCCTCTTTTTCCCGGATCTCCTTCGCGGCCCCCTCAGATATCACCGCTATCTTCTTGTCGGCTATCTTCTCGGCGAACAAAGCCCCGGCCTCTTTTCTAGCATGGGCAGCGGCCTGTTCGTTAGACTGAGGACTGACCCTTTTAGACATCGCAAGAACCTCCTTTGAGCCCGCTGTCTTTTTGGAGCCAGACGCCCCGATCTCTTCAGTATAGTTCACCTTCTTGAACGTGGCCTTCTTCGTAACCATCTTCGCCTCGTTCTTTTGATGAACTCTTTTTGGTTTGATCGGTGGAAAAGTGTAAGGACGCAGCGGAGCGAGCTCCAAGTCAAAACAGCCTGCAAAAAGCAAGAAAGTTTATTTAAATAGATAACTCGATCAAAAGTCAAAACGTAGCAAGGAAACAGAGCACCGACCTGTAAGGATCCGACCTATGCACCGTTTAATCCGCTGCTCGAGGAATTCTTGCCAAATCTGAGGCGCCACGCTTCTCAAAACGTCGGTCAGCAAATATTCTCCGGGCTTCGGCGGGAGAAGAATCCTTGGAACGACAGAATCTGCAAGCAAAGGAAAAGATTAGATGTCAGCCCGGACAAGAAGAGTATAAACACATCAGAGGTGAAAACGTTACTGTATCTAATATTCCAGCCAGCCCGGATAGGCCATCCCGAATTCGCTACCGACGCTGAGTTTATCTTTACAAAAAAATAGTATCGCTGCCAATCCTCGGACTTGTCACTATGGGAATCCGGATCAACCAGTTTGAACTTCGGGCGGGCTGATACATAAAAGCGACCTGTAGGCTTCCTCCACTTAAAGAGAGTCATCGCCTCAAACGAGTCGCAGTCACATTCTAGCCCGCGTTCAGCGGCCAGCGTCATGCATACTACGAAGTTGCGAATTGACGCATGAGTAAGCTGAGATATAGCTATGCCGCATCGAGCACAATACTCGATCAACAGTCGCGGTAATGGAAAAAACCGCCCGCTGTCCAAAAAGAAGGATTCATATAGACACATGAACCCTTCCGGAGGTGACCAGGGACGATCGCGTTTATCCGGAACTACGAACCCAACGCTGTCCGGCAAATCCCGAGTGAGTCGCATAGTGATCAGCGACGACTTGTCGGACAACGTCTCGAAATCATCACAGCGTTTTAGCTCGATGTTGCGACCTAGGCCTGGACCCGGAGAGTCCATCCCTTCCTGGGGGAAATCTGACAAATCAAAACAGTCGGGGTTCCCTGTACCTCCGATCTGACCTCCACCAGTCAGAGCGCGAGCGGGAGGTCGACGTCCCACCTTGCGAAGTTTGGGGATAGCGGGCTCGGAAATCCCGGCGCGCTCGGAGGTCCCGGCCTCCTCGTGGTCCAATCCCCTCTGAGGAATTTCGACGAGCTCAGTCTCAACCTCCTGCCCCGATGTAGCCCGATCAGTCGAGCTAGATACAGCGGAAGAACTACCGAAAGCTTGTTCGGAGGAGAAATCATTCTGGGAATCGGTGCTGGTCGGTGAAGCCATGGATCATATGAACACGGCGGTTTTTCTTTGAAGATTGATCGGAGAACTTAAAAACCAAACGATGGGACAGCAACAAACCTTTCAAAGGCAAGAACCACAAAAGTTAGAGAGAGAAGTGAAGAAAATACCTTAGAGAGAGAAGTTGGGCAGAGGGAAATGAGAGAAGGAAGAGCGGGGACCCCATTTTATAGATCCAGAGCGGAAACCAAAACGTCGCACCTCGAAAACTCCGAACTCACCGCGACAGACCAGTCAATCATCGACACGTGGCAAAATCAATTCGTTCAGGATCCAGATCGCAGACCCATTAACAACGAAGCTCGGCCCATCTCGTTTCGTTGACTGGGGGGGGCTACTGTTGGGCCAGGACCTGCGGCCCAAGCGATCTGGAGGCCCGATAAGCCTTTGAAGCCCAACTCATGCTCTGACCATGGTATAGTCAAACAAGGGTCAGATTTGGAAACCATGGTCAAATAAACCTAGGACTGTACCCTCAAACATTCTACTATAAATAGGGAGGGATGATGTGACAATGGAGGATTCATTCATTCCTTAAGAGAGGACAAGGGACCAGAAACATTCTTTCGGACTCTGACTCTTCAAAAGGACATTTAAGGAAAGCTACCGCCGACCAAAAACACCTGGAAAGATACTCTTCGCAACAACTCGCGACGACCTAAATAGCTCGGGACCTGTCCGATCTATTGTTTTTCTTCTTAATTCGTAAGCGATCTGATAGTCCGGGATCTGTCCGAACTATCGACTCCGGTCTGCTCTGTAACATTTCACAGCCCGCGAACTCGTTTCCTAATACACGATTTTCTCCGACCTCCTATCTTATATAAATTCATTGTTTCGCTTTCGAGCTACAACACCATCTCTCAGTAAAGTAAGAAAAAGGTACCTGGGCAAAGGAATACATGAAAGTGGTGCTGAGTGATCTTGGAGCAGACCATGAGTGAATGACCTCTGGTTCCGCCATTATTTAAAGATGATCGCTTTGAAATCGAACGGAGACACTTCGCTCTGTGATCACTACACTCAACTTCCAGTAAAACTATTGCCTTTTGGTCGTGTTTCTCTGTACTATAGAATAAGAACCACACGACAGAATCTTGGATTCATGTAAAAATGAATTTTTTTCACTTTTGGGAAAGAGAGAAATTTCCAAAATAATTTAGCCGATTATAAAGTTGTCGATCACATTTAATCTTCAAGCATCTTATCTTATCTTTTGACACATCGAGATTCTCTAATTTCTATGAAACCATGATCAAATAATTTATATCGACAATGAGATCCGATCACTGTCACAGAACAGGAGTGGCATTTTTTTTCCAATAGAAATAAAGAAATGTAGAAGATCACAAGGATGATAACTTTTCCTAAATCCAAACTATGTAAAGTAGAGATTAGAAGCTGTAGATGCGTTTCTAGCGGTCACCAATGGCATTTTGTAGTAACCGAAGGCGTTTACCGGTTGTATTGTGAAACCCTTTTCATGTTTCCACAACCACATGAAACGCTCACTGTGATTTCAACCACCAAAGACATTATCTGGAGGATATGGAGAAGAGCCGGACGCTTGAGTGGTCATATGAATGCATATACGGTAAAAGCTCAAAGTGAGGGGTAAGTTCTCTGGTCACATCAGTCATGGAAAGGTCCATTTGATCCACAAGTGTCAAGAACGCATTGAAAGTGTCTGCATTGCGGATCACAGATGCAATGTAAGCCACTACGGGGCTGCGTCCTTGTTGTGCTGTGTCTCTGTCTTCACTCTCTCGAGAGCCATTGTCTCTTTTCGGTGGTTTCCTTAAAAGGGATACAAGAACCCGAAGTAGATGAGGGAGACATGATGGATCATAGATTACATCTGCACCTAGACTGATAAGAACGTAAGCGTTTGTCCATAAGCAACATCAACTGCCAAATAATTCACGGCTTACTCACACAATATCTGGACGATATTTGCTCAATTCACTTTCCGATGCAGTTTCCCACGGAAGATGAATGCATTTAACTCGCTGTAAGAGGAAAACGAAACGATCTTTAATCAGTTAAGTGTATTATTTATACTCTGAATCAGAAAGCACAAAGAAACTTATTTCCTACTCACTGTACTCTGAGCTTCTCCGGGTTGTTTAGGCAACTCATCATCACAGTTTAAGCGATTCATCTCTAAATTAAGCTTCATGTTAGCCAGAGTTAAAAGATCTCCATCTGTTAGTATCACCTGCAGAAGGAAAATTTGTGACTCAACATAGTTTTGTAATTATGATGAGAAAGTTGGTAATAAATACGCATACCTTCTTGGCCTTTACATGTGCGAGACAAACTCCGACCATACCAACTCCAGAACCAACCTAAACAGAGCTCCATCAAATCAAAAAGTGATCATAATAGATCAGAACGAAAAACCTGATCGGCTAATGAACTTCATGATGACAAACTAACCTCAAAACAGGATTTATCGGCGAATAAGTCTGGAAATGACAGAATAAACTCTGACAGAAACAGACTTGATGGCCAGATGGAACACCTGCTCGAAATCCATGATCCAAGGTGAGCAATGTAGAAAGTGACTTATGCATAGAAATGAATCTGTGGAAGTCAAATGATTATATGAACGACTCTTACCCTGTATCTCCTTCAAGCATGTTCAATGAACATTGCAGCGGAATAACTAATTTCCTCGAGCTTGGACAACTCGGGTGTTTGTATGAACCTACAAATAATAATCCACAAATGAGTCCACAAACACATCGCGATAGGAAAGATTCTATGAACAATGAACAAAAATACACAGCAAAGACGAGATTTTACCTTCTGGGAAAAGAAAAGAAATGAATTTAGTGATCCTTGTGCTTTCTTTCACCAATGTATCTTCCTAAATACCCAACCAAGCTTAGTTTTTGTTTTCAATCAATTACGAGAAACAAGGAAACTTCAATAGTACCTTAGAAGTTGACATGTAAAGAGCATACTCTTCATACACTTGATCCAATACTTCACCATTCTCCAACTCAACTTCAGTTATGAGTTTCTTCAGTAACTTTCTTGCGTATGATGCGTTACCATTTGCAGACTGCACATATTATTTCATTATTCCAGAGAAAACTGAATACTAAGATGTGTTCATAAGCTAGGTTGACGAACAATAGTAAGACCCAAAAAAGTGACTTTACTACAAAATCTTAACAAAAAAGCTTCCAAATTTCTCTTAGTTTTCTAGTACAATTCCGAGCAGAGCAGAACAGTAGAATTTACTTACAGCCGTTACGCAAATTTCCCAGAAAATTCTCTGGGCCCTGTCAGTAATTGGTCCTCCGGTGCACTCTCTACAAAAAAGATAGTAAGAAGCAAAATCAAACGCCGGAAAAATTGGAAGAAGCTCGCGGCGGCGGCGGAAGAGATGGTGGTATACCTCGCGAGAGTGATGACGGAGTCCACCGGTTCCATGGCGAGGAAAGCAGAGAGGACATGAAGGTACTTTGCCTCCGTCTCCGGCGAGTCCAGTCCCGTTGAGTTCTCGCTCGCCGCCATGACTTCGCCGTGTGTAGCTCGGAGGATCGCTCGCTATTTCAAATCAAAGACTAGCAGTTGGGCCTAATGGGCCTGTAGTTATTTGACCCATAAGCAGATACAAAATGACTAAATAACCCTTCAAAACCCCTTGAAACTCATAAAATACCCCTCACCTTGCATCATGCTTTTGTCTTCCTAATTACCTTGAGCGAATTTCCTGACTTCTTATCCAATTACAAGCTATGAAGTCTTCTATCTTCTTCTTCTTCTTCTTCCTCTTCCTCTCATCATGGCCATTCTACTTCACTCCCTCTCTCTTCATCCACCAAACCCTATATTCCAAAACCCTAATCGACCCAAAATTCTCTCTTGTGCAACTCTTAAAAACCATACCTTTCGGAGAGATGTGGTGCTTAGAACAGCATCTCTCTGCTTCGTCTCCTTCATCTTTCAAAACCCACTTCTCGAGTCCTTAGCTGATCCTTCGAAGTCGTCCAAGCCAGGAAGACTCGGCATTGCCAACACTAAGTCTTGGTTCCAGTTCTTTGGCGATGGGTTCGCCATCAGGGTTCCTCCTCAGTTTGAAGATGTCATGGAACCTGAGGTGTGTATGTGTGTCACCAATCTCTTATAAATGAGTGTAGTAAGATTTATGATGGTGAATTTCAAGGACAAGTCATGAGTCTTGGTGGAGATTTTACTTTTACTTTGGTAGTCTCTGATTGATCAGCGATTGAGAAAGCTGCCAAGTTGTGTCTAAATCAATGGCTGTTCTAGCCAATTTGATTTGGGAATTGAAGAGTTCTGTGTTTCATGCCCAGTAGAATCTTAGCTATATTCAATTCAAAAACTGGTTCTACTCCTTTTGTCTGGATGAGATGATCACTGTTCTTGATAGCGTGTGTTACCTCATGCTCTAGGATTACTCTGCGGGATTAGCTCTCTATGGGGACAAGGCAAAGCCGAGGACTTTCGGTGCTCGTTTTGCATCTCCTGACGGGTATTGTTGCCCCTCTTCCCTCTTATCCAGTGGATTCTATTTCAAGTTGGGCTTATAAAACCCCCTATGTGACAAATGATGTGTGGATGCAGATCAGAAGTTTTGAGTGTAGTCATTCGCCCTTCAAATTCGCTTAAGATCACTTTCTTAGAGGTGCATAACAAAAACATTTCCTTTATAAGTCTTACATTTTCACAGTTAACATTTGACAAGTTTACTTCTCCGTTTAAGCTCATCGAAAAGCTCTCTGAATCATATAGGCCAAAGATATATCGGAGTTGGGATCACTGAAGGAAGCTGCAAGAATCTTTGTTCCAGGTTCTCTAAATCACATGCGTATTAGAAACTTGGTTCCTTTCATATTTCTGATCTTTTTGGTTCTGGTCATTGTTGAACTCTTTAACCATGAGCAGGTGCAGCAACTATTTACACTGCTCGTACAATCAAGGTAAAGGAAGAAGAAGGTTTCAGGCAAGTCTCATTTCGAACTATACTCCCATCAGTTGGGGGATTTATGTTCTTGACTGGAGAAATTTTCCAAGGAATCTTTGTTTGTGAAGTCAATTTTCTTGTTATTTCTCCTTTGCAGAAATTACTACTTTTATGAGTTTGGTAGAGATGAAGAACGCATAGCTCTTGTGGCCGCTGTGAACAGAGGGAAGGTCTCTGCTGCAAAATCAGATTACACTTTGACATTCATATTTTCAAGATTCATGCGTCATTGAATCATTTGTTTCCTGTGGTTTATCTTGAAAAGGTTTATATCGCTGGAGCAGCCGCACCAGAATCCAAATGGAAAGATGATGAATTGAAGCTTCGATCCGCTGCCATTTCTCTCACTGTCCTGTAGTCAGAAAGCAATTTTTTTCCTTCTAGCACAGAAGTTTAAACGCTCTTTAGTTCATCAAAAACGCGAGATTAAGAACAAACGGGCTAAACTCTTAAACGGGACATTGTTTCAACCGTGCCTGAGAGAGATTTGCCACTCATTTTCTTTATGTGTTTTCTGTGATGTGATGTTCGTTACTGTACTGTATAATGAACAAAAGAAATCAAGATTCTTTGAAACGCGAGTTTCCTAGCTGTATTGTACAGTAGCGTTCTACAACGCAATTTTGCTGCTTCGCCTTGTTGGCGTTCCCGTTTGTATTCTTGGTCTCCCATAGTTGAGGTGCGGTCATCAGAATCATGTGTGTGTTTTCTGCGGTTGTTTATAGAAAAAAACGCTGCGTCTGCGTTTCCGGATCTTATGACACGTTTTTAGTAAAGAGGAGAGGCACATCGAGATACGGTGCTCCGTGACGTAGTGAATCTGTTCCGTCTTAAACCCTGCCGATCAGACAAAATATCCATTGATGGGGGATTTGAGATCAAATGAAAGCTAGGGTTTTTCTTTGAGGTTTCTTCACGCTGATCGAAAATGGCGCTCGTGAGGAGGTTTCATACAGTTCGATCTTTGTTGCGAACAGCTGGACCAAGAGAATCTTCTTCCCTTCCGTAAGCACTTTCCTAACTTGGGTTACTCTTCCTTTGATTGAATTTTTGGGAAAATGCGTGAAATTGAACTAAGGAAAATTTGTATCTGTTATGGCATTTCGGAGTAGATTAGCTAAAAAAAGATTCATCTCTTAGCTTCTTCATCATTTACTTTCCAGTGTTCGGAACGGAAAGGAGTTCTCTTGGATTCAAACTGGAGATGATTTCAGAGTTGGGTGTTGGAGGAGCTATCATTCTTCTCTATGTCTCGGTAATTTTGCACTTTGTCGAATCCAGATCCCATTTCTCTATTAAATTGACTATCAATTGATGCTTTTGAGTAATAATCTAATACTAATGTAATTGACATTTCCAGTTCCTGACGTTCATGGAAAAAGCCGTTATTCACGCTTATATGAAGGTCACTACGCCAACACGCATTTGCTTCGATCTACAATGGTAATCAGGTTCATGAACGGGTGTTATTACTCATCTTTGTTCTGCTCATATACATGATTTGTCTTGTTTTTTCTTGTGTTTCTCAGATTGCAGAGTCTTTGCCGTTTAGGAGCGACAAAAGGTCTGCTACAACGCAAGTCAAGGCTCCGCCTCAACTACAGAAAACGGTGTGTTAAGTAACTCTTTCTTACATTTTTGTTTTAGATGTCACTTATAACAAAAAAATGCTTCCTATGATTTGATGTCTCACATCACTGATTACAAGTGCAGGGCGCCGTTAGAGTGTCGATGGTAAGTCCTGGATTTGTTTACGAACCCTATGCTCTCCGGGAAAAAATCTCTATTTGGCGGAGGTAAGTTAGGCAAATATTTTTCTTTATGTAAATATATTTTTAAAAACTGCTGTTTTTAACGCGAACAAGCCCCTTTTCTGCACCTGGTATTCACTATAGGAAGTCCCAAGTGTAGCCTAGTTATTCGGCATAGAAAGGCCCAATATAGTTTTTCTACGAAGAGTTGAGTTTATAACTACTTTCCTTTTAAATTGCAGATGTTTCACAAGAGGTGGTTGGCAAAGAACAAAAGAGGATTTCATACGGGAGGTTGAAACATCTTCATGCATTATCTTGATTGAAATATATATCCCGCAGATTAATAACATGTCAATAAATCTAAATTTCAGCTAAGAAGCGCTTACGCTATTGCAAAGTTAAGAAAGACTGGGTATTCAAAGAATAGTTTCTACATAGAAGCACTAGAGTTGTACAAAGAGGTATTTACTTATACCCTTGGTTGCGGTTCTTACAGTGAAATTTTTACAAATCATCATGAATTAGCTACACGCGTTTACTTCAGATTAACATTCTGATGGCCAATGGTGACAAGAAGACAATAAGGAAAAACGTAACTGAAAGGATGTATTCTGTAAGCTATTCAACGAAGTGATTATAATTTTTTTTTTAATTATTAAAATTGAAGAGATTGTGGTCAAGTATTGTTCAATTTTGGTTTCTTTTTATTGTAGGCACTGAAGAATGAAATTAAACAAAGAGAAGCCATTTGGGATCGTGTTCACTGGGAAATGATTGAGCCGGTCATCAAGATCCGAACTTTACAAGCTCGACTGGTAAGTTCTTTAAATAGTTTGAATTCTGTTTTTACATTGAGCGTTTTGTGATCTGAAGCAACAATTTATGATTTTCTCCGCTAGTGGATTTTCAAATTCAAACTATTTTTTTGTCCTTTGGCAACTTCTCAGATTGGCATTGACCGGACGGACCTTAAAAAAGCATTCATACAACTGACACTCGAGTTTCTGACAAAGCAGGTCAGTATTATTTTAACTCATCAATTGGTTTCTAGTGCCTTTGAATCTGCACTGAGTTCTTGAGTTCATTTCTATCTTCAGAAATTTGAAGCATATGATTCGAAAGGCAATGTAGTAGCTGGAGACAAGAACAAAGAGGTAAAGTAAACCTGAATCATTTCCTTCTCTTATCTCATTTTGTAATAGGTAGCAGGAGGATTTATTGCTGTTTATAGACTGCAACCAAGTGGCAATACTTTAATCTTAAAAATTTAATGCAGTATTTGGCCTAGATCGATGAAAAATCTTATTCAAGTTACTGGCAATTGATAGAAAGTTGCAGAAAGACCGATTGGAAATCCAAGAACTGTTTCTTTACGTACAAGTAATTTACGAGTTTGTTGCTTCTGCAGGTGCTTGTACGTGACATATGGGTATTTGAGAAGTCTCTTTTCCATACAGGAGCATACTGGCGGCTCTGTGGAAGGATTAAATTATGAAGTTTTGCAACATTGTGGACAAAGAATGTCATCAATTTCCGACAGAATAAAATCCAACCTGTGGTCTGATTTTTTGCTGAGTCAGTGTTTACAATTGGCTTTCCTCTATATTTCTTTTCCCATTTAAGCCTGAACGTTGGTCCCTAGAGAAACCTACTATGCTATTTTGTGAGGTAAATCATCGATAAGAGCAAAGATCAGAACAAAAAAAATGGCAGTATGTTTTGAGTATTGTAAACCTCATTGCAACCGGTATTTTCCTTTTGTAGCTCATTAACAGAGAATGTTTGGTTACTTGAATCAATTTCTTTGATCTCTTCTAGTTTAGAAGTTACTGGTGGATGCTTGATGATTCAGGCAACTATTTGTAAAAGAAATATAGCGTCAAAAGCTGGGACCTTTTAGAGGATAGAGTTGGTATTGTGTGTGACTTGTGCCCCATCATCTTTTTTTTGTTCTTCTTCTTCAACTCATTTTTGGCCACATTACTTTGAAAAATTAGTTTGTATCTCCAAATTTCGATTTGTACACAAGAAGGTGCTTGCAGATAAGAAGACAAATTTCAACTAACTAGCAAGTCTCACCTAACTCACCACTTCAGAAAGAAAGAAAAAAATGTTTTAAATGTTGCCAAAAGAATATTTCTTTATCAGATGCTGCAGAACAAAAAAAACTTTGAATTTTCTTTTAGTTTTTTACTTCAAAGAGCATCTCTAACGTGATCGTGATTAGTTTTCTTAACGTTTTGTTTTTAATATAAATGTTTCAATCATAATAATACAAATGTTCTTCGTTTGTTTAAATTGTTTTTGAGACTCATAAACTAATGTTTATTATTAAATTTAACATTAATTAAATGTTTGACATTCACTAACTTTTTTCTAATATTACTCTGTCCATTGGTGATATTGAATGAGAATCTAAAAAATAAAAAAATTATTTATATATAAATTTTTTAAAATTTATGCAAAATGACAGAAAATCAAATTACTATATATAAATATATAAGATTCTATAAAAAATACTATTATATTATGTTTTATAAAATTGTAAACGTATATTACAATCCGTAAAAACAAACCGAAACATAAATTAATTCTGCTCTAGTCTTCAGTATGTCAAATTTATGCCAAATATGCTCAACCAAATCAACAACTGTTGATGCATTATTTTATCACGAACTAGAGCTTGATTGGCCATCATATTGTTGACATTTGTAGACGTCTGTGTAGAATACGTGTAGTCCACTTGTGAAGTCCCGCTTCCTTCTCTTTGATTGAATTCTGATACATCATATTGAGTGCCTTGATCTCGTTCGTCTTCAACTATCATATTGTGCAATATGATACATGGTCTCATTATCTTGGCTATTTTTGCCTTATCCCTACTAAGAGCTGGGTTTATGACAATTGCAAATCGAGCTTGCAAGACTCCAAAAGCACGCTCGACATCTTTTCTAACACCTTCTTGACAATTAGCAAATAATGATGCTTTCGGACCTTGTGGCCGAGATAGTAAGTCATATGGTATTGACATCCATTAACAAAGTAATTAATCTTCGGAGCTCGACCTTGTAATATATCATCAAAAACTAGTGAGCGGTCAAGAACATTGATATCGTTAAAAGTACTTGGAGGGCCAAAAAATGCGTGCTAAATCCAGAGATCTTGTGAAGCCACAACCTCTTAAACGATTGTGGCTCTTCCATGTCCACGTGAATATTGTCTTTTCCAAGCCGTGGGACAATTCTTCCACTCCCAATGCATACAATCAATACTTCCTATCATCCCGGAAAATCCCCAAAACTCTCCAATATATAGTAATCGTTGAAGATCCTCAGGTGTAGGCCTTCTCAGGTACACATCTTCGAACAAATGTATAATTACATCCATAAAATTTTCTAAGCATTTGCTCACAGTGGTTTCACCGAGCCAGAGGTATTCATCCACCGCATCAGCTGCAAGACCATATGTCATCATCCGAATTGCTGTACAATTTTGTAGGCCAAACAGACCGAACCTTCCGGTAGCATTTTATCTCTGTAGAAAGAATGGTACTTCATTGCAGAGTCTTTGAACAATATGCATGAACAATGGCTTGTTCATTCTAAAACGTCGTCGAAATATACCATCAGGGCAAACTGACTGCTCACTGAAGTAATCATTCTATAATCGAATTTGTCCTTCCTCGCGTCCTCTTTCTATATGTGCTCGTTTTTTCTTTGCTTTTTTTGGCCGCTTGATGTTTACTGCAATCATCTACACAATCTTAAAAACCTTTTTAAAAGATTTGATCAAAATTTTCATCGAGTGTAGAAGTGTGAAGATGAGATGCATAATTTTTTTCGTTTGGTAAATTTGAAAAATATAAAACGAAAAAAATAGAGAATTAGAAATTTTGAGAGAAGAAATTATAAGAGATTGTAAGAAAGAATTACAAGTTTGCAAATAAAAAGAGTGTAGATAAAAAGAGTATGCAATGTTTTTTAAGAGAGAAGAAATTATAAGGGGAAAAAGAGTATGCAATTTTTTTTAAGAGTATCAAGTTTTTTGAAAAGAGTATGCAAGGAATTGCAAGTATTTGCAAGGTACACACATATGACATATATAGAAAGATAAAGACTCATTGTATTGGTACAACCACATTCCTTTTACTCCCACATTTTTCACACTACACTACACAAATACACAACTACACAACTACTTCCACCTTTAATAAAGATAAAGACTTCTCTTGCAAATTTCGCACACTACACTACACAAGTACACAACTACTTCCACCTTTAATAAAGATAAAGACTTCCCTTGATAAAGACTTCTCTTCCATATTTCCAACTTTAAAGTCTCCTACACATTGATAACCAGACAAGAAAAATATTCAATAATCAAACAACTAACGTATTCAATGAACCAAACAACAACAATATTCAATAAATAAAACAAAAAACCAGAATGACTACCTACAAAACATGAATTCATCAACTTAACTACAAGATTACAACATCTTAGTAATTAGCTTGTTCTTAAGATTGAGTTCTATCTCCGATAGTGGTTCGGTTTTCGCAATGAGACTATCAAGAATTTTCTGCTTCGATATTCTTTCTTTAATAGCCAAGTTTTTCTCCTTTACCACCCACATCTCCTTAAGCTCCTTTAGAGAACTCCCCTCTGTTTCTTCAATCTTTGCCTTAAATCTCTTTTTCCCTTTCGCCTTCGACGCCTTAACACCCATAGGCATGTCCTCTGTTTTTTCCTCCACATGGCAGCCCGTGTTGGAGCTGGAGGAATAAGCACCACCATTATTTACCTTAGTTCTTTTGGAGCTTGTATTACTTTTTTGAGTAATCAAACTACACCATTTCTGGTCCTTGCAAAGCACTCTCCAAGCATGCTCCAGCGTGAACTTCACCTTCTGATCCTGGAAGTACAACTTGTATGCCAACTCCATAACATCGTCTTCTGACTGCCCACTGCTTCTTTGATGCTTGGCATATTCTTAGCATCCAACAAATTTGCTAACACTCTCATTGATTTTTGCCCATTTTTGCTTACATGTATTGCTCTCTCGCTTTGGAAGATTGGACACAGCAGGACTTGCAACATAATATGCTGCAACTTGAGACTAGAATGTCCCTGCTTTCTACTCATTCCCCACTATTGCATCCTTACTTGTGTTTAACCAAGCACTTACAAGCACATTTTCTTCAGGGACACCCCATCTGTGCCTAGCTTCCCTATGGTCAGATGATTGTGTTTGGTTTGTAGGTGAATGTGTTTGGGAATAAGTTTCTGGAGTGTTGATCTCTTGTTGGCTGTTCACGAGATCGTTAAAGTTTTGAGAGGAACAAATGGATTGCCATAATCCATTTACTAAACTAAAAAGGAAATAAACAAAAAATGGTTTGGTTTGTAGTGTTCTAAATAGATATATGGAGTCATTATAAAGCCAAAGTCTCAGTAAATGAGCAACCTAATCTGTATTCAATTCGGGTTAGGTATAGTAATTGAAGACACTGACTTAGATGGGAAATGTCTCCATCACCATAATTTGAGCTAAGTTTTTAGTTAAGTTTTGTTTAGTTTAGTTCAATTTTGTTCACTTATTGTAACTTAGTTTAGTTTAGTTCAGTTTTGTTCACTTATTGTAACTTAGTTTAGTTTTGGCATTCACCAATGATCTATCTCTGTCAAATCATCAAATTTTCACCGACAAAATCAGCTTAAAAATTCAGACTAAACCAAAAATTAGGTTCAAACAACAAAGCTAATCACTAGTTGCAAACATGAAAATCCAATTTTCTCAGAAACTGGCCACAAAATTCCCAAAATTGTGAGCGCATTGCAACTAACACAACACTCAATACCAATGGAATTATAACAAAAATAACATGAAGAAGACACCACAAAGAGAACTGACCTGTCAACTTTGTAACCATGAAGAAGAGATTCGGCTAGAATGGTCTTTTGGCTGACATGTCAACTTTGTAACCATGAAGAAGAGATTCAACTAGAATGGTCTTTCGACTGACCTATCAACTTTGTACCATCAATTTCTTCTTCCTATAGAATCTTCTTGTGGAAACCAACCCGAAACAAACCACCAAGTAAAAAAAAATCAATGGTCCATCCAGAGAAAAAATGGCAGCGATAGAATAAAATGAAATTCTTACAGTAAAGATTGCTGCAAAGAGTAAGATTCTCACCAGTAAAACTCAGAACACAAGAATCCAAGATAACCAACCATAAGGGAAGCACCCCAAACAATATTTTCCCGTCCCTTATTGTACGGACTAATATCATCTCCTGCCTACAGTTCAGATTTACATAACCAAGCATCAATACATCTTAAGCCGATGTTCATGGTATTTGTGATACTCTAACTAATCGAATCATTTGAAAAGTTTGGAGAATGGACGCAAAGTGCCATCATTCGCTGCAGAATCACAACACACGACTGTGAAATTGATATCTACAATCGCACAGACGTTGAATTAAGCTTGAATTAGAAGAAGATTAGGATTGGGATACTTAGGAGTTATCTAAATAGCATTGTATTCCTAATAGAATTAGAATTGTGTTTTAGTCTCCATATAAGGAGATGCCAAAGATGTGGCATAACTTAAGAGAGTTTTGAGATTAAGAGTTTAAGGACTTTAGGTTTTGAGTAAGTTTCCTAAAGCAATAAAGAGAGTTATTCTTTGTTAAATCATTTAGTTTTAATCATCAAAACAAGAACTGGTATTAGAGCCTAAGAACAAGGTGAAGATCGTGAAAACAAATATGAGCGAGATCGCTACAGTACCGGAAAAACCAAAAGAAGGAGGCGGCGGACCCTCTTCACTCCAATGTCCTATGCTTACCTCAACAAACTACACCGTGTGGGTTACAAAGATGAAGATAACACTTAAAGTTAATAAAGTTTGGGAAGTTATAGAAACAACGACAGATCAAACCGACGTAGAAAAAAATAATATGGCCATAGTGATATGTCCCATATTTTACCTATTTTACTATATATTTTACTATGTTTTCTATACATTTATCTACGGTTTTATACCTTTAAAGGTAGTTTTCTCGTATTCGTAGTTTTAGAGTCTTAACAGGGAAATCAAGGAAAAAGGAGCAAAAAGAGCCAAAATAGGTGTAAACCAAGCTACAGAAATATTCATAAGCTAAATACACCATCAAGAACCAAGAATTCACAAGAAACAACATTCTACCAAATTGGACAGAACGTATATGCCAGAAGTTCAGCAGTGAACGGAGGATCAAATCGATTTGGAATTAGATGAAACTTGGTGTGAAGATAGATCTTTGAGTCAGATTTACAATGAAGTTTGAGTCATATAATTTGGAGCTGTGAGCAGGAAGTTACACTAGATTTACTGAAGATATGTCAAACTGCCTCAGAAGCGAAGCAAGTGCAGAATCGATCAAAATACCGGGCCGCCTCGTGGACCGTTATTCTGGGCTGATGCCAGCACAAATCAAGTCACTTTGAGCCCAATACCGGTCGTGTTCCTAGGCCGAAATCCCAACCGATTTTGGAGCAGTTTTGACGTAAAAAGACGGATTTGACCTAAAGAAGACCCTAGAAAACCCTAAGCCTATATATACTTGTTTTTACCATTTTGTTAGGTATGCAGCCAAAACAATAGTGTATTTTATCATATAGGAGCAGCCACCATGAGTTATCTTGGTGTTCTTCATTAGATTTGGATTCTAGAGCAATCCGGTGGATTAATTCGCTTTGTATCTCGATATAGAGAAGATTCCTTTTACCCTTACTCTTTAATTCAAGTTTATTCATCATGAATTTATCATCTATCTCTGGTTTTTCGTGCATCATGTCTGTGTAGTTTTATTTGTTAGGTTTTTGGTTTTCAATGAGTTTCATAATTCAATAATTGATTGATGATTGTTTAGAGAATACATTAGAGTCTTCATCTTTACTTATACTCAATGTATGATTGCTTTACCGTGTATTTAGCGATCTGATCTTAGGTTTATATACTCTCGAAAAGCTCGTTATATTGCCTGAACTAGTATTTGATGAGCCAAAAGCCTTAACAATTCGAAAGGTTAGTTAAGGAGTGCGGTGAACTTTATCAAACTTGAACTTTAATGCATGTTTTCACCTTGTAATAACCTGCGACAGTTTAGTCTATTAGGGTGTTAAAACGTAGATGGTTAGTTATGTCACGATAGTGGGATGACCTTAAATCAATGCTTTGTGCTCTAGACAATTCATAATTCCTAAATCCCTAAAATCAATCAATCTTTATTGTTGCATGATTCTCTACGAAATACCTACGTCCTAACGCTTTTCTTTTATTGATTTTCATTACAATTCACATTCGTTGCTTGCTTACTTTATTCTCAATCACAAAACGACAAACATATATTGTTCTAGCTTATTTTTATTCATTACAATTTGAAGTGTGGTTAAGAAGTCCTTGTGGATACGATCCCTTATCTATACTAACCGTGATTGCTGTACACTTGCAGGTAGTTAGTTGAGAGGTAAAACTCGACTCAAATCACATAGCTCTGTTGTTTCAATCGATTCCAGAAACACTTGTTTTACAAGTCGGAGAACTCGATACAGCAAAGAAGGTTTGGGATGCCATCATAACACGACATGTGGGAGCAGAAAGGGTCAAAGACGCTAGACTACAAACACTAATGACTACTTTTGATCGACTCAAGATGAAAGAAACCGACAAGATCGATGACTTCGTCGGCAAGATAGCGGAGATATCATCAAAATCTGCAGCTTTGGGAGTAAACATTGAAGAACCAAAGATTGTCAAAAAGTTTCTTAAGAGTCTTCCCCGGAGCAAATACATGCATATAGTAGCTTCCCTTGAACAAGTTCTGGATCTTAACACCACAAGCTTTGAGAATATTGTAGGACGTCTCAAAGCCTATGAGGAATGGTTATACGAAGACGAAGAAGTTCCAGAAGACAAAGGTAAGCTTATGTATGCAAATATGGAAAATCAATCAAACCAATACAATCGGGATTTTGGAGGAAGTAGAGGTCGAGGAGGACGCGGTTTTTACAGAGGAAGAGGTCGAGGAAGGTTTAATGGTGGAAGAGACTGAGGAAGAGATATATCAAAAATCACATGTTACCGATGCGACAAGATGGGTCACTATGCATCAAACTGTCCTGAACGACTGCTCAAACTACAAGAAGCTCAATAGAATGATCACAATGATACACAAGATGCAGATCAACTTATGATGCACAAAGGGGTGTACTTAAACGAACAAAACTGCATACCAAGCAAGTATGAAACAACCACTGACGAGGAGGATACTTGGTACTTAGACAACGGAGCCAGCAATCACATGACATGCGATCAAAGATACTTTACCAAGATTGATAATTTTGTTACAGGAGAAGTCAGATTCGGAGATGATTCAAGTATAGATATAAAAGGGAAAGGCTCAATTTCGTTTATTGATATGAATGGAAAATCAAGAGTAATGACTGATGTGTATTTCATCCCAGACTTGAAAAGCAACATTATCAGCTTAGGGCAGGCTACAGAATCGGGATGTGACATAAGGATGAGAGGCAGATACCAAACAATGCCTGACATCAACAGGAAACTACTTGTTAAAGCAGAAAGGTCAAGAAACAGGCTATACAAGGTGTATATGGGAATAAGACACACCACATGCTTACACCTAACAAGTATAAGTGATTCAAGTAGGTGGCACGCTAGGCTCATACACATAAACCTTGAAACAATAAAATCAATGATCCAAAGAGAAATTGTCCGCGTGTTTCGTTCGAAAACGAAGTATGTAGTTCATGTCTACTTGGGAAGCAGACGAGACAAGTATTCCCTCAAGCCACCTCATATCGGGCTAACAACATACTAGAGCTTATACATGGAGACCTCTGTGGTCTTATTACGCCAAGCATGACTACTGGAAATAAGTATGTTTTTGTGCTTATTGATGATCACTCTCGAGACATGTGGACAGTGTTGTTAAAATAAAAGAGTGAAGCATTCAACAAGTTCAAAAGGTTCAAACAGCTGGTAGAACACGATTCTGGTGCTAGCATAGACTCTCAGAACAGACAGGGGAGGAGAGTTTGTATCACAAGAATTCAATTTATTCTGTGAAGACTCCGGCATACAAAGACATCTCACGGCTCCTTACACTCTGCAACAAAATGGTGTGGTTGAAAGACGCAACAGAACTTTGATGGAAATGTCAAGAAGCATCCTTAAGCATATGCGTTTGCCAAATTACTTATGGGGAGAAGCAATCTGACATTCTACTTTTCTCTTGAACATGATAGCCACACGAGCTCTCAAAGATAGAACACCGTATGAAGTCTTTAGGTGTAAGAAACCAAACATTGATCACCTCCAGATCTTTGGATGTATTGGTTACACAAAAGTAGACAAGCCGCACCTAAAGAAACTAGATGACAGGACGAGAATGCTTGTTCACCTTGGAACGGAACTAGGGTCAAAAGCTTATCGGTTACTCGATCCTTAATTTCAGAAGATAATTGTCAGCAGGGATGTTGTGTTCGATGAAACAAAATGATGGAACTGGAATCATAAGAATTCAGAACAAGACAGTAATAAAAACTTCAGCATTGTTTTTGGAAAATTCGGAAATCATGGGATTCAAGAAACAGAGGTCACCCAGCCAAAATACTTGGACGATTATGTTTTGATTGCTGAAGAAGAAGGAGAGATGTTATTACAAAGCATAAATGACGAGCCCATAAACTTTCACGAAGCAAAAGGATCGAAGGATTGGATACTTGCTTGTGAGGATGAAATCTCGTCAATAAAAAGGAATCGCACTTGGGATCTTGTTGATTTACCAGAAGGAGCAAAACCGATTGGACTAAAATGGGTATTCAAGCTAAAACGCAATTCTGATGGAAGTATCAACAAGCACAAGGCCCAACTTGTTGCTAAAGGCTACGTGCAGCGTTATGGAGTGGATTTTGAAGAAGTTTTCGCTCCAGTGGCTCGAATTAAGACAATTCGACTTCTCATCAATCTCGCAGCATCGAACGGATGGGAAATACATCATCTTGATGTTAAGACAACTTTTCTCCATGGTGAATGAAAAGAGACCGTTTACGTGTTGCAGCCGGAGGGATTTGAAGAAGAAAGTAGTAAGGATAAGGTCTATAAACTCAATAAAGCTTTGTATGGTTTGAGACAAGCTCCACGAGCATGGAACAACAATCTTAACCAAATTCTCTTGGAACTACAATTCCAAAAATGCTCAAAGGAACCATCTGTTTATCGAAAGGAGGCACGAGACAATCTTCTACTTGTAGCGGTATATGTCGATGACTTATTTGTGACTAGAACAAGTCTAACCATCATTAATGAGTTTAAACGGGAGATGACCTCTACATTTGAGATGAGTGATCTCGGGAGATTAACGTTTTATTTAGAAATCGAAGTAACTCAAGATGAGGGAGGAATAACGTTAAATCAAAGTCGTTATGTTAAGAAGATTCTGGAAGAAGCCAGAATGAAGGACTGCAATCCAATCCACACGCCAATGGATGCTGGAACAAAATTGTCCAAATATGAAGGAGGAAAAGAAATAGATGCTACAATGTTCAGGAAAAATATTGGGTGTCTTCGATACTTGCTGCATACAAGACTCGATTTGTCCTACTGTGTTGGAGTACTAAGTAGATACATGCAAAGCCCTAAGGAATCTCATGGAATTGCCATGAAACAATGTTTGCGTTATCTACAAGGAACAACTAATCTTGGTTTAAGATTTGGAAAAACTACTTTGAATATACCAAAGCTAGTAGGTTACAGTGACTGACAGCAGCCACAATGTTGATCCAGACGACAGAAAGAGTACAACGGGACATGTATTTTATCTTGGTGGAAGTCCAATTACTTGGTGTTCACAAAAGCAAGACATTGTTGTGTTGTCTTCTTGTGAGGCTGAATTTATGGCAGGCACTGAAGCAGCAAGACAAGCAATATGACTTCAAGACTTACTGAATGAGATTATGGGATCGTCATTCGAATCAACCATTATACGAATCGACAATAGATTAGCGATCGTTCTCACCAAGAACCCGGTGTTTCACGGATAGAGTAAGCATATTCACACAAGATATCATTTCATAAGAGAGTGTGTTGAGAAAGGATTAATAGAAGTAGAGCATGTTCCCGGGACTGAGCAGAAGGCAGACATTCTAACAAAAGCACTTGGTAAGATCAAGTTTAAGGAGATGAGAGATCTTAATGGTGTTCAAGACTTGAAGGAAAAGGAGTTCAAGCTTAAGGGGGAGAATGTTGAATTTAGCTTGAATTAGAAGAAGGTTAGGATTGGGATATTTAGGAGTTATCTAAATATCATTGTATTCCTAATAAAATTAGAATTGTGTTTTAATCCTATATAAGGAGATGCCAAAGATGTGGCATAACTTAAGAGTTTTGAGATTAGGAGTTTAAGGACTTTTAGGTTTTGAGTAAGTTTCCTAAAGCAATAAAGAGAGTTATTCTTTGTTAAATCTTTGAGTTTTAATCATCAAAACAAGAACAAATATACAAAGCTTAACATCTGATCTATCTCTAACCCTAAACCAGATATTTCGAATATTCTAATCCTAAATTACAAGGCGAGAACGAAGAGAGAGAGAGGCATACACTTATCATCTTTCTTCATGAGAGGATGCACCATTGTTGATCTCTTAAAAGCTCCGACTGAAATTAATCTCTCTTTTGTTACAGATTGAAATCGCCGGAGAACATGTAGGATAAAAAAGGAATGATCCATTGATATATCATGGTTTTTACCCGTTTTTGACCATGATATAAGTTCTTTTTCTAGAGTCTTTTTGGTATTTTTCGAGTCTTGTTGAGTCTTTATAGGTTGACGAACGATTGGAGCTTAATGGGAGCTTTTGGAGCATTTTGGAGCATCGAGGAAAGAAGAGCCGAAGTGATCAAGTCGGAGTCGAGTTTTCAAGGCTGTGTCGATCGACAAGAGCATGTCTGACGTGAAGATTGAAGAATTTCCTCTTCGGCCCAAGAAGCCCATAAGTTTACAGAAAAGCCCAGTCCGAATTTTAAACCTTATATATAGTTTTTCCTTAGACTTTTAGGTGAATTATCCAATTTTTAATTGAGACTTGAGAGAGAAGAGATTTGGAGAGCTTTTGGGTGATTTTTCAGACTTTCAGATTTCAAACCCTTCTGTATCTCTAATTCTATCTTTTTATGAAAATTATTTATCTCATGATGTTTGTTTCAATCACCATGTCTGAGTAGTTTGCTTGTTAGGTTTAGGGTTATTCAAAGGTTTGATGAGAAATTGATAGGATTTAAACTCTGTTAGGATTTATCTTTATGTTCTTCATCTATATTGATTTAACTCTAATTTTAGGATTGATCACCTGAAATTGGATATCCTAGGTTGCTTTAATAGATGCGAAAGTATTATTAACAACCTGATATAATCTTAGATGAGCAAAATTATCTATTCGCAAAGAAATTTGGCTTAGTAATTTTGTGAACAATTGAACCTAAACTTAAAGCTTGACTTTATTCACTAAGTTTGCAAAGAAATTTGGAATTTAGGGATTTAGTTATAGATAATCTCTGCAACGAAAGTTGATTGGTTTTATATTCGTGTTTGAGTTCTAGAACCATGGTTAATAAAATCCTTACGTCTTTTATCCCTTTGTCGATCAACACGGCTATCTGTGTCGATCGACACGATCGTATTTTGATTCATTCTTGCGAATTACCCATAGCCTAACTCTTTTGTCCAATTGATTTCTAGAACTGATAGGCTCAAATTTGCCCTGAGCTACTCTCTCAAATTAAGAGATCGATGTAGTACTTAGGGATCGAATCCACAGGGAATCTAAACAAACAATCGATTAGAGAATTTAAATTATGCTAAGTAAGAATGTATTAATGTAAAATAGAAAGCTAAAGTAAACAGTGAATGATGTCAAGGATCTAGAAATCAATTGGATAAAAGAGTTAGGTCGTGGGTAATTCGCAGGAATGAATCAAAATACGATCGTGTCGATCGACACACAGGTATGTGTCGATCGACACAAAGATGAAAAAGTTAGGATTTGGTAAGTGCAGTTCTAGAACTCAAACACGAATGTAAAACCAATAAACTTTCGTTGCAGAGATTATCTATGACTAAATTTCTAAATTCCAAATTTCTTTGCAAACTTAGTGAATAAAATCAAGCTTTAAGTTCAGGTTCAATTGTTCACAAAATTACTAAGCCAAATTTCTTTGCGAATAGATAATTTTGCTCATCTAAGATTATATCAGGTTGTTAATAATACTTTCGCATCTATTAAAGCAACCTAGGATATCCAATTTCAGTTGATCAATCCTAAAATCAGAGTTAAATCAATCTAGATGAACAACATAAAGATAATCCTAACAGCTTTTCAATCCTATCAATTTTTCATCAAACCCTAGAATTTCCCAAAACCTAACAGGCAAACTACTCAGACATAGATGAGGAAATCATTATGAATGAATAATATTGCATTAAAAAGATAGAGTAAGAGATACAGAGAGTTGAAATCGATAAAGTCTGGAAGTTTGAAATCGCCTAAAAGCTCTGCAAAATCTCCTCTCTCAAGTCTCAATAGAAAAATAAGACCCCCCCCCCCCCCCCAAAACATAAAAGTCTAAATAAAAACTATATATAATGTGTAAAATTCGGACTGGGCTTTTCTGAAAACTTCTGGGCTTCATGGGCCCAAGAGGAAATTCTTCTCTTCTCGTCAGACATGTTTGTGTCGATCGACACACAGGCCTGTGTCGATCGACACAGACATGTAAAATCGACTTTGACTTGATCACTTTGTCTCTTCTTTCCTCGATGCTCCAAAAGCTTCCATTAAGCTCCAATCGTCCTTTAACCTGCAAAGCCTTGAAAAATACCAAAAAGACTCTATAAAAAAGACTTATATCATGGTCGAAAACGGGTAAAAACCATGATATATCAACTCTCCCAGACTTAGCATTTGCTTGCCCTCAAGCAAACATAAACTAAGAATGTGAAAGAGGTTTAAAAACGCAGAAACTTACCTTCCCTTGGAGCACCGAACCGATCCCTTTTAGCTAGTAAGCCACATAATGCCGAACCAATTCAAAACCAGACCACCATGTACTTCTCCATAGACATTCGCAGCCTCCCAAATTCATCCACGACTTCCCAACATAACCCGCTAGTCCTCATTGCTAGGTTTCGTCCCAGATCTCGATGCCAAGAGCCGTCTAGACTCATTCCCATACTATACTATGTCAAGTGAACCATACAACCTTTGGTACTCTTTCTCTCTTCCAGACTTATTCGATTCTCTACTCTTTTTTTTTAAGACTGTTGAGACCCCAAAGCAGTGCTTTCACTACTATTGTTCCTTGTGAGGAGACAGGGTCGTGAGATCGCTCGTCCTCTACATCCGTTCTAAGGGACTCAGACTGCTGCTTTTGAGCTCCGGGTGATCATTTATTGAGTACTGACTCACTGGAATTTTATTTCCTCATCTTATACTCAAGAACTATCATTTCACCCCCATCATCATTATATATATATACTAGGATTTAACCCGTGGTACACCACGGGTCTATGTTTTTTTCGAAATTTTTATATCTATTTTATTTTAACGTTTGTATTTTTAGAATATCACAGTGGTTACTTTATTTTAACGTTTGTATTATTTGTATTTTATCTTTGTTTTAATTGGTTTGAATCTCTGACTTTAGTATAGACTACGATTCATTTTTGTATACATCAGTTTCTTATATGAGAATATAAATGCTATGACGTAGTTCTACATAATAGCGGATTATTTAGAATAGCGAATATATAAAAGACAATGGGATAATTCTTGTTTGATAAGTTAAACGCACATCATAGTAATACAAATATACCACACCCAAACAAAATACCAACAACTGATAACTTAACAGACTTAAAAAAAAGACATTAGACCACAGAACAAACTTCATAAACATCAAAATCCTTTTCCATTTTCGATCATCTAATAGGTAATAAGCTTTTAAGACCCGTGATTTAGGAGTTTATTGTCGATTTAATTTGTTTCCATAGAGGGACTTTTCGATTTAGGAAGAGAGAAGAAGCTTTTAAGACCCGTGATTTAGGAGTTTATTGTCGATTTAATTTGTTTCCATAGAGGGATTTTTCAATTTAGGAAGAGAAAAAAAACTTTTAAAACCCATGATTAGATGAATATTTTCGATCATCTAATAGGTAATAAGCTTTTAAGACTCGTGTATCATAAATTATTGTCGATTTAATTTGTTTCCATAGAGTGACTTTTCGATTTTTGATTGGGAAATATCCTAGATTAGGAGTGTTTGGAATTTGATTGGCAATATCCTAGATTAGGAGTGTTTGGAAACAAACTTAAAAGGCTGCAAAAATAATAATATACACCCGTGATTTAGGAGTTTATTATCGATTTAATTTGTTTCCATAGAAAGACTTTTCGATTTAGGAAGAGAGAAGAAGCTTTTAAGACCCGTGATTTAGGAGTTTATTGTCGATTTAATTTGTTTTCATAGAGAGACTTTTGATTTATGAAGAGAGAAGAAGCTTTTAAATCCATGATTTAGGAAGAAAGATGAATATTTTCGATCATCTAATAGATAATAAGCTTTGACCCGTGATTTAGGAGGAATGAAGAATATTTTAGATTTAGAATATGGAAGAAGTTTGTTTCCACATAACAAACTTCATAAACATCAAAATCCTTTCCCATTTTCGATCATCTAATAGGTAATAAGCTTTTAAGACCCGTGATTTAGGAGTTTATTGTCGATTTAATTTGTTTCCATAGAGGGATTTTTCGATTTAGGAAGAGAGAAGAAGCTTTTAAGACCCATGATTTAAGAAGAAGGATGAATATTTTCGATCATCTAATAGGTAATCAGCTTTTAAGACCCGTGATTTAGGAGGAAGGAAGAATATTTTAGATTTAGGATATGGAAAAAGCTTTTAAAACTCGTGTATCATACATTATTGTCGATTTAATTTGTTTCCATAAAGTGACTTTTTGATTTTTTATTGGCAAATATCCTAGATTAGGAATGTTTGGAAACAAATTTAAAAAGTTAGATTATGAGTGTTTGGAAACAAACTTAAAAAGCTGCAAAAATAATATATAGATATATATATATATATATATATATATATTTTTAGAACAAGGGAAAGGAGTACCATTACTTTCACTAAAATGTGCACTTGTCAGGTATGAATGAGGAGTCAAGCTCTATAAACACCAATTACCGAGGAGACCGCATAATTAGCTCGAACTTTGGGCGGATTATGCTGGAAGTAACAGACGTCTCTAGTTAACTGGTTAGCCTTTGGATTTTCATTAGTCTGACTCTAAAATCGATCCTGGAAGAATGGTCACACAATTGAAAAAGACAATCCCCTAGACCAAAGGAAGGGTCATTGTTTCCAACTGACTATTTTGACTCAATAAAACGTTTTGGACTGACGCTCAAAAACGAACACAATGTTAGCAACTACCTCCCCCAGACTTAAACAACACTGTCCCTAGTGTTACCAAGCCTGAGATTGGTGAAAGAATCAAAAGGAAAATGAACTCGTGAAGGGAAAACGAATTTTTACCAATGTTGGGTCCATGTCGATCGACACAGAGAACCGTGTCAATCGACACGGAGTTTCTGAATCGGATCATGAGTTGTGCAAAATGTAGACAAAATGTGACCATGTCGATCGACACGACTAACCATGTCGATCGACATAGGTTCTCTGGACTGATGCAGCATGCGTTTCATCGTTGAAAATCAAGTGCCAAAGCTAAATCATTCTGCAAAACACACTCAATAAACAAATTAAAAGGAAAACACCGGCAAATCACATTAGTTCTCAAGTTCAGAAATCCTAAAGAAACAACTAACAAACTGACATCAAAAGAAAACAGAAAATGACTCAAAGTTAGTAAATAAAAAGAAAATAAAGGGAAACAGAAAAAAGATAAGTGTGGAGGATATAATCCTCCTCCTCTAATGATGATGAATATCGTGGAGTAGGTGGGCGAGGACGGATGCATCCATAGTGAGGCCAAGTAGACATGGCAGTCCAGAGGATCTGGAGACTCTGAGTGACCCAACTCTCAAACTCGTGTTGCTCCATAGGGCGGTCAGGCATGGGTGGTAGTGGAGGAATCTGATGTGGAGCACTAGAATTTTCCGCGTCTGAGGTACTAGCTGCAGCAGCGTCCCGAGCAATCTGCTTGCACCCAGCTCCAACTGGGCGCACAAGTCTCTGGTCAGGCTCGAAAGCCATCAAAGTGGGGTCCTCAGAAATCTTCATCAGCTCAGGAATGGGTAACTTCACCATCCGCTGCTCTCCAGGAACTGGGCGGTAAACCCAATGCATATCCTGCTTGAGCCAGGTGGCTCTCGTCAAATAGTCCATGTCTACGGCACAACCCTCCTTCTCCACGCTGCAATCTGATGTATCGATCGCACAAAATGCGAAGATATGAGTGAGAAGAGCACCAGCGGCAAAGGTCTTGCTGCTCTTCTTTAGCGTCAAAGGCGTATTCTTCAGAGACAGCAAGTGTCGTGCGAAGACAACCCCCATGTTGAGGCGAGCCTCATCCCAAGTCGAGTCAGAGATGTCCTGGCGCAGAGCATATGACAATAGGACCAACTCCTGAAGCCTCATCTTTCCGGGCTCCACCTTGTATAGAAACGTGGTGGAGAAAAGGCGGAGCAGATATCAGAGGACTGGATGCCTCACATCAGTGTGTGTGGAGGATGAAGCAGCATACATCCCCGTCCCAAAACGACCCCAGAAAGCCTGTATATCGGGGATGGTCTCCGGAAGCTCCTCATAAACGTCATCCTGATCAAAACCGTAGACCCCGCAAAGATCCCACAAAGATATATTGTAGTAAACTCCACAAATCTTGAAGCTTAGAAACCATTTCCTAGTATCAGCCTGACCATTCTTATTAGATGCCTCACAAACCAGCCTCACTGACGCGAAAAACTGTCGTACCAACTCAGGGTAAGATGGATGGTGAAATGTTGCGATGCGCCCTAGTCCTGCATTCTGCAGTAATCGCACCACCTCATCCCTGATACCCAAATTACTCATCACCCGTCCATTAGCAAACCTTGTCTGAGAGATCTTCACATTTAACCACTCGTTGTACAGGAGAGAGTCATAATCATCCCATTCTGCTGTGATCTCTCTGTTGACCACGCTCTCACGAATGAGAATCTTGGCCGGAACGTCATCCCATGTCCTCGCGTTGGGGATTAGCTCTCTTTCAGGTCTAGGCCAAGGAGGGTGAGAAGCTATCAGTGTAGCTTGAGCACGAGAGCTGGATGCACCTTCTCCGCCGTGTCTCTGACGCTTAGGAGCCATCTGCAAAACAACACAAGAGGAAAAAAAACACACAAACCCGAAATTAGCAAAAATGGACCTTCTGGGCATCTGTGTCGATCGACACACCCAGGCTGTGTCGATCGACACAGCATAAAACCATTACGAAATCTACAAATCAAAGTCCCAATCCGCAATATTCAACCCCAATACTTCTACACGACATCTACCAAGCAAATGAGTATAATGTTCCACAAATAACAACCACAATTCAAATCCAATTTCGTTTTCTCCTCCAAAAACCCCAAAATTTCACAAAATTTCTCAATTCCAAATTCAATCCATCTAAATCAACGAAATGCAATGCATTTGGTCCAAAATCACTTGAAAAGTGCATATGAGAATTTCCACAAACTAATTTCGAACCGAAATAACTCCAATATTCACCTTTTATTTCCAAAACATCAAACTTAAAAAATGGAATTAGAGAGTTATACCTTTGCAGATCGAAGTAATGGAGTGTGGAATCACAAAGAGGTTGAAAAACCAAGTAGATTAGAGCCAAAAAACACTTGATTTGGTGAAGGAATGAAAAAGTTATGGAGGTTTTTTTTTTTTTTAAATCGTGTCGATCGCGACAGTGAGAAGTGAGGAAGATGACGAAATCAGTCGGGTTTTAGAAAGACTTACCTCGTGTTGCCCGCCGATCGTGTCGATCGACACACAGGTCCGTGTCGATCGACACGGGATTTTTCTGTTCCAAATTTTTTTTTTTTTGATGAAATAACTTATACCAGAAAAAAAAGGTTAGCAAAACAAAACGAAAAATCAAATTAATTTACACTTACCAGTGGGTTGCCTCCCACTAAGCGCTTGTTTTCAGTCATTAGCTTGACTGTGTTGGAGCTCAGGCAACAGGTGGGTTGGTGAAGGGAACAACACCGGGAAAAAGGTTCATAGTGTTTCCCACCATCTCTTGGATAACAACCTCTCCGCTCTCCTTTAGCTCCATGGGAAGGATGATTTTGAACTTAGAGAAAGGTTTGGAGCTCCCCTTCCTCATTACCTTAGGTGCAGCCAACTTGCCATCACGATGTTCTATGGAAAAAGCCACCTTGTTCATAGTGTCATTTGTAGGGTTTGAGCTCCGCTTCCCTCCATTAGTAACGATCATACAAGAAACCTCCTTGACATGGACTGCTGGATAGAAGACATCCTTGTTGATCTTCGATAAGGAGATCCGCTCATTGGGAATATCCACTATTGCACCCACTGTGGCAAGGAAGGTTGATCCGCGAATCAATGGTTTCTCGCTGTATTTCTTCATCTCCATCACGTGGAAGTCTGCAGGAACAAGACAATCTCCCACTTGAAACGTTAGATCCTTAATGAAACCCTTTGGAGTTGTAGAAGAAGCGTCTGCAAACTCGATAGATGCCTTTAGGGGTTATAGATCAAGAATTCCTAGCTTCTTTGCAACAGCCATGGACATGACATTCACATTGGCCCCTGTATCACAAAGAGAATCTTTTAATTCAATACCATTAACTAAACATGGAACAACAAACCTCCCTAGATATGCTAGTTTAGGCAGCTTCCTTAGCGACGGTTGAGGAAGTTTCTCCGGAATCATGTTTTGAATTTCTTGACACACTTCCTTATAAAGAATAACCTTGCATCCAACATTCTCCACCTCTTTTCTAGACCTCTCCGAGTTCCTAGGATAAGGTATCTTAGGCTTATACACTATTTCCTCTACAATGGCCGAAGGTTTCGAAAAGATTGGGTTTGTATGGGATGCGTGTCGATCGACACTGTCCTTGTGTCGATCGACATGCGTCTTCTGCGTAGGCCTCGTGTCGACCTCCGTGTCGACCCTAGAAGAAAAATCACCTATTGCGTAGATTTCAGAATCAAAATGTTTAACCCGTGTCGATCGACACGGGTCCTCTGTGTCGATCGACACAGGTTTTTGAACGCAATTGTATTATCCTTCAACCACCTCTTCACTCTCCAAACTGATAGCATTGACGTGTAGTCTTGGGTTCGTGTCGGTCTTGCTTGGAAGAAAACCTTCTTGCCTCTTGATTGACTCCGCAGTTTGAGCAACTTGAATATCCAGCTTTTTGACATGGGCGTTCAAAGCTTCGAACTTTCCATTCAGATCCTGGTACACGACATCCATCTTTCCATTGAAGCTTACGGTCATCTTCTGTTGTCCTGCCAAGAGCTGCTCTAGCATAGATTTCATCTCGCTACTCTCTGATGACTGAGCAGGTGGTGTCTGATAAGAAGAAGAACCGTAGTTCCTAGTGTAATTGCTCTGGAAAGGCTTCTAATAGTCGTTCTTCTGATACCCTTGTTGATTACCATACCTCTGTCCCTGAAAACCAGCTCCACTGATGTAGTTAACATCACTTTCTTCAGGCTCGAAAGTCTCCACTTCTGCAGCAAACTGAACTGACTTCTTCCCAACTAGAAGGTTATGCACAGAGTCTAACTTGGCTTTCACTTCAGCAATCTGACTTCCATCCACATTCCCACCAAGCTTCTTCCTCTCGAAGTCTGCATTCTTGGTGCTATTGCTAGAAGCCAAGTTCTCTATAAATACTAGTGCATCCTGTGGATATCTAGTGTTGAAGTTACCGTTGCTCGCAGCGTTAAGAGCCATCTGGTATCTCCAATCAATCCCTCTAAAGAAAATACCCAACAACTGAACATCACTGAACCCGTGATGAGGACAATCTCTCTGATAAGCCTTTAATCGTATCAAAGAATCCTTGAATGCCTCAGTCGGTCCCTGCTTGAAAGTAGAGATCTTAGTCCTCTAGTCCTCGGATCTAGCCTCATCAAAGAAGTTGTTGAGGAAAGCATTCTTGGTGTCCTCCCAAGTAGTCAGCGATCCTAGCTCTAACTGCTTTAGCCAGTAGGCTGCTTCTCCACTAAGAGAGTAGGGGAAAAGCTTGCAGTAGAGGTAATCGCTAGATACTCCATTAGCCTTAATGCTAGATGCATAGTCCTCGAACCTCTCAAGGTGGTCCATGGGGTGCTCAGAAGATAAACCATGGAACGGGTGCTGAGCCACAAGTGAGAAGTAAGTCGGCTTCAGCTCAAAATCGTTTCTCGGGAAAGTAGGAGGACGAATCGCTGTTGGCATAGAACTCGTCTGGTCTGTTGTACTCTCCCAGAGTACGCCCACGCCCAGCTGGCTCTTCTAAAACAACAACCCCGTTCTCATCTATCCTCTGACCCTGAGCATTGCGTCTGAGACCCTCAACATCCTGAAAGAACTCATCTTCACCTCTGATCAGAATTAACGGATTCATGTTGGTTGCCTTTCTAGCTGCTCGGTTAGCTCGCTCCAACTTTCCAATCTCAAGGTTGAGATCAACTAGCTCTTCGTTCTGGTTGCTTCTGGTAACGCGATTTTGCATAAACCTGAAACACACAAGACAAAGAGAAAAGAACAAGTAAGTAATAAAACAAAAATAAAAAACTTAGACAAAACTCTAAAATCAAAAATCGAATTGTGATTTTACTCCCCGACAACGGCGCCAAAATTTGATAGGCTAAAATTTGCCCTGAGCTACTCTCTCAAATTAAGAGATCGATGTAGTACTTAGTGATCGAATTCACAGGGAATCAAAACACACAATCGATTAGAGAATTCAAATTATGCTAAGTAAGAATGTATTAATGTAAAATAGAAAGCTAAAGTAAACAGTGAATAAAGAATGTATTAATGTAAAATAGAAAGCTAAAGTAAACAGTGAATGATGTCAAGGATCTAGAAATCAATTGGGTAAAAGAGTTAGGCTATGGGTAATTCGCATGAATGAATCAAAATACAATCGTGTCGATCGACACACAGGTATGTGTCGATCGACACAAAGATGAAAAACGTTAGGATTTGGTAAGTGTAGTTCTAGAACTCAAACACGAATGTAAAACCAATCAACTTTCGTTGCAGAGATTTATCTATGACTAAATTCCTAAATTCCAAATTTTTTTGCACACTTAGTGAATAAAATCAGGCTTTAAGTTCAGGTTCAATTGTTCACAAAATTACTAAGTCAAATTTCTTTGCGAATAGATAATTTTGCTCATCTAAGATTATATCAGGTTGTTAATAATACTTTCGCATCTATTAAAGCAACCTAGGGTATCCAATTTCAGTTGATCAACCCTAAAATCATAGTTAAATCAATCTAGATGAAGAACATAAAGATAAATCCTAACAGCTTTTTAATCCTATCAATTTCTCATCAAACCCTAGAACTTCCCAAAACCTAACAGGCAAACTACTCAGACATGGATGAGGAAATCATTCTGAATGAATAATATTGCATTAAAAAGATAGAGTAAGAGATACAGAGAGTTGAAATCGATAAAGTCTGGAAGTTTGAAATCTCCTAAAAACTCTGCAAAATCTCCTCTCTCAAGTCTCAATAGAAAAATAATATCCCCCCAAAACATAAAAGTCTAAATAAAAACTATATATAATGTGTAAAATTCGGACTAGGCTTTTCTGAAAACTTTTGGGCTTCATGGGCCCAAGAGAAAATTCTTCTCTTCTCGTCAGACATGTTCGTTTCGATCGACACACAGGCCCGTGTCGATCGACACAGACATGTAAAATCGACTTTGACTTGATCACTTCGTCTCTTCTTTCCTCGATGCTCCAAAATGCTCCAAAAGCTTCCATTAAGCTCCAATCGTCCTTTAACCTGCAAAGACTCAAAAAGATTCGAAAAATACCAAAAAGACTCTATAAAAAGGACTTATATCATGGTCGAAAGCGGGTAAAAACCATGATATATCAAGAATTTTTATAATCATTCAATGTTTACTTTGCTAATTTTATTACATTCATACATTCTTACTTAGCATAATTTGAATTCACTAGTCGATTGTGTGATTTGATTCCCTGTGGATTCGATCCCTATGTACTACATCGATCTCTTAATTTGAGAGAGTAGCTCAGGGTAAATTTGAGTTTATCAAATTTTGGCGCCGTTGCCGGGGAGTCAAAATCACCATTCGATTTTTGATTTTAGAGTTTTGTCTAAGTTTTAATTTTCTGTTCATTTAATTCTGTTTTCTCTTGTTTTTGTGTGTTTGAGGTGCATGCCTAATCGCAAGACCAGAAGCAACCAGAATCAAGAGTTAGTGGATTTTGTTTCTGAGTTAGGATTCTTAGAAAGAGCCAACAGAAAAGCTATACAAGAAGCAGCAATGGAGCGTGATATGCTCAAATTTGTCATGAGCTACTCTTTCAAATTAAGAGATCATAGTAGTACTTAGGGATTGAATTCACAGGGAATCAAATCACACAATCAATTAGTGAATTCAAATTATGCTAAGTAGGTAGTGGTGAATGTAAAATAAACATCAAATTAAACAGCGAATGATTATCAAGGTTTTAGTTATCAATTGGACAAGGAGTTAGGCATTGGGAAATTTGCAGGAATGAATCAAAATATGTTTGTGTCGATCGACATAGATGTCCGTGTCGATCGACACAGGGATAAAAGACGTTAGGATTTTATTAAGCACGGTTCTAGAACTCAAACACGAATATAAAACCAATCAACTTTCGTTGCAGAGATTATCTATGACTAAATCCCTAAATTCCAAATTTCTTTGCAAACTTAGTGAATAAAATCAAGCTTTAAGTTCAGGTTCAATTGTTCACAAAATTACTAAGCCAAATTTCTTTGCGAATAGATAATTTTGCCCATCTAAGATTATATCAGGTTGTTAATAATACTTTCGCATCTATTAAAGCAACCTAGGATATCCAATTTCAGTTGATCAATCCTAAAATCAGAGTTAAATAAATCTAGATGAAGAACATAAAGATAAATCATAACAGGGTTTCAATCCTAACAATTTCTCATCAAACCTTTGAATAACCCTAAACCTAACAAGCAAACTACTCAGACATAGATAATGAAATCATAATGAATGAAATAAATTGCATAAAAGAGATAGAGTAAGTGATACAGAGATTCGAAAACGATGAAATCTGAAAGTCTGAAATCCCCTCCAAGCTCTCCTCTCTCAAGTCTTAATTAAAAACTAGATAGATACATGAAAACCTAAATAAAAACTATATGTAGTGTCTAAAATTCGGACTGGGCTTTTATGTAAACTTCTGGGCTTCATGGGCCCAAGAAGAAATTCTTCTCTTCTCGTCAGATATGTTCGTGTCGATCGACACACAGGACCGTGTCGATCGACACAAACCTTAAAAACGCGACTCCGACTTGATCACTTTGTCTCTTCTTTCCTCGATGCTCCAAAATGCTCCAAAAGCTTCCAGTAAACTCCAATCGTCCTTTAACCTGCAAAGACTCTAAAAGACTCAAAAAATACCAAAAAGACTCGATAAAAAGGACTTATATCATGGTCAAAAACAGGTAAAAACCATGATATATCAAAGAGTCTTCCGTTAGTTCTGTTTCAAGATGCGGCTCGATTGTTGGTTGATGGTGAAGGGAACAGACACAATGCTTAGGGTCAGAGGCTAGACGAGAATGAAGTTGTGATTTTAGAGGAGCCTGAGCGAAACGTTAATCAGCGCCAAGAGCCAGCTGGGCATGGGCGTACTCTGGGAGACTAAAACAGGCCAGATGAGTTCTACGCTAATAGGGCTGCAATTCGCCCTCCTGCGTTCCAGAGGAGCGATTTCGAGCTTAAGCCTGCTTTCTTTTCACTTGTGGCTCAGCATCCATTCCATGGTCTTCCTTTTGAGCACCCGATGGATCATATAGAGAGATTTAAGGATTTGACATCTAGCATCAAGGCTAATGGGGTGTCAAGTGATTATCTGTTCTGCAAGCTTTTCCCCTACTCTTTTAGTGGAGAAGCTGATTACTGGCTGAAGCAGTTAGAGCCGGGATCGATTACTACCTGGCAGGATACGAAGAACACATTCCTCAACAACTTCTATGATGAGGCACGATTATATGATTTGAGAGCGAAGATCTCTACTTTCAAGCAAGGACCAACTGAAGCATTTAAGGCTTCTTGGGTGCGATTCAAGGCTTATCAGAGAGATTGTCCTCATCATGGTTTCAGCGACGTTCAGTTGTTGGGCATATTCTTCAGAGGGATTGATTGGAGGTACCAGATGGCTCTAGATGCTGCGAGCAACGGGAACTTCAACACTAGAAATCCAGAGGATGCACTTGTGCTTATCGAGAATTTGGCTGCCAGTAATAGTACCAAGAATCCAGACTTTGAGAGGAAGAGACTTGGTGAAAACATGGATGGAAGTCAGATTGCTGAGGTGAAAGCAAAGATAGATTATGTGCATAGCCTTTTAGTGGGGAAGAAGTCTGTTCAGTTTGCTGCAAAAGTGGAGACTTTCGAGCCTGAAGAAAAGGATGTCAACTACATCAATGGAGCTAGTTATCAGGGCCAGAGGTTTGAAAATCAACAAGGCTATCAGAAGAACGACTATCAGAGCCTTTCCAGAGAAATTACACTAGGAACTATGGTTTTTCTTCTTACCAGACGCCTCCTGCTCAATCTTCAGATTGTGAGATGAAGTCTATGCTAGAGCAGATTCTAGAGAGTCAACAGAAGATGACAGTGAGCTTCAATGGGAAGATGGATGCCATGTACTCTGATCTGAATGGTAAAATCGAGGGCCTAAATCTCCATGTGAAGAAGCTGGACACCCAAGTTGCTCAAATCGCAGAGAATGTTAGAAGGCAAGAAGGTTTTCTCCCAGCCAAGACGGAAACAAACCCGAGACTACACGTCAATGCTATCACTTTGGGGAGAGAATAGGAGGTTGAAGAAGATGAGTTTTGCGTTCCAGACCCCGTGTCAATCAACACGGAAGGTTTGTGTCGATCGACACGGAAGGCTTGTGTCGATCGACACAGGTCGAAAATTGCAATACTGGAGTTTATGCAATCGGTGATTTTTCTCCCAAGGTCAACACCAAGGTCGACACATCCTCGACACAGGCATGTCAATCGACACAGCCCCTCAGTGTCGATCGACACGGGTTCAGACGAGTCCAAACACTTCGAAACCTTCGGTTCAAGCAGAGGAAAGGGTCTACAAGCCCAAGATTCTATACCCACGAGCTATTAGTGTCAAAACACCAGATGAAAAAGGGAGATATGCTCAACCACAGCTGAGGAAATTGCAAAAGATACCGAATCCAGGGATGTTCATTGTTCCTTTCTCAATCAAAGGTATGGAATTCAAGAATTCTCTTTGTGACACTGGAGCTAATGTGAATGTCATGTCTCAGTCTGTTGCAAGGAAGCTGGGAATTAAGGATCTGCAACCTTCAAAGATGACTCTCGAGCTTGCCGACTTTTTTTCAATATTTTCGAAAGGGTTCATTCCTGACTTGATGCTTCAAGTAGGAGATTGTCTCGTTCTGGTGGATTTTCACATTATGGAGATGAGAATGACAGCGTGAGACCATTGATTCTTGGGTCATCATTCCTTGCCAGTGTGGGTGCAATTGTGGATTTTCCTAATCAACGAATCTCCTTCTCTAAGATCAACAAGGATGTCTTTTATCCCGCAGTTCGTGTCAAAGAAAATTCTTGTATGACCGTTACAAATGGAGGAAAGCGGAGTTTATGCCTAGGAGATGATACGAAGATGATCCCATGTGTCCCACCTTCGACTCCACCCTCTTCGCGATCTGATGGAGACTTGGCTGCACCCAAAGTGAAGCGCAAAAAGACTTCCAAACCTTTCTCCAACTTCAGAATCATAATCCCCTTAGAGTTAAGTGAGAAAAGAGAGGTAGTTGTTCAAGAGATGTTGCAAACCACCATGAAGATTTTCCCTGGTATTGTTCCTTGGATGTCTGAAGGTAGAGAGCGATCAAATGCAAGGCTATCAACAGATGAGGGAGACAGAAGGCCCCTCAAAGATCCACCAAAAGCCTGAGTCCTGACACAGTCAAGCTAATGACTGAAAACAATCGCTTAGTGGGAGGCAACCCACTGGTAAGTCTACTTATTTTCGTTTTATTTTCGTTTTATTTTTCTCTTTGTTTACTAACCTTTTGGTTTTGATTTTAAGTGTTTCAGTTGAAAAAAAAGAAAAAAAAAAAGAGACGAGACGAAGAAACAACGGTGTGTCGATCGACACACCTACTCGTGTCGATCGATACATCCTGCAATAGGTAAGTTCTCGTTCTTTTCAATTGGTGTTTTCTTTTTCTTTTCTGTTTTTTCACCAACTCTAGGCTTATTAACACTGGGGACAGTGTTGTTTAAGTCTGGGGGAGGTAGTTGCTAACTCTGTGTTCGTTTTTGATAGTCAGTCCAAAACGTTTTATTGAGTCAAAGTAGTTAGATGGAAACAATGATCCTTCTTTTGGTTTATTGGATTGTCTCTTTCAGTTCTGTGACCATTTTTCCAGGATCAATTTCAAAGGCAGACTAATGAAAAATCCAAAGGCTAACCAGTTAACTGGAGACATATGTTACTTCCAGCATAATCCGCCAAGTTCGAGCTAATTATGCGGTCTCCTCGGTGATTGGTGTTCATAGAGCTTGACTCCTCATTTATACCTAACAAGTGCAATCTCTGGGGTGATATGATAGTTTTTGAGTAGAAGATGAGGAAATGAAATTCCAGTGAGTCAGTACTCAAGAGGTGATCACCTGGACCTCAAAAGCAGTAGTCTGAGTCCCTTAGAACGGATGTAGAGGACGAGCGATCTCACGACCCTGTCTCCTCACAAAGAACAATAGTAGTGAAAGCGCTGGTTTTGAGTTTCTGAATCGAATAAGTCTGGGGGAGAGAAAGAGTACCAAGAGTTGTATGGTTCACTTGACATGGTATAATATGGGAATGAGTCTAAAAGGTTCTTGGCATTGAGATCTGGGATGAGACCCAGCAATGAGGACTAGCGGGTTATGTTGAGAAGTCGTGGATGAATTTGGGAGGCTGTGAAATATCTATGGAGAAGTACATGGTGGTCTAATTTTGAATTGGTTTTGCATTAAGTGGATTACTAGTTGAAATGGTCGGTCCGGTACTCCAAGAGAAGGTAAATTTCTATGTTTTCAAACCTCTTTCACATTCTTAGTTTACGTTTTGCTTGAGGGCAAGCAAAAGCTAAGTTTGGGGGAGTTGATATATCATGGTTTTTGCCCGTTTTGACCATGATATAAGTCCTTTTCCTAAAGTCTTTTTGGTATTTTTCGAGTCTTTTTGAGTCTTTATAGGTTGACGAACGATTGGAGCTTAATGGGAGCTTTTGGAGCATTTTAGAGCATCGAGGAAAGAAGAGCTGAAGTGATCAAGTCGGAGTCGAGTTTTCAAGACTGTGTCGATCGACACGGTCCTGTGTGTTGATCGACACGAGCATGTCTGACGTGAAGATTGAAGAATTTCCTCTTTGGCCCACGAAGCCCATAAGTTTACAGAAAAGCCCAGTCCGAATTTGAGACCTTATATATAGTTTTTCCTTAGGCTTTTAGGTGAATTATCCAGTTTTTAATTGAGACTTGAGAGAGAAGAGATTTGGAGAGCTTTTGGGAGATTTTCAGACTTCAGACTTTCAGATTTCAAACCCTTCTGTATCTCTAACTCTATCTTTTTATGCAAATTATTTATCTCATGATGTTTGTTTCAATCACCATGTCTGAGTAGTTTGCTTGTTAGGTTTAGGGTTATTCAAAAGTTTGATGAGAAATTGATAGGATTTAAACTCTGTTAGGATTTATCTTTATGTTCTTCATCTAGATTGATTTAACTCTAATTTTAGGATTGATCAACTGAAATTGGATATCCTAGGTTGCTTTAATAGATGCGAAAGTATTATTAAACACCTGATATAATCTTAGATGAGCAAAATTATCTATTCGCAAAGAAATTTGGCTTAGTAATTTTGTGAACAATTGAACCTGAACTTAAAGCTTGACTTTATTCACTAAGTTTGCAAAGAAATTTGGAATTTAGAGATTTAGTTATAGATAATCTCTGCAACGAAAGTTGATTGGTTTTATATTCGTGTTTGAGTTCTAGAACCGTGCTTAATAAAATCTTAACGTCTTTTATCCCTTTGTCGATCGACACGGCTATCTGTGTCGATCGACACGATCGTATTTCGATTTATTCCTGCGAATTACCTATAGCCTAACTCTTTTGTCCAATTGATTTCTAGAACCTTGATAATCATTCACTGTTTACTTTGCTAATTTTATTACATTCTTACTTAGCATAATTTGAATTCACTAGTCGATTGTGTGATTTGATTCCCTATGGATTCGATCCCTAAGTACTACATCGATCTCTTAATTTGAGAGAGTAGCTCAGGTAAATTTAAGTTTATCATCCATGTTCAAATCTATCATGACGACGAAGAAGAGAAGAGAAGGAAATCGCCAACGAGAAAGAGATGAATGGAGTTTTGGAAAAAAAAATTCGGTTTTTGGGTTTCAGCCAAAACAAAAAAGGCGTTCTATTCGTATTACGACACATGGCAGCGATGATCCGTTTCATAGGTCTCTTCCGCATAAGACGACTCAAACCAAAATTTAATAAATAATTATTTTTAATTATTTTAGTTACCTTTTAATTACAAGAGACTCATGGAGTCTCATAGTTAATAGTTAATGATGGTCTAAGTTTTTTCACTAATTCGAACTACTAGAAAAAAAATAGTTTTTAGATTGAATCAGATCTCACATATCTTTTTTACCAACACATATTTAAAACCTACAATTAAATATTATATGGGAATTTTAGTATAATTTGATAGTATTAAAAAAAAAAAAAAAACTAAGTCGTAGTGATCTTTGTTTGACTGACGATCTTTTGAGATATCTGAATGTGATGTGATCTTACAAAGGCTTTTTTAGATTGGAGATGGGCAGTGGCTGCTCTTCTCTCTCTTACTCCTCTTCTTCTTCCTCCACCTGCTTTGCCACTGCTCTCTCTATTTCTTCTTCCTCTTCTGCTAAACTCATACCAAGAAGCTTCCTTTTCCATATCCCCGATTCTTCATTATCCCATTTCCAGAGCCGTAAAAATCTATCGACCCAATTGAGAAATCAGGCACCTTTGAGATCCCTTGAGATGGATTCACAGAAACCCATGTTCGATGTCGAAATTTTTGATGATGAGCTGGTTCAGAAGTTGGTTTTTGATGCTCTCGTCTGGTCTTCCCTTCACGGACTCGTCGTTGGTGACAAAACTTATCAGGTCAGTAAAGCTCCTCTCTTTTTGTTGTTCCAATCAGACAAAAGGAGCTTGGTCATGTTTTCCGATTAAGTTGATCATCTGTATGAGTCGTGTGTAGCTGCTTGATCATTGTCGTCCTGAATTGTGTAAATCTCATGGTCTTAGCTTTCGATGCCATTCTTGTTACTGTCAGAAATTAGCTTTCATGATCTTACTCATCCCATACTTGATATTAATCACTTGTTATGGATGATAGAAATTGGGAATGTGCTTCTAGAATTGAGAAGGTGAAATAAGGTTTCTTTTTTTCAATGGTGAATTTTGATTACAGAAATCAGGAAAAGTTCCAGGGGTTGGGATGATGCACGCTCCGATTGCATTGCTACCGACGCCATTCCCAGAGATTTACTGGAAGCAAGCTTGTGATGTTGCTCCCATTTTCAATGAATTGGTTGATCGTGTGAGCTTGGATGGGAAATTCATACAGGATAGTCTCTCCAGGTTCACTTTCTCTAAAGTCTCTATTTCGTTATCAGAATCTGTCTGCTGTGCTTTAAGTCGCTGTTTTGCATATCTCGTCTAATAACAACCATGTCCTTTGATTGATTCCCTATGTTGTAGAACGAAAAAAGTTGACATCTTTACATCAAGACTTCTTGACATTCACTCCAAGATGCTAGAAAGCAATAAGAAAGAGGTCTTCTTACATTATCTCCCTGCTTTCATGTTAATCTCGGTTCTCTAAATAACATGAAACATATGATTTTGCTGTGTTTGTGTTTGCAGGACATACGTTTGGGATTACACCGCTCAGATTATATGCTTGACGAAGAAACAAAATCACTTCTTCAGATAGAGATGAACACTATTTCGTCTTCGTTTTCAGGCCTTGGTCGTCTTGTTAGCGAGCTACATCAGTACGTGCAACCATACACCATCTTTTGAATCATATGTTTGTTTGTTTTCCTTTTTGCATTATACAGCGAAATTTTAGCTAAAAGGTTTCATTTCTTTTACGTTTTCCCCTTGTTTGCAGGTCATTGCTTCGATCTTATGGGGATCATCTTGGGCTAGACCCTGAACGTGTTCCTAGAAATGCATCCACAAGCCAATTTGCTGATGCAATGGCCAAAGCTTGGTTGGAGTACAATAACCCAAGGTTAATGACTGTGATAAAAAAAAATACTGGAATTAAGAATCAATCAACGACCTACTTTTCAAAGGTTTTATGTGTGATTTTTCTTTGTATCAGAGCGGTAGTCATGGTAGTTGTGCAGTCGGAAGAACGCAACATGTATGATCAACACTGGCAAAGCAGTGTATTGAGAGAAAAATATCCTCTTTTAATCTTGTTTCTCCATTTTCCGGGGCTCCATCTCAACTCTTCTTATTCTATATGTTGTACAAAACGAAATTCTTCCTTAGCTTCGAAACACGCACAATATCGTAACTATCAGGAAGACTCTAGCTGAAGTCGAAAATGAAGGGCGTGTACATGAGGACGGAACTCTTATTGTGTAAGTTATTGTTTGCATCGCGGTTTTGAAGCATTTACACTTTTTTTCTTGAAAGCTATGTAAAGACTTTTTGCTGTTGCAGTGCCGGCCAAGCAGTCGCAGTGGTTTATTTCAGATCAGGCTATTCCCCCACTGATTATCCATCTGAATCAGTAACTGTTTTTTTCCGCAATATTGTGATTTGATTCATTGAGAAAATTCTGGATCATGTTTGCCCTAAATGGTTAATATGAAAGGAACTGATGGAATAAAGATGAATGAGATATATGTGATTAGGATATGGAGAATATAGGAATAATTCTATCGCTTTCATTCCTCTGCGGAATAGAAGAGGGATATTTCCCTTTGAAATCTGTTTATTTTTTCCAGTGGAATGTGTGGAATTTTATTCCATTCTGTTCAACGTAAATGGTTAGATTTTAGCAAAATGTAGATGAATGCATCATTCAACCACAATTTACCCCTCTAAGTAGACAACCGTTTGTCATTTGAAGGAATGGAATGCTAGATTGCTTATAGAGCAGTCCTCAGCGGTCAAATGCCCGTCTATAGCTTATCATTTATCTGGCACCAAGAAAATCCAGCAAGAACTTGCAAAACCAGGTGTTCTCGAGAGGTAAATGGATTGCCAGTGAGATGCCGAAACTGAAGTACGGTTCCAAATTCTTAAAGGTGATAACTTTTTTCACTTTGAAACATAATAAACAGGTTTCTGGACAACAAAGAGGACATTGCTAAGCTGAGGAAATGCTTTGCTGGTCTTTGGAGCTTGGACGATCCAGAAATCGTCAAGAAAGCAATCGAAAAACCCGAGTTGTTCGTTATGAAGCCTCAGAGAGAAGGCGGAGGTTAGAACCCAATTAAGTCCTCCAAGTCTTGAGTCTTCTACTTTCCTGATCATATTCTAAGCGTGTTTTCTTGTATTCTTTCAGGAAACAACATCTACGGGGATGATGTGAGGGAAAATCTCCTGAGATTGCAGAGAGAAGGAGAAGAAGAAAACGCTGCTTATATCCTAATGCAGAGGATATTCCCAAAGGTCTCAAACATGTTCTTGGTGCGAGAAGGTGTTTACCATAAAGATGAAGCTATATCAGAACTCGGGGTCTATGGTGCTTACCTCAGGTATAGAGTAGGAATAAGAAGACGAAGTTGTTGTGCTTTATTCATCCTCTACTTAATATTTGATTAAATGGAATTTGTAGGAACAAAGAGAGAGTTATAGTAAACGAGCAGAGTGGTTATCTGATGCGCACGAAGGTCTCGTCGTCAAATGAAGGTGGTGTTGCAGCTGGATTTGCTGTCCTGGACAGCATTTATTTGAATTGAGATTGACCACATTCACAATCCTCATGATTAGTGTTTCTGCTGCTTTATTATTTATTTTTCCTTCTTCTTGCTTGTTAAAGAATTGTGTACGAAGATCGATAAGACTAGAGAATGCCCTTTACAATTCTTCACGCAAAGCATTTATGATCAGTTATGCAATGCAATCTTAAGATCATGATGAAAAAGATCAGATCAATCATGGAATATGGGGTATATGGTTTCAAGAAACATAAATCTGTAGATTCCCATAGTTCCAATTTGACTTGAATTTACTGCATTTTCGCATGGAACTTGCTCAACTGATGATAAAAAGTCTATTCTTTTTAACGAGGATAAAAATTTCTCCCTTTCTCAAACAAAAATTAAAACGAGTTTTCAATAAGATTTTGTGATAATTGCATTGCATCAAAAACTTTACCATGATGAAATAAACATCGACCAACTTCATTGAGCTGGCTCAATTAATTGGGAAGAAGGTTTAACTTGGCCACAACAAATTTCCTCATAGTTTATTGATTTTACCAAATAGATTAACTATGAGAGAAAAGCAACAGAGATAGAACAAATAGGGGAAAAGAAAATCAATAAGTTACTCTCATTTTATTACACGTTTGGGATCGGTCAATCCTAAGTCTTGAAAACTAATTTAGCGGTCCTAACATATCTGCCCAGGAGTGTTTCTATTAGGCCCTATAATGGCCCGACTTAGAGATTACACCTAGAATAATATATGCATCGGTTGTAATCTCGATATAAGGTCTTTGACCTCAAACTTGATCAACAAGAAAACCCTTTACAACCTCTAAAGTTTCTTGACATGGTATCAGAGCCTCAAACCTAACTTCTCGAGGGTTTAGAGCGTTGATCTTGTGACTTCGATTCTGTTACAAGTTGCTTGATTATTCTCTCGAAGATCTCTTTTTGATGTCCGGTGAAGATCAGAATTCGTTGACGGTGACTAAATCAAGGCCTAGAGTTGAGATTACAAGACGAACAATCTCAGCCTATGACCTTACGGCTGGTGATAATCCAGGCACAATTATCTCTCGCCCTTCTTTGCGTGGATTTAACTACGATGAATGGTCCGCAAGCATTCGATTGGCGTTGAAAGGAAGAAAGAAATTCGGATTCGCAGTCGGTACAATTCAAAAACCAGATGAAGATTCCGAAGACTATGAAGATTGGTGTGCTAACAATTCATTAGTGGTGTCATGGATCAAACTCACCATTGATGAATCATTGTGCTCGTCTCTCTCACACAATGGCGATGCGTCTAGTCTCTGGATGCAAATTCAAAGACGTTTTGCAGTGAAGAATGGACAGCGAGTGCAGAGGCTCAAAACAGAGCTTGCAACCTGTTGACAAAATGGATCAGCTATTGAAGCTTACTATGGGAAACTAACGAAGTTATGGACAAGTCTTGCGGATTATCAACTGGCCAAGACTCTGGAAGAAATAGCAAAAGAACGAGAGGAAGATAAATTGCATCAGTTTCTTATGGGAATTGATGAGTCACTTTATGGAGGAGTAAAATCAACCTTGTTATCGAGAACGCCGCTGCCCTCTCTTAATGAAGCTTACAATGTCTTAACCCAAGATGAAGAAGCTAAATCACTCGCTCGTATGCATGAAGAAAGAGCAAGTAATGTGAGTTTTGATGTTCAAACTCAAACAAGGCCACAAACTCTCCACCAAAGTCGATTTGGTACAATGACGTGTTCTTTGTATGGAAAAACGGCCATCTTATAGAAAATTGCTTTAAGAAAATTGGGTATCCACCATGGTGGGATGAGCGAAATCGGTTAAAACCAGGTTCCAATTCTTGTAATGAACAGCCACCTTCGTCCGCAGCTAATTTCTCCTCCCCATCATCACGAGGAAAGACAACAGAAGCTGCTCGGGCAAATCACGTTTTTGCAGCAAGTAATGGTACGCAGTTTGGTTCTGGTTTTTCTTCGGAAAATTCAGTCATCACTTCAGCAGATCGTGTTGGGTTTAGTGGCATCAGTGATCAACAATGGCAGACATTAGTTCATATGTTGAATGAAAGAAAATCATCTTCCAATATTAATCCATCTGGTAAGTATTTTATTGAGTCTTGGATAATCGATACCGGAGCATCAAACCATATGACAGGCAGTATTGATTTTCTGTCTGACATCTGTGAAATGGCACCTATGCTTATTAAACTTCCGGATGGTAGATACACAACATCGAACAAACAAGGAAAAATCTATATGGGCTCTTCTCTTCAACTTCATAACGTGTTCTTTGTTGATGGACTACATTCTCATCTTATTTCTGTCTCACAACTGACTAGAGATAGAGGGTGTATATTTCAGATATCTGACAGACTTTGTGTTGTTCAGGATCGCATCACACGGATGCTGATTGGAGCGGGTGAGCAGTTGAATGGGCTGTATTTTTTTCGTGGAGTCGAAGGTGTGGCAGCTGTTCACCATGTGGAGTCAATATCTATGGAGCTTTGGCATAGCCGTTTGGGACATCCGTCTTCAAAAGCTTTAGAGATGTTGCATTTATCTGATTTAGGCAATAGTGTTTTTGATTCTAAAACTTGTGAAGTTTGTATTCGTGCCAAACAAACAAGAGATGTTTTTTCGTTAAACAGCAATAAAACGAGTATGGTTTTTGAATTACTTCATTGTGACTTATGGGGTCCTTATCGAACAACATCTATTTGTGGCTCCAAATACTTTCTGACTGTACTCGATGACTACTCAAGATGCGTGTGGATCTATCTCTTATCATCAAAACAAGAAGAACCACGCCACCTTAAAAATTTCATTGCCTTGGTTGAACGTCAATTCAATAGCCAAGTCAAAACGATTAGAAGTGATAACGGTTTGGAAATTATTTGTTTGACTAATTTCTTCAATGAAAAAGGGATCATTCATGAAACATCATGTGTTGGTACTCCACAACAAAATGGAAGAGTAGAACGCAAGCATCGTCATCTCTTGAATGTTGTCCACTCACTTCATTTCCAAGCAAACCTTGCCATTGAATTTTGGAGCTATCATGCTCTTGCTGCCGGATACTTGATTAATTGAACGCCCACTCCTATTCTCAAAGGGAAAACACCATACGAGATGCTTTACAACAAACCGCCTCCGATGAATCACATAAAAGTGTTTGGATGTCTATGTTATGTGCACAACCAAAAGCACGTCAGTGACAAATTTGCACCTCAGACAAACAAATATGTGTTTCTTGGCTATCCTTTTGGCAAAAACGGGTGGAGAGTTCACAATTTGGATACAAGAAAAATCTCTGTCTCGCGGGATGTTATCTTCTTTGAAAAATCATTCCCTTTTGCTAACTCCGTATCTTTTGGCTCTGTTTTAAAAAATTCAGAGTTGCATTCACAGATTATTGAAGATGATATTGATGCTCCACTTGAATATGGTCCAGATTCCGTCGTAGCCAATAGAGCCGGCTGAGCCTAAATCTCTGGGCCGTGGCTGCCGTAAACGTCACAAGCCAACTAAATTAGCTGATTATGTCACATCCCTACTTCATGAACCATACCCGATTGATAACACTCTGTCTAGCTCATAGTTTTCCCCTAATTATCATATATTTTTATTGGCTATCACTTCTGGTAAAGAGCCTCAATCATATAAAGAAGCCATTGAGGATGAACATTGGCAAGGCGCAGTTAGAGATGAAATGGTCGCTTTGTGTGAACTTGGTACATGGACGGTTGTTGATTTGCCTCCAGGAAAAAAAGGCTCTTGGTTGCAAGTGGATATTCCGTCTCAAGTTTCATTCGGATGGAGAATTTGAGAGATACAAAGCTCATCTTGTTGTTCTTGGAAACAATCAAACCGAGGGTGAGGACTACAATAAAATCTTTGCTCCGGTTGCTAAAATGGTCACGATACGCGCTTTTCTTCAACAAGTTGCATGCATCTAATGACTGGGAGGTTCATCAGATGGACGTTCATAATGCTTTTCTCCACGAAGATCTTGATGAGGAAGTGTATATGCAATTCCCTCCTGAATTTCGTACAGGTGAAAAGACCAAAGTATGTCATCTTCATAAATCTTTATATGGTTTGAAGCAAGCGCCACATTGTTGGTTTGCCAAACTCACTACGACACTCACAAACTACGGGTTTGAGCGAAATTAGTTTGATTACTCTCTTTTCACTCTTGAAAAATCGAATCTTCGGCTACATGTACTTGTCTATGTCGACGATTTGATTATCATAGGAAGTTCTTTACTCGTCATTGAAAATTTAAAAGATAATTGAGTGAGTGTTTTCGAATGAAAGATCTAGGTGTGCTAAGATATTTTTTGGGTCTCGAAGTCGCTAGGAGTCCAACAGGGATTTATCTATGTCAACGAAAGTATGCTTTAGACATCATCGCTGAAACCAGCCTACTTGGCGTCAAACCAGTCTCCTTTCCTTTGGAACAAAACCATAAGCTTGCCGTGATTGAAAGTGAGCTTATGACCGATCCTTCTTGCTATCGTCGTTTGGTTGGTCGCTTGATTTACCTTGGAGCTACACGTCCTGAGATGTCATACATCATTCATATCTTGTCACAATTCATGAGTAATCCAAAACAAGGTCATTTGGATGCAGCTCTTCGAAATGTGCGATATCTTAAGCATAATCCAGGACACGGTATTCTTCTTTACGCCAACACGCCCTTGACTCTCTCGGTTTGGTGCGATTCAGATTGGGCAGCTTGTCCGCTCACACGACAATCCTTAACCGGCTGGTTTATACAACTTGGTGGTTCTCCTCTATCTTAAAAAATACGAAAACATGATGTTGTTTCTCGCTCCTTAGTTGAAACCGAGTATCGAGCAATGGCGGATACTGTTCAAGAGCTTCTATGGTTGTGTGGTCTTCTTCCCACACTCGGTATAGCGATCACTGGACCCATCCCACTACACTCCGACAGTCTTTCAACCATCAATCTTGCAGCAAATCCTGTCTTTCATAGCGGTGGGATGGGGACATAGAGCAGATCAGCCGGAAGGAAATTTTGTTGATAAGATCACTAGGTGCAGCGGAGAGATTTTCTATTGGTGACAGCTGAACCTACCATACAGGAAAGAGAAAATTACAGAACTGAAAAAGCGATAGCGAAATGCCAAAACGATGATTCACGAATAGTTAAGGAGTTGTGTGATTTAACACCAAAAATCAGGGAAGCTTATAGAGATGAGGAACTTTACAGGCACCAGAAAAGTCGAACGAATTGGTATAAAGAAGAGGATGCAAATTCAAAAAATTTTCATGCACTGACAAAACAACGACATGCCCGTAATTGAATTATCGGTTTACATAATGCTTCCGGCACCTTGGTTACATTAGAGAGCAAGGTGGAAGAGGTAGCGGTTAATTATTTTGATGATCTTTTCCAAACAACCGCTCCAACTGAATTTTTGGAAGTTTTGGATAAGGTCCCGATACTGATAACAGATCAAATCAATGACTTATTGTAGGGGTCAAAATTTATCCCTTAGAAATCAATGTCCAAAATTGGCTAAATATAGAAAAAAATTGACGGATTTTTTGCAGAAATCTTAAACGGGTTTCCTGCAGAAATCTTACACGGGTTTCCTGCATAAATCCTTTATGGGGAATCCGTGAAAAGTCTTAACGGGAAACTCACAAAAAGAATTAACAAATAAGTTGAGGAAACCTGCGGAAAACCCTATCCTTCGGGTTGACCCAACTCGCGACTAACCTCAACTCCACCTGCGGGACGATGACAAATAAGCAACAGGCCGAGCCGCGGGAAATAGGCTAAAGCGTTAGCTAGTGTACCGAACCGCAGAGAGAAGCCCACAACGCGTAGCCGACTCTGCTGGAGTGAGAATCCCGAAGAACAAATAAAGTTTCCTTATCTTATTAAGGAGGAGCCCTAGCCACATATATTCTCGATAAATACTATTGTAAACCCTCGGTTTGGGACATCTGCAGTTTTTAAAAGAAAACCCATTGTAACAACTTTACAAAAACAACAATAAAAATCATCTTTTCTTATCTTTTGCTTTCCGTGATTCGTACTTACAGATCTCCATTCCTTAAACTCTGGAAAAATTATATTGTTCGAGTTATGACTCCCATAATTTGGCGCCGTCTAAGGGGAACCTAGATCTTCTGACATGAAAGAATCACCCTGCAAAAGATAAGAGATGACCGAAGAAAATCAGATCAAAACCCCTGTGGGCGATCTACCCGGGAATAAGGATGCTGTCGTCAATGAGCAGGCGAAATAGGCACCGACCTGCAACTGCGGCCCGTCGATAACGAAACAGACGAGACAACCGAAACAACGTCGCAGTTCTTGAACCAGATGAAAACAATGATGGAGAAACTGATTTAGGAAAAGCTAAATGCATCAGTGTGCAACGAGCTGTGCTCTTAGTTAACGGTGAGCCATTCCCGTAGAAGGAGAACAAGCCTAAACGAGATAGCCACAACGCATGTTATCCTGATGTCCTTAAATTTTTGAACGCCAATCAACACGCAGAGGATCCGCGGTTTGCAAACGATCCACCCTGTGGCAAATACCACCAAGCTGAGCGCAACAGTGAGCCCCCCAACATTAGAAAAAGCGGCTCTAATGATTAATCTAGAGGACAGAAGGGGAGAAAAACTCGGAGGATAACCGCGATCGTGTGCATGGAACCCGAACCAGGGCCCAGCGTAGCAGCTCACGATTCGAGCATGACCAGGGATTGATGAGGAGGAAGAAAATGTTATTTAGGTAGAGCAACAACTAGTTAAAGAGCGCAAAACATAGCTCCATTTCCAGTGGGAAAAGATGGTTGAATTCCGGATAGAGATGGCGTGAAATGCTACTGATTTAATGGACCAGCTCTCCAATGGTTCTCCAGGCTATAGAGGAATTTGATCGACAACTTCAATTAACCCTCCACGGCTTTTTAAAAGAATTACAGAATGTTCATGGAGCGCCGGACTTATAACGTTGATCTTTGGACAACACAAAACTCTTCAAAGTTTCATGGAGTAATTCAAGACTATACTCTTCAGGGTGGAAGGACTAAGCGATATAGCCGCAATAAAGGCCCTAAAGAAAGCCTTGTGGTACGACTCGGACTTCCGAAAGGAAATGACCGTGAACAAACCAGAGTCTATTCAAGACGCCTTTCACCGATCTACACGTTTTACCAAAAACGAGGAGCATGTTCGGATACTGGCGCATAAGTACAGAAAGTCCGAACAAACCAACAAGTGGAGCAATCCTTCTCAAGCTGCAAGCCCCCTAACTCACAAGACGATTAACCAAGGGTCCGGTTTCATCCTGCATGATGGAGAATTCGAGGGAACTCACAATTACCAAGTTCGCTCGCTAGACTACAGTCGGGGTCGAGAAAGAGGCCAAAGAAGGGGGCACCTCAACGGCGTATCATTACGTTGAAATGGCGTACTGTGAATACCATCACACAAGCGGACACTCTACTACAAACTGTTTAACTCTAGGCCTGAAGCTTGCGGCAAAATTAGCAGCGAAAGAAAAGTTGACAGGAGACTTAAGTACCAAAGACTTTGAAATGCAGAAGAGCACGAAGGAACTTGATAATGAAGAAGTTAAGCCCCCTAAACGCGGAAGGCTAGATGCCGAATCAACCTGGCACTCGTCAACGAATAAATATGATAATGAGAGGATCTTAATACTACTCTAATATAATCTCTTCCATTAAAGCATATCAACGAAGAGCTGGAGTCAACATCAATTGTTCTGAGCCATCCATGCTCCCAAACGATATGGTTTTATTCAAAAAATAGGATAAACTAGAAGTCTTGATGCAACAATCCATGGAGAATACTAAAAAGATCGTTCGCGAAGACGTACACACACACTTGATCCATCTTGAAGAAGTAGAGAGTCAACACACCCAATACATCCAAATCAACGCTAAAAATATCCAAAGTCTCGAACACAGTTTCGCTAGTATTTGGGAGAGTTTTGAACGAGAGATTATGAGCACTAATGAGAGCGTTACAGAGCTTACAACGTGACTTAACGTCACTGCAATCAAAACTCAGCAAGCCGTGACAACATTGAACCGAATGACCAACTACCAACACACTGCAGTGATATACCCTATATTTTACCACTTTTACTATATATTTTACTATGATTTTTATATATATTAATAAAGCTTTTGGACCAAAAGAGGTAGTTTTCTCGTATATGTAGATTTTCAGGTCTTAACAGGTTTTATCATCAAAAATATGTAAAAGGGAGCAAAAGAAGTGTCATTTATGATGCAGCTACTCATACAATTCAAAGAAACCAAGCCAAGTCATTTTATCTTGAAGATAATGCACATTCTCAAACTGGACAGAACATATAAGCCAGAAGTTCTCTTATGAACGAAGGATCAACTCAACTGGAAATTTAATGAACATGGTATGGAGATAGAACTTTGAGTTAGCTTTCCAATGGAGTTGGAATTTCATCAATTGGAGCTGTACTTTGGAAGATGCAGCCGTGACACTGAGGACATGTCAAATAGCCTTCGAAGTGAAGTGAGTGCAGAATGAAGCCAAGCACCGGGCCAGCGCATGGGCCGATGATCCAGAATTTTGCTGACCTTCTAGAAGCACTTTAGAAGCTTCCAATACTGGTCACGAAGCCCAACCGACATTGTGTCCGATATTGCCTCTATTTCGACCGAAAAAAATGTTTTTGTCCGAAGGAACCCTAGCCGACCTAAGCCTCCTTAAACTCCTATATATACTTGATTTTAGCCTCTATAGGAATTCAAGCAGCCAGCCTTAACATCCTAAATCAATACCTAAACATGTATTTCGTTTTTCTCTTGTTCTTAATGCATATTTGATTCTAGAAGCCTTTAAAGATAGATTTACTTTGCCCTATTGCGAAGAGATGAGATCTAACTCCTTACGCTTAGATAGATCAATGATTTATACTATGTCTATGTGCTTTACTCTTGCTGCTACGTGTTGCAAAACATGTTAGAGTGTAGCTTTGATTTGATTTCTATGCACTTTCTTAATTCTATGTCTTTACATATTTAATCGTTTAGAGTTTTATTCTAGAATTGATTCTTCATCTTTATTTATACTCAAAGCACGAATTGGCTTAGCTACCCAAGGAGTGATCTTAGGTTGATATACTCTCCAAAAACTTGTTATATCTCCGGACCTAGTATTCGATGAGCTAGGCGTCTTAACAATTCGATAGGTTAGTTAAAGAGTCTAGTGAACAATCAATCTTGAGTATAAAGCATGTTTTCACCTTATAATAATCTGCGATAGTTGAGTCTATTAGGGTGTAAAACGTAGATGGTTAGTTACTTCACGATAGTGAGATGACCTTACCTTAGTGATATGAGTTCTAGAACAACTAGTATTAAAATCCTAAATCGATTGCTTGTGTTTTGCAGATATTTTGTGAATTGCTTGATTTCTAATCTTAATTGATATCTATCTCTTTATTTTTATTGCTTTGTTATTTGCTTCCATAAAACCCCAAAAACCAAATAATATGTTCCCTTAGCTTAATCCGAATCTTATAGGTTTGTAGTGCATTCATCACTTAGTCCTCAGTGGTTCGACCCCTAAGTAGTACAATTGTCTACTGTGCACTTGCGGTTCCCTAGGGTTATAAATTTAAAACCTAATTGTATAAACCCTACATAGAAGTTTTATGCACATCAAGTTTTTGGCGCCGTTGCCGGGGACTTTTGTTTGATTGCCAACAAATTTTTTGATAAAGATTAAGTCTAAGTTTGTTTTTCCTTTTTGATTTTTCTAATTTTTTTCCTTTCTGTTTTTGGTTTTTAATCTTTCTGAGTTTCAGAGATTCGTCAATAGAGCATCACAATCCAAAGAGAATGGCAAGCCCTTATCCTCATGAAGAAGATGGAGATTACATCTCCATGCCTCATGAATTCCATCAACCGCCACTTTCTCACAACAATCGATACAATCCAATTTTGTATCGTCCTTGGGAAGCTTATGGAGGAATAAGTTGCCCTCATCCTCATCACATCCGTCTGCCACCATCATCACAGTCCCACCACCATCCCCACTCAAACTGCCAAGAAGACAAACTCGAAGCCTTGATGCATCGATTCATGGAAGACGCTAAAAAAGCCATTCATGGTGTCGACACCAAGATTGAGACCATAAATTCATCTCTTAAGGAGAGGTTTGAGGTCCTTATTGATCAATTTAGAAAAATTGAATCACATTTGGTCCAACTGGAGGAGATAGAAGAGGTTCATACTCGACATCTTCACGAAGATAAAGACGACATCGTCGATATCAAGCATAAGATTGATCAAACTTATGACCAATTGGAAGAAACAGTAAAGGACACTAAGGAAGCCATTGGAAGGCTTAATACTCAACTAAATTCAGTAGTTATTAAAGCCTACCAAGCTGCTCAAGCCGTGGGAGAAGTCAAGATCAACCGAGGCGAACTCACCTCAAAAGTATAAGAATTGGAGAACGATAATAGGCTAACGGTACGAACTCTTAATGCCATTCATTCTGACCTTGACCACCATGATAAGGAGATCATTGACATGACAACAAAGCTACAAGGAGAAGCAATCGTTACCTCCAACCATGTAAAGCAACTAGATGACCGTCTGAAGAGAATCGAAGAAACTGTGCAAGTTTGCCTACAATTGGAAACAATAGAAGAAAAATATACACCTAATGCTAATTGCTGCACTCTTACTGCCCTTAAGGAGGACGAGTTCACCTCTAATTAAGACGAAGATGAAGTCTCAAGACCATTGAAGAAGGCGAATAGAAGCCAAGGAAAACTCACGGCGAGAATTTCGGTAAAACCTCCCCCTAAAGGATGCAAGCTTGCCGAGAGGACAACCAAGAGGACACGTTTCATAAGTGATGAGATGCTACATGTATTCAATTCTCTTGTGAAAGAACTCCCTCAAGAGTTATCCTTTGAAGAAGTATGGAGAGAAGTACCATCTTTGAGAAAGTGTTTCTCACAAAGCAAAGACGATTTCATGATTGAGGAGCTATTTGATCGAGCTAGGAATCCTCAAAAATACTTTAAGATCCTTTGCAAGACCCTAGATCCAGGTCTTTTCAACATCTCTTCTCTATTCGTGGTTTTAAATTTGACGATGCACTTTGCGATTCGGGAGCCGGAATCAACGTTCTTTCGGAATCTCTTGTGAGAATGATGAAGATCACCAACCTTCGGCCATCACGGATACGAATTGCACTCGCCAATGGTGCATCTACACTTTCATTAGGCGAAATCCACAATTGCCCCGTGAATATTGGAGATTGCATTGTTCTAGTAGACTTCGAAGTGGCGACTATGAATGATTGTTCAACACCCTTCATCCTTGGAAGACCATTCTTGGCTACTGCTGGAGCTATCATGGACTATCCTATAAGATGGATATCCTTACTAAAATAGACACTTGTGTCTATCATTATGCCGCACCACCGGGATTTCGAGCTAAACAAACTCGATACATTCTTTCGGAGAAAAGAGAAGTGTTGATCATTGAGCCAATCAAATCGATGCAGATGGAGAACACGAATTAAGGAGATCTCATTTACATGCTAAAGGCAACCTCAAGCCTTTAGAAGACCTTCCACAATCCTAAAAACCCAAGGAGTCGAGCTATAAGACTTAAAACAAGCGCTTTATAGGAGACAACCCATATTTATGTTTTTGATTTTATTAATTTGCTTATTCTAAGTCTTTGGATTTGATTTGATTTTTCTAAACATTGTTATTCATTATTTATCTATCTATGAATTATTCAGGATTTTACAAAAGTTTTTAAAATACAAACAAATGTGTTTTTGAGAAGAACGATGAAAAGGAGATAGAACACGACTTGATCAGTTCATGGAATGAATGGAGCTCTATATCAGTCCGGACGTTTTTGAAATTTGGTAAGCTCGAAGGAGATAGTCTTATGAAGCTGTAGGAAAGAACAGAACATGATTTGCTATTACGGTTAGCAAGTTATGACCGATTGAACAAGACCGTTTAGGAAGGTTACGAAGCCGCATCTTCAAGATTTTTCACAGTTGAAGCCACGACAAATCAGGCTACAATCTTCATGCCATTGGAAATATCTCGTTCTCAAGAGTCCGTAGCATCTTTCAGATCTCAATTCCGATGTGTATCGACGAAGAAAAAGCTCGACGAAAATCGCATGGACCGCGACACGATGACCGTACCGCGACACGAGGCCATACCGGACCCGATATCGACCCGCGACATCGACCGGTATCGCATCCCGATCACCCCGCGACACAAATGTCCAGTATCGGTCAAACATATCAGTCGTGTTTTGCGACCGATACACGACACGATATCCCCCGTCCCGCGACACGATCACCCGAACCGCGACACAACGAAACCTTCCTGCGACACTAAGAATCCTTCCCGTGACCAACCCGGCACAAACCATGGCCCGATACTGGTCACGCGTATCGGCCAATACGCCCGACCGGTACTCGGCACGTTTTGCCTCTATCCGCGCATCCTTCCCGCGGTACCGACCTGTACTCGGACCGGTACGCGACACCTTCCCGCGACCTTATCGCGACCCGCGTCCTTCCCACCCCGTCCCAAACCCTTACCGCGACACGATGACTCGACCTTTCGGTCCCGATTTCGGACCACGGTACCGACCGATATTCGGTCCGGTATGCGACCCCCATCCGATGCATCCCATCCTGACCCACGACGCGAAACACGCGACACGATATCGGTCATCACCGTGGACCGGTACCGCGACCGAAATTGCCCCGACCCGCGACTCCACACCCATCCGACCACTGTCTCGTGCCGTGCACCGCCTTGGACCCGAGCCACACCTCGAGCCATCCTAGTACCGCGACTGGCACCCGACACCTTGACCGATATTGATCACACCGCGTCCCCATCAACCACCACACCACCGGAGTCACGAGCCATGGACCACCGAACCAACGCTTCAAACCACCGAGCCGACAACCTAACCGTTTGGTCTAACAAGGTTAATTTTTCCTTTTTCTCTTTTAATTATTTTAGAACCATTTTTCAAATATAATTTTTAAGAACCAAGTTATTTTTGCATATTTCATGATTATTTAACTAACAATTATTTGATTCATGAATTTTTGCATTAGAAATTAAAATATTGGTTAGCTTTAAATGATTTTAAACATGATTTTCACATCTTGACATATTCATTGATTTCACTTAGATTGATAGTTTTTAACAATTTGGATTCATTATTTTGATTTCTTTTTATTTAATATTTATTTTTTCTTCCCTTGAACTTGGAATTCAATATAATTGTATTGAAGACTAAGATCCAGGATGAATTTAACAAGTGATTTCAAGTGTTTTTGCAAGGATATGTTGCTCTTAAACATGATTTCCAAGAGATATCATTGTGGACGCATAGTTCAATCGTCTTAAATATTATCCACCATTCGAATGAGATGTGACATAAAAGAGGAGACATTTGAAATACAAAGCATGGTTTCGATTAATACGTGATACCCACTGCTCAAAAACAACGAAGATCTCAGATTGATCGCGACAACCTAAGATTTTTGCCGAAAAATATCTAAGCTCACCGGTACTATCATTCTATTATCTATTTTTTTTAATTCTTCTTTCAAATAAATTTTCATCATTACTCCCTTAATTTGATTTAATTTTACACCGGGGATGGTGTAAGTTAAGTCTGGGGGGATTGTTGTTACTAACACGTTTGTTAGTGTTTGTTTTTTTTATGTTTTTAAAAGGATTTTTCAAAATTTATTTTCAAAATAAAATAAAATAAAATCGTTTTTATTAAAAATAATAAGATAGGAATTATGACACTTTCCTAGGATTGACGTTTGATTTCGAAGACTATGTAACCATTGTTGCAGGGTTTGATCATGACAATCGATTCAGAAACCTCATGATGGAGCTTCCGTCCAGAAAATTTCTACTTGCAACTTTTTGATGGATATGATTTTGACTCTATATTTGGACTACTAATATGATTTTTGATTATTTTTTATTAAGAATGTTGGATCAAGGAAACGAATCACACATTCATGACATCTTATCCTCTTTTACTACTCTTTGTTGTCATGAATGGCCAGCTCATCTTTAGTTGGTACCCTACCTAAAACCCTTTACCTTCTTTCAGACCTCATGTATTCTCTTTTAGTTTCATACTTGCAGATATGTGCAAAAACGTCGGAGAGAAAAGGATCGACGCAATTTTCCAATCACTAAGAGATGCGACGATTTGGTAAAAAATGGTGGAGTACAAAGATCGAATTACAAAGAGCTTGGCCGTGCCTTGGATGCGGAAAAAATGGTAACAATTCGTACATATACTTGACTTATATCAAAGAGATACCGTTTTCCCCCTTTGAAAAAAAATAATAATAAAAAGAAAAAAAAATAAAAGAAAAAGAAAAAAAATCTAAGGGAAAGGAAAACGGTTGTCTAAGAGTCTTATGGCCAAAGAATACCCAAGGAATGTCATGATACAAAAGAAGAGACGAGTAGAAGAGATTTCAAGTGATTCCCGGAGAAAAATCTAAGTCTGGGGGAGAAAGAGGTGAAGAAGTGGTTGGGAAATTATGGACATCAAAGATCCATTCTCTCTTACAATTTTGCATAATATCTCGCACCCGGAGTCTATGGTAACCCTAAACACTTTTAACCTCACCACTAAAATAAGCCTTTCCCAATACCTAGCGCCGTCTTCCTTGAATGATGTTCTTGATGGGAAGTTTTCATTAAGTCTAAGAGAGTAGAAAGAGTCAATTGATTTGAAGTTGAGATTTTTTTTGCAGGGACAGAGATTTAGAGTATGGACATGTTGCGAATTCGTGATGGAAGAAGATGACAACGTCTATGAGCTAATCTTGTTTCATGTGGATTATAGGTTTAGAATTTGATACAACGATCCAAAGGATATGTGAGTTCTTCTTAATTTCAAACCTCTTCTCAATTCTTGACGATTGTTTGCTTGAGTACAAGCAAAACATAAGTCTAGGGGAGTTGATATACCCTATATTTTACCACTTTTACTATATATTTTACTATGGTTTTTACTTATATTAATAAAGCTTTTGGACCAAAAGAGGTAGTTTTCTCGTATATGTAGATTTTAAGGTCTTAACAGGTTTTATCATCAAAAAGATGTAAAATGGAGCAAAAGGAGTGTCATCTATGATGCAGCTACTCATCCAAGTCAAAGGAACCAAACCAAGTCATTTTATCTTGAAGATAATGCACATTCTCTAACTGGACAGAACGTATACGCCAGAAGTTCGGTTATGAACGGAGGATCAAATCAATTGGATATTTAATGAAACTTGCTATGGAGATAGCCCTTTGAGTTAGCTTTCCAATGGAGTTGGAATTTTATCAATTGGAGCTGTACTTTGGAAGATACACCCGAGACACTGAGGACATGTCAAACTGCCTTCGAAGTGAAGTGAGTGCAGAATGAAGCCAAGCACAGGGCCAGCCCATGGGCCGATGATCTAGAATTTTGCCAAGGCAGTTTGACATGTCCTCAGTGTCTCGGGTGTATCTTCCAAAGTACAGCTCCAATTGATAAAATTCCAACTCCATTGGAAAGCTAACTCAAAGGGCTATCTCCATAGCAAGTTTCATTAAATATCCAATTGATTTGATCCTCTGTTCATAACCGAACTTCTGGCGTATACGTTCTGTCCAGTTAGAGAATGTGCATTATCTTCAAGATAAAATGACTTGGTTTGGTTCCTTTGACTTGGATGAGTAGCTGCATCATAGATGACACTCCTTTTGCTCCATTTTACATCTTTTTGATGATAAAACCTGTTAAGACCTTAAAATCTACATATACGAGAAAACTACCTCTTTTGGTCCAAAAGCTTTATTAATATAAGTAAAAACCATAGTAAAATATATAGTAAAAGTGGTAAAATATAGGGTATATCATTGCTGCTAACCACAGTAACAAACTCTTATATATATTTCATATCTGACTATTATATCTTTCGCAAGATCAAAGCGCGCTATACAAATTTGTATATGTTCATTATCGAGTGGATATGTTCAAAGAGGAACAAACGTGTAACCTGAAATGTTCATTCTAAACCCAACAAGAAAATTGTTGGTTTATCGCTATATGTTCATTATAGGAGCGAAAATGTTTATAGAAAACATATTCGTAAATTGAAATGATCATTCTAAACCCAAAAACTAAGCCTTTGGTCGCAACGCGATAATGTGCTCATTTATGGAGCAGACCCGTTAAAGAAACTGGTCCGTACACAAAATATGTTCATCAGAGAACTCAATAAGTAAGACATTGGTCGTAATCACGTAACACGTTCATTTGTAGAGCGGAGTTGTTGAATACAAAATCGTCCGTAAACCAAACAATCCATCATAAAACCCAACATATGAGCCGTTGGCACATCAGAAAACTAAAGTAGCATTTGGAGCAGATAGGTTCACTTGAACCCATCCGTAAACCATAATACTTAGAAGAATGAACCACCAGTTAACATATTTCCCGCAAAAATCCTTAACAGGTTTCTGCGCAAAAAGCCATAGCGGGTTTCCCGCAGAATTCCTTAATTGATTTCCCTGGAAATCCTTATCAAAAAATCCGCAAAAAGCTTTGAATCAGACTTGTTAACAAAAACTAGTCTGTCAAACAAAGCGATTGCTCAAGAAAGCACAAAAAGTTACTAAGTATTTTGATATCTCGGATTGAACATTTTGACTTATCATAAGAAGAAAGATAATAATAAAAAAAGCCGCATTCATTATCATTTTTATCAGTCGTAACTACAAGGTCAAAATCCTAAAACATGGATAAATCCATCCAGGCATTGTAGCAAAAGTCGAAAAAGTTGGTTAAAGGCATCTATGCATCAAAGCGAAAGGAAAAAAGAGGGTAAAGCCATTCAAAAGCAAAAACATAAAACAAGGAGAAGTCAAACAAGCTAGGGATTACCCTCCTCTGCGGGTACCCCGTCAGTTGCTGCAACAAGCACCAGCACCAGCTCCAGCGAACAATCCATGTGGACTTGCCGCAAAACAGTGAAGCGAAACGATGAATCAAGTTGACATCCTTTGCGACTCAGAGAACCTCGCCTAAAAAAATGGCTCGGGAACATCATCCTTACGGCTCAGGGTCAAACTCCTCACGGCTAACTGTTAAGTTAACTAAGTATAAAAAATAGACAAAGCCCACACGAGCTTTGGAAAACCGAGTACCTGCGTTGAACAGCTCAGTAACACACTTAACACCTCTGATTATTCCATAAACATAAAGATCTTTTAGTTAGTTTTCCAATGGAGTTGGAATCATATCATTCAGAGTTATGATTCGCAAGATACACCCGATTTAGTGAAGACATGTCGACAAAACCCGTACGAGTTTTGGAAAACTGAGTCCATGCGTTGAACAGCTCGGATCATCTCGGTAACACACTTAAAAACTTGTGTTTTATATCAAAAGATAGATCTTTCAATTAACTTTCTAATGGAATTAGAATCATATCATTCGGAGTTGCAGTTAACAAGATATGCGTGATTTACTAAAGACATGCTGCTCAGAACTCATTATAACCAAGCCGTATAGATTGGCTCGGTGCGACCCGATACGAAAACATACTGAGATTAAATTTGGACACAAGATAATTGAATCAACTTTCATCCAAAAGAAGTTCAACGACGTTTGGATCAACGGTTAGAAAGATACACCAATTATCGTGGAGACATATCAATCTGGTCAGCGAATAAAGTAAACACGAGTCTCAAGTAACCCACCTCGCATCTTGGGGTACCTCCTCACAACACGGATCGGGAAAACTCTACGAATCACGACCGAAGCATGGCTCGGGTCCTCACAAACCAAACTACGTAGCTCGGTTCTCTCAACAACAATACATGCCCTTACAAGTTGGGTCCTTCGACTATGAATTAGGTGCGTCGAGGATCGACTTGAATCTGGAATGTCATAACACGAGTTTCTCGTTTACCGAGGACAACTAGGATTTCCTCTTGAAATGGATCCAGCACCTCGCGGTTCGAGTTCCACACGGTCGATTTTTCTCTAAAAAACAATCGCACCAATGGGTCGCGACACAGAACAAAGTGGATTGGCACAAGCTTCGAATCAAACGAATCAGTGCCGAAACCAACCGCGGCTCGGGGTTCTCACCAAAGCAAATCCCAAGGCTTGGATTCTCCAACTCCTCCGGTCCCTCACATGCGGGTCGGGCGCTCAACGGCTCGGGGCCCAAAGCACGGGTCGGGGTCAACTATGGCTCGGGTTCAATCATGGATTCTTGCGTCGATCGACGCAAGACAAAAATATCGACTCCGACTTTATTACTTTGGCTCTTCTTTCCTTCATGCTTCAAAATGCTCCAAAAGCTTCCATTAATCTACAATCGTCTATCAACCTATAAAGACTCGAAAAGACTCGAAAAATACCAAAAGGACTCTATGAAAAGGACTTATATCATGACCAAAAACGGGTAAAAACCATGATATATCAAGGGTCAACCGCGGCTTAGGGTCAATTGCGATTCGGGGAATTTCACGGCTCGGACACGATGCTCGAACGGATCGAAGGCACACAATTTGTTTGACTCGACTTGGGGAATTTCACAACGAACCGAGGGAACCGAAAAACCAAGCATCCAACGGATCAAGTGTCGAGCAGCTCGAGCTCCCTCGTTAAATGGGTCGGGTCTTGCATGGTTCGGGGTCGTGCGTTGGACAAGATGCAGGTCGGGTTTTGGCTCGGCTTGGATTCTGAAGCAACACGTCGGGCGTAACATGGTTTGGGTGGTAACGAACCGAGTCAGCTCGATGATGCTGCTTTCCGGCAGATCTGTACAAGTGGCAGCGGCGGGGTAAAACCCTAGCCGATTGACAAAACCAAAAAATCTTGCAACAGCCCAAACTATGTTCTTAATGGCCCGATTCATACATATCACAATAAGCCCGAACCGTTCTCATCATAAATTAGCCAAACAAAATGGTAAAGACAAGTCGTATCCGTAACGATTCAGAATCATTCTCATAACAGTTTACAGCTAGCTCCTAACGGCGCAGAGTCCACTATGGTTGGTGAACAGATTGTCTGAACATCCGTTTATTAACATAACACTCACCAAATTTGACATTGATCGCTTATACCTTGGCATCACCATTACTGATACTGCCAAGCTGGAGGGCTAAATGTAGGGGTCAAAATCCACCCCTTAGAAACCAATGTCCAAAACTGGCTATGTATAGAAAAAAGTTAACGAATTTTCCGCAAAAATCCTTAACGGGTTTCCTGCAGAAATTCTACACGAATTTCCCGCAGAAATCCTACACGGGTTTCCCACAGAAATCCTACACGAGTTTCTCATAGAAATGCTTAACGGGGGAACCCGTAAAAAGGTATTAACAAAAGTTGAGGAAACCCACGGAAAACCCTGTCCTTTGGGTTGACGAGACCCGCCACTAACTTCAACCTGACCCGCAGAACAATGACAAATAAGCAATGGGCCGAAGCGTCAGATAGTTGACCGAGTCACAGATAGAAGCCCATAATGCGTAGCCGACTCCACTGGAGGGAGAATCCCAAAGAACAAGGAAAGCTTCCTTATCTCGTTTAGGAGGAGCCCTAGCCACATAACTTTTCGATAAATACTATTGTAAAGCCTCGTTATGGGACATCCACAGTTTTTTACACAGAAAACCCATTGTAACAGCTTTACAAAAACAACAATAAAAATAAGCTTTTCTTATCTTTTGCTTTTCTGTGATTCGTACTTAGAGATATCCGTTCCTCAAACACTAGACAAATTATATTATTCGAGTTTTGATTCCCACACTCATTAACAGAAACGACAACAGAAGCAGAAGTCTAGCACACATTTCTTATGATGCATCCGAAGAAAGCTCCATGACCGGATGGGATGACAGCGCTATTCTTCCAACCTTCCTGGCATATAATTAAAACTGGTGTCCTACAATTAGTCAATGAATTCCTAAGGACAAGAAGTTTTGAAAGTAGATTAAATATGACTAATATATGTTTAATTCCTAAGATGGATAGGCCGACTCGGATGACAGAACTGAGACCCATTAGCCTATGTAGTGTTGGCTACAAACTTATATCAAAGGTTTTATGTCAAAGGCTGAAATGAGTACTACCAGATTTGATATTTGAGACTCAATCGACTTTTGTGGTGGGACGATTAATTACGGATAATATATTAATTGCCCAGGAAATGTTCCATGGGTTGCGAACAAATACGGGTTACAAGTCAAAATTTATGGCAGTCAAGTCTGATATAAGCAAAGCATATGACCGGGTAGAATGACCTTTTATAGAGAATGTTCTTCGCAAGATGGGTTTCGCAGAAAAGTGGATCACGTGGATAATGTGGTGTATTCATCTTTACAATATAAGGTTCTCATTAATGGACAACCAAAAGGACATATAATTCCAAACCGAGGTCTACGATAAGGGGATCCCTTTTCTCCCTATTTATTCATTCTTTGTACAGAAGCTCTTATAGCCAATATACGGAAACCAGAACGGGAAAAAGAAACTAACATGATTAAGAGTAGCACGGGCTAGCCCGGCTGTCTTGCATATACTATCTGCTGATGACAGTCTCTTATTATGTAAGGCAACTAGAGAAGAGTGCAAATGCTACAAAGTATACTACATAAATATGAAAAGACATCTGAAAAAAAAAATTGATTTCTCCAAATCCTTAATTCAATTTGGATATTTGGTGGATGAGACGGTCCGGGAAGAGATTCATCAACTTTAGGGAATAACAACGGTAGGGAGAATGAACACCTATTTAGGTATTCCTAAAAGCTTGGGAGGCGCTAAGACACAAGTATTTGGGTTTCAAGACAAAATAAACGAATGAACCTCAAAGTTTCTTTCAAAGGAGAGCAAGAGGTGCTTATCAAATCGGTGGTTGCAGCATTGCCGACATATGTAAAGTCTAGTTTCAGGCTGCCTAAAACTATAATCCCAAAATTGACTAATGTAGTGGCACAATATTAGTGGAGTTCCAATGGAGGACAACGAAGAATGCATTGGATTGCGTGGAAAAATTACGCAGAGATAAGCATGATGGAGGACTTGGTTTTCAAACAATTGAGGCTTTTAATACAACGCTGTTAGCAAAACAACTTTGGTGATTAATGAATAATCCAAAATCTCTCTTTGCCAAAGTGTTGAAGGGACGATATTACTGGAATTGTAATGCTATGTACTCCGATATTTCGTAGTCTTCTTTTTTTGGCTTGAACAATATCATTTCGGCTAGACCCATGGTTAGAAAGGGGCTAATCAAAAGAGTTGGGTCAAGATATTTCATATCAGTATAGAACGATCCTTGGCTACCAGCTCCATCGCCACGGACAACCACTTGTAAAACTATTAATTATTATCCATCTTTTAAGGTCTTCCCAAGAGGACTTTGAATAGGCTCTGATCAATGCAATAATTTTTCTTGAGGATGCGAAAATTATTCGTAGTATGCCGATAGGGAACATCCTCAAATTGGACTCGGAAGGCTGGTGCTATACAAAATCTAGAAAATATACGATCAAATCGGGCTACCAAATAGAAAACAATAGTATGCATCACGATCATAATTTTATTTTTAGGCCCAAAAATTAAGTTACTACAAGCACAATCATGGAAGAAACAGTGTCCGTCAAAGCTGCGACCCTTTCTTTGGCAAGCGCTTACGGGTTGTCTCTTGGTGAGTGTTAATTTACACAATCGCGGAATCATGTGTGATACATAGTGTACCCGTTGTAGTATGGAGGAGACAATTAACCATGATTTGTTTGAATGCCGTCCCGCCTTTCAAACATGGGCTTTGTCGAAGATTCCTATGACACCTAGTGTCTTTCCGGTATCGTTAGTATTTACTAATATGAGCTTTTTACTTTGGCAGTGCCTCACAGATATCGTGATAAGATATTCCTGTGGCTCCTCTGGTATATCTAAAAGTACAAAATGATTAAGTCTTTAGAGGAATTGACGTGTATCCAAATACCATTGTCCGGAATGTGGAGGTGAAAGCTATGGCCTGAAGAAGGCTTAATCTGAGGAAGAGTACCAAATTTTAATGGATATGGGGCAAACACTAGGTCACCCAAATTATGACGGGCTGAAATGCTATATTGATGGATCTTGGAAGGACAAAAATATCTCCTCGGGTATAGGATGGTTTACCTTTTACGATGAAGACTTGGCGGTTGTGATGGGAGACCCAAACACACGAAGGAGTATATCCCCCCTGCATTCAGAGGTAGAAGCACTATTGTGGCGGTTGTGATGGGAGACCCAAACACACGAAGGAGTATATCCCCCCTGCATTCAGAGGTAGAAGCACTATGGTAGAGGTTTGGGTAGAAAATACTTAGAAGAAAAACTTGATCATTGCGTTAGAAATCCTACAAGACTACGAAAGTGTCTAGCGGGCGTTGTTCTACTCTAAAGAACAGCCTGGGACAAATGATGTCGTGGAAACCCTAATAGGAAAAGGGGAAAAACGTGGAGAAGAAGGGGAGATAATGGGCTTGGTGAAACGCCCCAACCCAGATTTCCTTACCGCGATGAGGTTCCGGATCGGTTTGTCTCGGCCAGACTTGGCCATTTCATATTAACCTCGTGGATTTTTCAACATTTTTTTGTACTTAGCCATTTAAACATGTTTTTGATCTAGACAAGACTTTTCAAGCATAAACATCAATACTTAGATTAAATCGTGAGGTTCAATTACCATGATCAGTTTGCTACATAAGCTATTACATTGTAAAAGACCTATCTACCCGATTCCATCCACCATCCTTTCCTTTTTAGCCTTATCACCGCGGATCACACATTCGGGTTCCCATCACGGGAAATCTCTTTACCTCCATCCGCAAGGGAAGCATAAGCAACAAAATTGCTTAGTGAGAGCGTTCGCCCCGTCCCACTTAGCCACATAATAGATATCGCAATCAAACAGTCAATATCATCAGTCAATCATGATCATTGCATCAGTCACTTGTCGGCCTGATTAACCCAAGTTACAAAGCAGTCTTCCCGCAACCAGACAAGCCTTAGCGAGCGTCGCTGCCCCTAAGCGTGTTGCCTTATCTAGACTCTTGGTGAAAGGAATCAATCATCACGAACAAGCCAGAAACAAATAAAATAACAGTCGGGAATTACCCTAACAGACAAGTCTCGTTGACTCTATGCAAGAAAACGACTCTAGACTTAGGCCCACAGTCACGCACTCACCTTAGTCACTTTGATTTGATGATTGCTTGTTCCGTTCCAGTTTTGACACCTCTTGTCGTGATGATCTCACGAACAAGAAGTCCTACTGATCACCCAGTTTTCTCCATACACGATCGCCGTCACACCCAGTCACGATCAAAGTAACCCACACTCAAGTCTTTCACGAATTCTCTCGAGTATTCTCTATTTTTTCTCGATAAAACTCTCTGAAAATCTTTCTAAGTCTTTTCCTTTCTTTCTCCGCGTCAAATCAAAGGCAATGGGTAAGTTTGCCTTGATAAACCACTTTAGAAACTACCAAGTAACCGTTTCCGCATAATTCCGCATCAAAACTCAGGAATAACTGTTCCCGCGTGTTTTCATTAAACGAGCGTTTTTTTGGCTCAGTAACCGTTATGCCATAAGACCTTAGCACATTTCTAGCTCGATCCACAGTCTACCATAACTGCCGTGTCCGAACAGATCGCGGTAACCGTCCTGTCTAAAATCAGACCGCAACTCCAAAAAATTCCCCAGCACGGATTCAACTGCCCAGCTCAGTTTCACCTTGACTTTTCATTTCTTGTTGACCCAACTGCCCCTCTTGGCTCAGATACAGCTCGAGTCTTCGAGCATTTCATTCTGCGGTGGTTAATCCACGGAACACGGGCGTTACACTTGGCCCATGTATTAAGGAGGTGGAGAATAATAAAGAAAATGAATATTCTCTAGAGAAATTTTGGTGGGGGTATAAATAGGGTGGTAGGTAGCTCATGTTTTACACACCAAAACTCATTTTCTCCTTTCAGAGCCAAAGAGAAACGTTTAGAAAGAGAGTATTAGGTGGAGCTTTATAAGAAACTCAGCACTCGAGCCCCGAGGAGAAGGTTCGCGATGAAATATAAGGCGCAATCCATACCTAATTTTCCTTTCTAGTCTTTTTTGTATTTCTTTCATAGGGTGTTTTAGTAGTCATGGGTCTTAAGGGTAAAGTTGTGGTATAGCGAACTCGATCCGGATACGGGATTCGGACCAGAGCCTCGACGAGAATAGGGCAGTGGCCACATTCTACTTGAGTACGTTCGAGCATGAGAAGAGTCTTGTGGACGGCGAGGGGCTGTGATACATGCAACGAAGTAGTCGTGCCACGTCTCGTTAGGCACCCGGTTTGGCACGGAGACGCACTGTGCCTCTGTAATCAAAAGAGAGCATCGGTAGGGCCTCAGGGTGCTTCGATAGCGTTTCGATCCAGACAGTAGTGTCGCGTCATGGTGCAACAATGGCATGGCCTCGGGGTGCCTCGATGAGCAGTGAAAAAGCATCAGTATGGGCATCGTACCGCGTCACGATAGTGATCGTGCCACGACACAATAGATCTTCGTGCCACGACACAATAGGTTACAAGCAACGCCAAGATAGGCTTTGTGCCATGTCACAATAGGTTACGGGCAACGCCAAGATAGGCTTCGTGCCACGACACGATAGAAGCATCATGTCCCGTCTTTACAGGATATCGAGCTTTGATGGTGCCATGATATCATATCAATAAGCACATCGATAAATTCTGGATATGGGCAGCAAAGACCTATCGGCAGAGCCTCATACCGCGTATCAATAAGAGATCATGCCACAATATGATAGGCTTCGATGCGGCAAGACTGTACCGCGGATCGATAGGACCCTGGCAAAGAGACTACGGTAGCTTTATCTGGAATGACACAAAATCGGACCGACAAGCTAAGACTTGACCGACGGTGCAGTGAAAGAGCATCTGGTTGGATCATAGTAGATCCGACTATGGACTCGTAGGTGAAGTCAGGCAAGGAGCTTGACAAGGTCAAGGACCTTGGTAGGATACTGAAGCCTATTCACGTTGGGCTATCGATTATGATAGATGCGCTATGTGTTCCCAGGCGTAGGATTCGACCATATTCTCGAGGAAACTTGATCGGCCTAGGCAGGATCAAGAGTGGCTTGTTGCTTGGTGAGTTGAAGGAAGGTTGTGGTTTGTATGGGCGAATAATAGTTGGGGATCAACTCGCACTCATATTGTTAGGTTTGTTTAGGAATTGAATCTTGCATTGGCTTAAGCTATATCCTACCTATAGAGCTAACATGGGTTGATTGGGAAGTTAGCCCAGGAAACTGAAAGGTAGAAGTTCCAACCATTCGCTCCATGGAAGTATTTCTACACGCTGGTTCGCTTTTTTGTTACGATCTGACAGTCCGGTAGGGATTATTGTGAACCAAGGAGGAAAGCTGTTAGGATGATCGTAATTGTTATACTAGTACTACCTTAGCCAACCTGACAAAAGGTCATTAGTAAGGTCTAGTACGGAAAGAGTCTGAGAGGTTTGAAGAACTCGGCCTAGATGGCATATGACCAAGGGGATAGAGGATGGACACGAAACCGCTTGGTTGTCCACAGTACAAGTTGGTATCATGAGCTATCCATAATTAACGAATAGTTTTAGGTTTGTATTTTTGCTGGGACAACTTTCGTATGTCCATAGATGTTGTCATGGGTAATGTTATGGGATAGCCATGCTTACCTAAGGCCGACCATACGGGGCAAAGGTATTGTTTGAAATGCTTTATCTAATGCTTGAGAACGTAGTATAGGCATTGATTGTGAACCTTAGGTGAGTCTAGAGTAATAAGGCATACAAATTGGTAGGATAGTAGGTTCACAGTGCCACCTTTATATTATTTCATAGGGACGTTTGTATGGGCATTCGTCGTTGACTTGTTTGTGTTTGGCCTGAGATAATGGCCATAGACCCGGCAGAGACGTATTGACCGGAAAGGCTCTGGGAGTCTATATAATGTTCAACCTACGGGCAGAATATGGGAATAAGATTCAGCCTACGAGCAGATTAAGGTTCAGGAGATGGAAATAATATGATGTGAAAGAGGTTCGGGCAAGTACGGATTTGAGAATATGGTTCCACCAGCTTGTGTTGAATAGTGAAGCCAGTGGCTCACAAATTATGTATTAGATTCTCAAATCCTGTAATTTACTCCCGGTGGATGAGTTCAATTGTACTTTCTTTCATATTTTGAGACTGGTCATATCTTCTTCCCTCTCTTGGAGAGTGGTTGAATTCCCAAGCTCTATGCCGGGATCTTCAAAGTCACATTGTAAAGTGACTACCCTGAGACTCTCTGGCTTTGCCGCGAATACTCTCTTGACGCATTCGAGACATATGCCTTGGATCCGCTGTCCATCTTCTGCGATCATCTATCTACTTTATGTTTTATTGCATTGCATTTATGTTGTAGTAATGTTGGAGGATGCTCAATTCCCTCCCTTTGTACTTTAATCGTTTAAATAAATAAAGTAAGCTTGTTGACAAAAAAACAAAAAGATCTATATAAATTCAGTGTACTGGAGGTAGATGAGATACGATCTCCGCTTCTAAGCTTCTTTATAGTAAGGTTCAGAGCTTTGCAGCATCTAAAATTACATATATTAAAGATAAAATCATATAAAAGCTTGAAATGCTCAAATTTATCCAGAGCTACTCTCTTAAATTAAGAGATCGCAATATTACTTATGGATCGAATCCAGAGGAAACCGTAATCACACAAAAGACTTTGAATTCAAATCAAGCTAAGAAACAATATATGCAAGTAAATTAAATAGCTAAAAAGCAAGCAGATGATGATTTGTGTTCTTAAGAATAAATGAGACAAACGCTAGGCCTTCGAGAAATTCGCAGGAAACTCGAAATTAATGACAAGAGAGATTGTTAGGGAAATTATAAATCCGTTCTAGAACATGAAAACACTTGTAAAGTTAGCCAACTTTCGATGCGAAAACTATCTAGGTCTACCCTAACAAATCTAACAAGTCTAACAATTTCTCATGTTCCTTTGATTAACCCTAAGCCTAATAAGCAAACTACTCAGACATGATGATTGAAACAAGCATCATGAATAGAAGATATTGCATTAAAATATAGAGAAAGAGATACAAAGGGTTCGAAGAATTCTCAAAGGTTTGGAGTAAAACTTGTTTCCCAAAAGCTCTCAAGTCAATCTCTAAATTTGTCTCAATAGAAAATAAGATAAAAACCCAAAAAAGTTAGGAGAAAACTATATATAGTATACAAAAGTCGGTTTTGGGCACTTTTGTCAGACATGTGTGTCGATCGACGCATAGGGCCTGGGTCTATCGACGCAAGATGAAAATATCAACTATGAGTTGATAACTTCGGCTACACTTTCCACAATGCTCCAAAATACTCCTAAGTCTCCAATTATGCTCCAAACGTCAATAAACCTATAAACACTAGAAAAGACTCTACAAATACCAAAAAAACTCAATAAAAAGAACTTATATCATGGCCAAAAACCGGTAAAAACCAGGATATATTAACTCCCCCAGACTTAGCTTTTGTTTGCCCTCAAGCAAATTAAAAACTGAATGAAGTCGAGGATTGAAAACAAAAACTTTCAGCTAACCTTAGAAGCGCCACATTGAACCAACACCTTTGAATCCACATACCATAGAGCCAACATTAGGTAGTATTTCGATGTACTCACTGGAAGCTTAGCAATCCTCCAAATCAAACCCCTTAGAGAAATTCAAACTCTTTATTGCTAACCCCTTTTCCTTCAATTAGGTGAGGTCTCATCGAGGGAATATCGATCAAAGGATTTCTAGAATTTTCTCTTCTTTGTAAAATCTGTGCACTTCTCCCTTTTTCTCTTCCTTAGTCGATTAATCAACTCTTCTGTTTTGATCTTGTAACGGGACTCATTACTGTTGTTCCTTATAAGGAGACAGGGTCATGAGAAAATTTTCTGTTACAGTTTTAGAATAGTGCCCACTACTATTGTTCCTTATGAGGAGACAGGGTCGTGAAGACTCACTACTATTGTTCTTTGTTAGGAGACAGGCTCGTGAGGATCTTTACACTATTCTGAACCTTAGGCCACTTTTTTTTTCCTCAGGAAGATCAAAGGGAGATTATCCTAACTTGTAGTACCGAAGGAGAATCAAATCCAATGCATACCAAGCCCCAAGATGAGAAGTTAGAGTTCATTAAGGGCGGAGTTAACAACATACTTTCCAAACTCTCCATAAGCTTGAACCATCTCCGTTATACCAATCCACCTACACCTACCCATCTAATAAAACCTGCAATCAACCTACTTTGACAATGGTCCTTCAAATGTTAGCGCTTTGTGGTTAGTTCCCAGGAAAACTTACGGTTTCAAACTAATTTTGACTGGATAAAATGTTTTTAAACTGACTCTCAAAAACAAACACAATGTTAGCAACTACCTCTTCCAGATTTAAACAACACTGTTCACAGTGTTATCAAGCTTGAAGTTGGTTAAAGAACCGGAAAGAATGAACAGGTGAAAGAATGAAATTTTATCCATTTCCTTCGTGCGTTGATCGATAAACAGAGTCTGTGTCGATCGACGTAGTGTCTATAAAACGGATCGTCAAATGGTAGAGAGATTTTCCAAAGTCAGCAACTGTAAAAATCACTCAAGAAACACGATCAATAGGAAAACAGAAACAAATGACAAACTGACTTAAAAAAACATAAAATTCGACACAAAAGAAAGAGAATAAAAGATAAAATAAAATAGGATACTATGGATAAATGTTGAGGAACTATTCCTCCTCTGCTGATGGGGAAGTAGCACGCGGAGGTGATAGTGAATGTGGACGAACACATCCACAGCGAGACAGTGTAGAGATGGCGTTCTAGATGCTTCGAAAGCTCTGAGTAACCCAAGTCTGAAATTCCTCTGTCTCCATAGGGATCGAGGGAGTTTTTGGAAGATGGTAAGGCTGAGATGGAGCTCTAGAAGTGCATGAGCCCCAAGCAGAAGTACCAACTCTACTATCAGAAGTACAAACACCACGAGTCTGCTGCCTGCGAATGGTGCCGACGTGTCTAAGTAATGTCAGATCAGGCTGGAAAGAGAGCACTGCTGAGTTACGGAAGATGCACATCATATCTGGCAGAGGCAACTGAACCATACGATGCTCGTCAGAAGCATCGCGGAAAACCCAATGACGTCCTTGCTTAATCCAAGTAGTTTTCCCTAGATACTCTAGATCCACATAACAAAACTTGCTCTCCACCCTACACGTATATGTGTCAATTCCACAAAACTAGAATCATGAATGTCAAAATACAATTTCTTGCGTCATTTGCATCCTCGACATTATTCACCTCATAATATATTCTAAATGTAGCAAAGAACTGGCGTACCAAGTGTGGATACATGGGATAATGTTTGGTTGCAATGGTGCCCAAGCCTGCATTTCCCAACAACCAAAGTAGCTCTTCTTGGATACCCAAAGTCCTCATCGCATGGAACTCCGCCACTCGTGTAGGTGCCAACGTCACCTTCAGCCATTCATTGTAGAACAATGAATCATAGTCATCCCAAGTCTCAGTGATTTCTCAGTCTACAACCTCAGGAAGAGCAAGTATCTTAGAAGGAGCTTTGTTCCAAGACCTCCGCATACTAATCTTTGTCCCCTCGAGCCTTGGCCATGGAGGAGCACAAATTCCCATTGAAGCTTGAGTATCAGGGTTAGAACTAGATGAAGCCGCTGCTCCTGCATGTGGTCTCTTGTTCCTTGAAGTCATCTGGAACATGTACAAAAGAAAACAACCAAAAATTCGGAATTAGCCACGATTGTCAAGATTGGACTAGGTGCGTCGATCGACACACACAGTCTGTGTCGATTGACACATCATGTCCAATTCAAAAATTTGGCGATTTTCGGCAAAAGAAACCACAACACTCAACCCCTACACTGCCAATATCAACAATCTATCACCAATTTCTTTATAATCTGTTACACAATCTAAATTTCAACAAGTTTTATCACAAAATCCATAAACTTTGACTACTCACAAAAACTTGCTAAATAACTTGAATGAAACACATGGGTATGTCGAATTCACTCTAAAACAACCAAAATAGGCCGGATTTGTCAATATAAACGAGTGAAAAGAGATGAAATTCGAAAATCAAACCTTGGTATCAAAACTGAAAGTAGAGATTTCTGAACACATACCTTATAGATCGATAGAGTGAGTGACAAAATCGAATAGAGGATGACAAACTACTCAAGTTAGGCTAAAGAAACACCCAATTTGGTGAACAAAAGAAGTTATGAGTGTTGTAGAGAAAGTGAAGAGGAAGAAGAAAAACGTCGGGTTGAAAACACTGACCCCATGTTGTCTGCACGTGTGTCGATCGACGCAGGTTTTGTTTTTTTGAAGAAAACATTAAACTAAAATGAAATATTTAGACTTACCACTGGGTTACCTCCCACTAAGCGCTTGTTTTCAGTCGTTAGGTTGACTGTGTCGGGACTCATGCAACAAGTGCATCATCTAGAGGCATAATGTGTCCTGCCGAAATCTCAGCTTCCGCCCAACAGTGTTTCACCCTTTGTCTATTTACTGTGAACTCCTTGCCTTCCGAGCTAATGAAGACAACAACTCCATGTGGTCTGACCTCTTTGATGGTGAAAGGACCTGACCAACGAGAACTCAATTTACCAGAAAAAGCTGCAAACGAGAGTTATATAGGAGTACCTGGTCATTGGGTTCGAATTTTTGGGAGATGATCTTCTTATTATGATATCCCTTAATCCTCTATTTGTATAACTTGGATTTTTCATATGCATTATGTCTGATTTCATCCAATTCGTTCATCCATATTATCCGCCTTTCTATAGCAGGCTTGACGTCAAAATTGAACAATTTCACTGCCCATGATGCCTTGTGTTCAAACTCCACTGGAAGATAACATGCTTTCCCGTAAAGCAGATGAAATGGCATAGTTCCCAGAGATGTTTTGAAAGCCGTCCTGTAAGCCCAGAGCACGTCATCGAGCTTGGTAGATGATATAAGGCGTTTTTGGTGCATTTTAACCTTTGTTTTGTAGGTTTTTATCTAGTATTTTGCTTTACTTTGAGTCATTTTAGGTCAAAAGGTGGCTGGAATGGAGGATTGGAACTCACAATGGGACTTGGCGAAAAAGAGGAAAACTGGATTTTGAAGATTTTGATGAAAAGGAGCACCCGCTCCCGATCGCTAGACCTGCTCCACAGAAGATCCACTTTTGGAAATTGTCATTAAACCTATTTTCGCCACCTAGGGTTTCCCTAATTGATCTCAGCCGCCTAAGTCTCCTTTAAAAAGAGATATTTTCGAGACTTTTGAAGGCGGCAGAGACGACACGAACGACAGAAAGAAAGAAAACACGAGTGAGAGAGAGATTGATACTTTGTTTTAGAGGTTTGTAAGATTGAAGATTGTCTTCCACCTTTGTTGAAGTTTTCTAAACTCTTTATCTTTTCTACTTATTTATTTATAAAGTTTCTTATGTCACTTGCTGTTATTCAATATTCTATGTGCGAGTAATCTCCCAAGTTAGGTTAAGGGTTCGATGGGATTACGAATTCGCGAACTAAGCATAGATAGGGTTTAAAATACATTCGATATCTCCATCTATTGTTGAGCTAAGTGCCTAGATTAGCTTGATCACCTAGCCTTTGATTTTAGGTTTAATTTACTCATCAAAAGTGTTTAAATTGAATGAAATAACATAGATGGGCGATTCGTCCTTAGCCAACGACAGTTGAAGTTAAGGCGAGTTGTGAACAAATCGATCCTATCCTCTTTAATGCTTATCATTCTTTGTAATCTCAAACGAAAGTTTAGGGTGTTAGATTGATTGATGAAGTAGTTGATGCCATGATAGTGGGTCATCTAAATTTTATGGTTGATTTCTAGATTGGTTCTTAATTGATATCCTGAATAATTGCTTGGTTCTTGATGATCTAATCCATGAGATACTTTCCCTTGATCTAACGCCTTTATCATAAATTGTTTAAACCGAATTTACATATTTGCTTGCTAAACGGGGACCAACTCGATACCTCTATTCTTAATATACGTTTTCAGACTAATTACTAACTCGTTCTTTTATTTGTCTTGCGTGTGTTTCAGATGCATGAACTCAAAATCAACAAGGAGCAATCGTCAAATTCTACTTGTAAACTTGAGTAACCCGGAACTTGCAAGACTAGAACGAGTCAACAGAGAAACAAGACCTAATATCATCGATATGGGTGGACAAGGTGATAATGATATGGCGGCTGAGCTGCAAAGGTTGCAAGAGCAGATGACTTAGATGCAGCAGCAACATGCCCGCGAACAACAGCAACAACTCGCGCGTGAACAGCAGCGTGCCATTGGTGATATAGACAATCCTCATGCTTTCTACCTGAATCAAGTTGCTATTGTTCCACCCGTTGTTGAGAGGCAAGGTTATGAGATCAAGCCTCAGATGATATTGCTGGTCAAGCAGCATTTGTTCCATGGACTTTCCGCAGAGATTCCAATGGACCATATAGAGAACATTGAGGAGATCTGCTCCAGAACGAGTTCTAAAAGTGTAAGCTTTCCCCTTTTTCACTTACGGACAAAGCTTCCCGTTGGCTCAAGTCTTTACTAGCTGGATCCATCACGACTTGGACACAATGTAGAGCAACGTTCTTTAACCACTTTTACACCAAAACCAAGACCGCGAGCCTAAGGAACTAGATTTCCACTTTTCAGCAACATTCAGGAGAGTCCTTTTGTAAGGCATGGGAACGGTTTAAAAAGTACAAGAGAGAGTGTCTACACCATGGGTTTACCGATGAGAATTTGCTGGGAATTTTCTATGATGGTGTTGATTGGGATTATAAGAATGCTTTGAATGTTGCGAGGGATGGTGATTTTATGACTAAGACCAGAGAGGGTGCGTATAGGCTTATTGAGAATTTGGCTGTGAGTTCTAGCAATAAGTCTAAAGAGTATGATAGGACCACGAAATCTACTGGAATAGATTCTCAAAAGATTGATGACCTTACGGCCAAGGTTAACTTGTTGCTCAAGGGGAACCAAAGGACGGTTCACTTTGTTGATGAGAATGGTGAACCACTTTCTGAGGAGATGGGTAAAGAAGGAGATTGTGATTAGCAAGAGGTCAGCTACGTGAATGGTTTGTGCGAAACCGTGGGTTCAACCAGAATTATAGGAGTCACCCGAACTTCACCTATAGGAGTACAAACGTTGAGGACCCGGAGGACCATGTTTATCCGCAACAAACTGGCCCCCAAAACCCAAAACCTCAAGATCAAGGTTTCCAGAAGACTTTCCTCCAAGGTTTCCAAGGCAAGACGTTCCTCCTTTTCCATGGTCAGAAACCGCAGCTTTCTAACTTTCAGGCTCCTACGAGCTCCGAAAGTACTTCTCAGGATGAGTTGAAGGGTATGATGCAGTAGCTGATGGCTAATCAACAAAAGTCTGCCACTGAAATCAACACGAAGGTAGATGCCATGTACTCAGATCTTAATGGTAGACTTGAAGCGGTTTGCAACCACGTGAAGAAGCTGAACACTCAGGTTGCTCAAACTGCCGATGCAATCAAGAGGCCACAAGGAGTGCTGCCAGGTAAATCGGATGCAAACCCCAGAGAGTTTGTGAATGCAATTGAGTTAAGGAGTGGAAAAGTTCTACCACCAGTTGTGAGGGCAGAGGCTGAAAACTGCCCAGAAGAGTCTGCAGAGCACCTGCTCCAGAAGAGGAAGCACCTGCTCTAGAAGAGGAAAAGGATAAAGAAGTTGTTGGGCCGACTTCTAAGGTACTTCGACCGAATGAGCTTGTTGATAAGTTCGATCTCGTGTCTACAAACCTCCAGTCTCTTACCCAGTCCCTCCAAGGAAGTCTCAAAAGGATTTGGAAGAAGCAAAGTGTAAGGAGATGTTGCAGGATTTTACGGTTAAGCTACCTTTGGCAGATGCTATTCAGATGATGCCAGCTATGAAGAAGTATGTTAAGGGTTTGGTTACACGAAAGGTTTCTTCAGAACAGAGTGCTATGATGGTATCTAAGAATTGTAGTGTTGTGCTGCAGAACAAGATGCCTAAGAAACAAGAGGACCCAAGGAAGTTTGTTTTATCTGTGCAGATTGGTCTTATGCGATTTGCTTGTTCTCTATACGATTTGGGTTCAAGTGTGAACCTCATGCCATATTCGGTTGCTAGGAAGCTTGAGTACACAAAGTTTTACCCAACACGGATTTTGCTGGTGTTTGCTGACAGATCGGTAAAGCTTCCTGTGGGGATTCTTGAGGATTTGCATGTTAGGATTGGCAATACTTTAATTCCAACGGATTTTGTGGTGCTGGAACTTGATGAGGAACCAAATGATCCCTTGATTTTGGGACGTCCTTTCTTGCGCACAGCTGGTGCGATTATTGATGTGAGGAATGGTACAATCGGTCTCCACCTGGGAGACATTTTCATGGAATTTGAGATGGATAGAATGCTCAAAATGCCAACCATTGATGGGCAAACTTTTGCCATAGAGGATAATCTCGAAATCTCTGAGGGAGAGATTGAGGAGATTTTGGCTGATGATCCGTTGGATGTAGCGTTGACAAAGGCTGAAGGTGAGCATGGGTATTTGAGTGAGGACACAGTTAGATTTGCAAGGATATTGGATTCAGGTCAGATGGAAAAATCAACTGAATTTTTGAAACTTGAGACAAAGGTTGATGACGGAGCACCTGCTCCTGGAAAAGCACCTGCTTTAGGAAAAGCACCTGCTCCAGGAAAAGCACATGCTCCTGGAAACACTATTGACAGTCCTTGGAGCGAGCTGAAAACTCCTAAACTCGAGCTCAAAACCGTACCTGCCTGGCTAAGGTACGCGTTTCTAGGCCCCAACTCCACATACCCTGTGATCATAAATGTTGACTTGAACAATGTGGAAACTGCCTTGCTTTAATGTGAACTTAGGAAGTATAGAAAGGCTCTAGGGTATTCACTAGATGATATTCCTGAAATTTCACCTGATCTTCGTATGCATAGAATACATCTACAAGATGAATCGAGAACTTCTGTAGAACATCAAAGGAGGTTGAATCCAAATTTAAAAGATGTTGTTAAGAAAGAAATAATGAAACTTCTAGAAGCTGGCGTTATCTATGCGATCTCTAACAGTAATTGGGTCAGTCCTGTTCATGTTGTGCCTAAAAAGGGTGGAATTACTGTGATCACAAATGATAGGAATGAATTGATACCTACTAGGACAGTAATCGGCCATAGGATGTGTATCGATTATAGGAAATTAAATGTTGCGACTAGGAAAGATCATTTTCCCTTACCATTCATTGATCAAATGCTTGAAAGATTGGCTAACCATCCATACTGCTTTTTAGATGGTTATTCAGGTTTTTTTAGATTCCTATCCATCCGGATGATTAGGAGAAGACGACGTCACATGTCTTTATTGTACTTTTGCTTATCGCATAATGCCATTTAGATTATGTAACGCCCCTACGACATTCCAAAGGTACATGATGTCAATTTTTACTGATTTTATTAAGGACATAATGGAAGTTTTCATGGACGATTTCTCTGTCTATGGAAGCTTTTTCTCTATGTGTTTGTCAAATCTGTGCAGGGTGTTGCAACGTTGTGAAGAGAAACATCTTGTGTTAAACTGGGATAAGTGCTATTTTATGGTTTGGGATGGTATTGTTTTGGGTCATCGGATATCCGAGAACGGTATTGAGGTTGACCGAGAAAAAGTGGAAGTAATGATGAGTCTTCAACCGCCGGATTCAGTCAGGGGAATAAGGAGTTTTCTAGGTCATGCTGGGTTTTACAGAAGGTTCATCAAGGACTAATCAAAGATAGCGAGACCGCTTACTCAACTGTTGTGTAAAGAGACAAAGCTTGAGTTCAATGGGGCTTGTCTTGAGGCTTTTCACACTATAAAGGGAGCCTTGGTAAGTGCACCCATTGTTTAACCACCAGATTGGGATCTGCCATTTTAAGTGATGACGGATGCAAGTGATTATGCTGTAGGAGCAGTTTTGGGTCAGAGGAATGACAAAAAGCTTCACGTGATCTACTACGCCAGCCGTAAGGCTCAATGAAAATATGCTACAACCGAGAAGGAGCTGCTGGTAGTAGTCTTCACCTTTGAGAAGTTTAGATCGTACCTTGTCGGTTCAAAGGTGATTGTGCACACCGAACACGCAGCTTTGAAGTACTTGCTCACTAAAAAAGATGCGAAACCGCGGCTGTTGCGGTGGATTCTTTTGCTCCAAGAGTTTGATCTGCAGATTGTTCACAAGAAAAGGACCGAAAACGAGGTTGCCGATCATCTATCCCGCATGAAAGTTGATGATAAGGTACCGCTTCATGATGCGCTCTCTGATGAACACATTTACGTGGTTAGCATTTGTGTGTTAAAGCACCCCGTCCAGACAAGGGAACCTGCTCTGAGACTTAGAGCACCTGCTCCAAAGGAGTTTTGTGGTGCTACCTCCAAGGCAATTGTTCCAAGTTTTCCGTGGTTTGGAGAGATAGCGAACTACCTAGCTGCTAAAGTGGAACCGTCTAACTTTGTGGGTGATAGGAAGAGAAAGTTTCTGCAAGACATAAGAAGATATTTCTGGGACGAGCCGTACCTCTACAAGTAGTGCTCGGATGGTATCTTTAGGAAGTGTGTGCCAGATGAAGAGATTCCGAGGATTTTGTTTCATTGCCATAGTTCGAGCTATGCCGGTCATTTTACAACCTTTAAGACAGTGCCTGAAGTGCTGCAGGCTGGGTTTTGGTGGCCGACAATGTTCAGCGATGCGCAAGCTTTCATCTTAAGGTGCGATACATGTCAGAGGTAAGGAAACATCTTGCGGAGGAATGAGATGCCTTCACACTTTATTCTAGAAGTTGAAGTGTTTGGCGTGTGGGGAATAGATTTTATGGGACCTTTTCCATCTTCCTATGGAAACCAATACATCTTAGTGTCCGTTGATTGCGTGTCTAAATGGGTTGAGGCCATTGCTTCCCCAACGATTGATGCCAGTGTCGTGATAAAGATGTTCACGTCCATAATATTCCCCAGGTTTGGAGTGGACTCACTTCATCAACAAGGTTTTTGAGAACCTATTGAGAAAGAATGGTGTAAAGCACAAGGTAGCAACGCCATATCATCTGCAAACTAGTGGTCAGGTTGAGATTTCCAACAGGAAAATCAAGAGTACTCTGCAAAAGACCGTGGGAACCACTAGAAAGGACTGGGCTGCTAAGTTGGATGACACCTTGTGGGCCTACCGAACTGCATATAAAACACTGTTGGGGACAACACCTTTCCACTTGGTGTATTGGAAGTCTTGTCATCTCCCTGTGGAGCTCGAATACAAAGCAGCATGGGCAGTTAAGATGATGAATTACGAGTTAAACCCGCCTTGGAAAGGCGATCTATGCAACTTAATGAATTGGAGGAAATTAGGAACCTGACCTATGAGAGTTCAAAAATATACAAAGAGAGAACCAAGATGTATCACGACAAGAGGATACTCACCCGAAACTTCCAACCAAATGACCAGGTACTCCTCTTTAATTCTCGTCTTAAGCTTTTTCCTAGAAAGTTGAGATCTTGGTGGTCTGGGCCCTTTCTCATTAAGGAGGTCTGCTCATATGGAGCCGTGGTGTTGCTGGATGCCAAAGGCAACGAGTTCGTGGTCAACGGTCAACGGCTTAAGCCATACTTTGCTGAGACGAACCAAGCCAAAGGAGGATTCATCCCCTTAGGCGATGAGTAAAGCTAAAGACTTTAACCAAGCACTCGGTGGGAGGTAACCCTCCGGTAAGTTTTCTAACTTTTTGATTTTGATTCCTTTTATTACTAACTTTGGGTTTTAGTGTTAAGTTTTCAGGTTTTTCAAAAAAAAAAAAATGTTTGTGGACAATACGACCTAGATCGATCAATCCAAGATGATGAGATCAAAAGTCATTTCATCGGTGAACCTCAAGATCGATCTGCCCATCGATCCACTACTCAAATACAGAGCACCTGCTCTCCAGGGTAAAATTTGAAATTCGGATTAAGGCCCACCAAGAGGTTAGTCCAATAAGAAGGATGTGATAGGCCCGAGAAATATGTCAAAGAGGGATTTTTCCAATTTCCTATGGAAATAATTGACACGGTGGGACCCCCGAAAACCTTTTATATCTCGCGCATCTCTCTCTCTCTTTCTCTCTCTTTCCCTTCCACCTTCTTCTTTATTTTCCTTCGCCATTAAAATGGTTTCAAGCTTTTGTTCCAAACACAACAACTTGAATTCTCAACCGATCTGAGCGATTTTAAGTTTGAATCCGAAGGATTTTTCATTCTCAATCCGAATTTTCACTTCGTTTCTTAAGACACTCAAGGTAACACTTCGAAAACTCTCTTCTGCAATCCGTCGTTTTGAGTAGCAAGGTGAAGTTAGGGGTCGAATCGTTTGATTTTTCATGCCATGTCTGATTGGGCAAAACTCTAAACTTGTTTATTGTTGATTTCGATGGCATAGGGTTGTGAAATTTGACTTGAGATTTCGTTTAAGTGAAAACCTAATTTTGGATGGGAAATTGAATATTGGAGAATTAGGGTACGAAGTGGCTTATGATTTTTAACCTTGGATATGTTTAGGCAAGTCGTATAATACTGCTAGAACGCAAACACATAGATTTCAGATTCAAGAAAAAAAAAACAGGGAATTTTTCTTTTGATAACAATGTGTTTGTGTGGATTTTGGAAACCGATTTATGCAAGCTGGCTTGTTGTTGTTGTTATTGCAGAATGACAGGACCACGAACCTCTTTTGGTAAACCACCACGATCCGCCAAAACCAAAGGGGAGTCTTCCTCATCCATAGGCGCGTTCAACTCATGGCCGGGTGATGAGGGCCAACGGTTTACTTTGCCCGATGCCCGTCTCCCAATGAACTCTGATGACGTGTAGGACCCGACAAACGCGTATTAATACAATAATTGGGTGGACATTGCCATTGAGTCAACCCGTTTTTTGTGCGGAACAACATTGAAGGGGTTAGGACTGTTTCATGACATAGGCTGCATACTCGTCACTACATAGCTGACTGACATGGCGACTTAGCCGGATGTGCTTTACCCTGACTTAGTTCGACAGTGCCTTGCCTCTGGAAAGGTGGTCTACTCCAACCCGTACAAACCGGTCGCCTCAGAAGGAGTGCTTTCTTTCATAGCTGGAGGAAAAAAGTACGAGATCACGATCCCCGAGCTCTACCAGCTCTATGGCTTTGATTCAAGAGAGCAGAACGTGGCACTCCCTAACCGACTCCTAATTGCAAATGCGTTCTAGGACTTTATAGCCAACGGGAACTACTTCTCTCAGTCAGCCGCGCAATCTTCCATGAGGAACCCAACTCTACGGATCGGGGCCAAAGCGATCAGCACCATCCTATTCTCAAAAGATAACGCAAGCAAGGTGAGGGCAGACGAGTTGATCCTACTCTATAATGCGGTAAGAGACACTATTGGTGGAGAAGATGGTTTGAGCTGTGATATTGATGTGAGTGTCAACATGGGGGCAGTGTTTGTCGGGGTAATAGCGGACAAGCGGTCCAAGGTAAAGGAAAGGCTGCTTCAGGGATGGAGAGGATAGGAAGCCTCCTCACCTGAATGTTCATGCATTTGGGAGTGGATCTTGGTACCTCCACAAGCAATGTGGAGAATAATTTCATGGACACTGCTTTCCTCATCACTTGTGAGATCTTACACGATGAGGCCACATACTGGTTTACCTCACGGGACAAGCGTGTTCTATTTTTCAGATTACCTGAGCCATCCTTGATGGAATTGGAAGTGGCAGCAAACGTGGGCTTCACGCCCGGGGCTGAGTACCTCTGCTATGTTACTGGAGCAACTGCAAGGAGCACCCCAACGCCCCGTCATAGCACCTCAGCTTCCAGACCCGCTCCTGCTCTCATTCCTGACGTTCACCTAAGCGCTTAGGAAATTGAGGACTTGGAGGAGCATACTGCGAACACGCAGAGGTCTAAGGCTACCTTCCGTAGGCCTTACCGGAGCGAGTACCTGCTCGGCGACATAGCAGACAACCCAGAGGAAGTAGAGTATCTTCGCTGGATGGTGGACGTGACCAAGAAGAACAACAGCGTGCTCCACTGGTTATTGCACATGATGCAGAAGGGATGCCACGGATCGGACTCTACAGCAACAATGCCTTCCACCGCGCGTGCTCATCAGCATCCTGCTCGTCCTTACACATCTGCTCGCTCTTCTACCACAGCCGGTCCATCCACACATTCAGCCAAATGCAAGAAACCTATCACGGATGACGGGGAGGACTCTGACAAAACCATTAGCGATTAGACATCGCTTCTCTTTCAGAATTCAGTATTTATCCCAAACAAATATTTTATGTTTTTCCTTATGCTTTTACTTCTTTCTTTCACTCTCTCTTAATTTATTCTCACACCGAGACGGTGTGAAGTAAGTCTGGGGGGAGTCGCTACTAATATCGTTTAATTTGGTTGTTTTCTTTTTCTTATTATGTTCTATTGAGTCTATTTGTCTTTTGTTTTATTGAGTCAAAAACTTTGTTGAGAATTAGGACCTTATCTTAGGATGATAATTAAACTATTTCTTTTTAACTTTCTCTCTAATGACCATTTCTACAGAGCATGGGTACAAGGAACAGTTGGAACACTTCAATACACTATCTTCCAGGTTTCATATTAACCGAAAATTCTTCTCGCTATTGGCATTAGATTAGAGAAACGAACCATATTCAGGACTCCTTATTCCTTTTTATCACTCTTGTTGTTCCTGAATAGCTAGCTCATTTTTAACTAGTACCCTCCTTAACCCTTACCTCTTTTTAGCCTCCTACATTCTTGTTACTTCATTGTCATATGTGCAGCAGATGCGCAAAAGGGCCGGAGAGACTTGGGTCGACACTGTCTCTGAATCACTCTTTCTGAAGAATAGAGCACCTGCTCCTGCAATAGAGCACCTGCTTCAGAACTGAGAGCACCCATACCTGCTCCTATTTTCAGAAGATGGTTTTACAATAAGGTGGAACAAAAATCCACGAGGGAGGAATGGCAATGATGAGCTCCACTCAGGTATGTACAACAACTATGATATCTTCGTATGTGAGAGACATACGCTTGTAATTGAAACCCTCTTCATCATCATCTTTATCTTTTCTATCTAAAAAAAATAAAAAATCAAATGATGAAGAGTGGTAAATCTGTAAAAATATAAAGTGTATCTCTGCACAGAGAGTATACCCAAGGCGGACGACGGCTAAATGAGACGTTGGAGAGAATTGAAGAAAGAAAGAGTGGTTTAGAGAATATGGAATACAAACGGACCCATTCTCTCATGCAATTTTTTGCGATATCCTGCATCCTCTACGAACGTCGGGTAACCTTTAAACACTTAAACACTTTTTACTCCAGCTCAAAATGGTCTTAAATCCCTTAGCATCGTCTACCCTAAATGGTGCCTTTAGCGAGACCCTCACGCAACTTTGAATGCGTTGAGTTTGTGTTTGGGAAATGAGACTAGATTGAAAAATGTGTTGAAGAGTTTTGGTAAAGCTTTGCTATTCGTAATCTGGATTATGTGGTTTGCAGATTGAAGGTTATTAACCCGGTTCACTGAGGATGAGAGAGTTCTCGCGTTTTCAAACCTTTCTCCTTCACTTGGTCTTGAATTTGTTTGAGGACACACAAAGATCTAAGTTTGGGGGAATTGATATAATGCGTTTTTGGCGCATTCTAACCTTTGTTTTGTAGGTTTTTATCAAGTCTTTTGCTTTACTTTGAGTTATTTTAGGTCAAAAGGTGGCTGAAATGGAGGATTGGAACTCACAATGGGACTTGGCGAAAAAGGAGGAAAATTGGATTTTTTTGAAGATTTTGAAGAAAAGGAGCACCTGCTCCCGATCGCTAGATCTGCTCCGCAGAAGATCCACTTTTGGAAATTTTTATTAAACCTATTTTCGCCACCTAGAGTTTCCCTAATTGATCCCAACCGCCTAAGTCTCCTTTAAAAAGAGACATTTTCGAGACTTTTGAAGGCGGCAGAGACGACACAAACGACATAAAGAAAGAAAACACGAGTGAGAGAGAGATTGATACTTTGTTTTAGAGGTTTGTAAGATTGAAGATTGTCTTCCACCTTTGTTGAAGTTTTCTAAACTCTTTATCTTTTCTACTTATTTATCTATGAAGTTTTTTATCTCACTTGTTGTTATTTGATTCTCTATGTGCGAGTAATCTCCCAAGTTAGGTTAAGGGTTCAAAGGGATTGGGGATTCGCGAACTAAACATAGATAGGGTTTTAAATAAATTCGATATCTCCATCTATTGTTGTGCTAAGTGCCTAGACTAACTTAATCACCTAGCCTTTGATTTTAGGTTTAATTTACTCATCAAAAGTGTTGTGAATTGCTTGAATTAACATAGGTGGGCGATTCGTCCTTAGCCAACGACAGTTGAAGTTAAGGCGAGTTGTGAACAAATCGACCCTATCCTCTTTAATGCTTATCATTCTTTGTAATCTCAAACGAAAGTTTAGAGTGTTAGATTGATTGATGAAGTAGTTGATGCCACGAAAGTGGGTCCTCTAAATTTTATGGTTGAGTTCTAGATTGGTTCTTAATTGATATCCTGAATAATTGCTTGGTTTTTGATGTGTCATAAAGCTACTATGTAGGGTTTATGCAATTAGGTCTTTAAATTATAGCCCTAGGGAACTGCAAGTGCACAGTTAAGACAATTGTAGTACTTAAAGATCGTTCCGGTGAGGACTTAGTGATGAATGCGCTACAAATCTATATGATTCGGATTAAGCTAAAGGATAATATTATTTGGTTTTAGGGTTTTGGATTAAGCTAAAGGATAATATTATTTGGTTTTAGGGTTTTATGGAAGCAAATAACAAAGCAATAAAATAAAAGGATAGATATCAATTAAGATTAGAATTCAAGCAATTCACAAAACATATGCAAAACACAAGCAATCGAATTAGGGTTTTAATACTAGTTGTTCTAGAACTCATATCACTAAGGTAAGGTCATCCCACTATCGTGATGTAACTAACCATCTACGTTTCGCACCCTAATAGACTCAACTATCGCAGGTTATTACAAGGTGAAAACATGCTTTATGCTCAAGATTGATTGTTCACTAAACTCCTTAACTAACCTATCGAATTGTTAAGGTTTCTAGCTCATCGAATACTAGGTCCGGAGATATAACAAGCTTTTGGAGAGTATATCAACCTAAGATCACTCTCTGGGTAGCTAGGCCATTTCGTGCTTTGAGTATAAATAAAGATGAAGAATCAATTATAGAATAAAACTTTAAACGATTAAATACGTAAAAGCATAGAATTAAGAAAGTGCATAGAAATCAAATCAAAGCTAATACTCTAACATGTTTTGCAACACGTAGCATCAAGAGTAAAGTACATAGACATTATAATTTGTTGATCTATCTAAACGTAAGGAGTTAGATCTCATCTCTTTGCAATAGGGCAAAGATCAATCTATCCTTAAAGGCTTCTAGAATCAAATAAACATGAAGAACAAGAGAAAAACGAAATAAATTGTTTAGGTATTGATTTAGGCTGTTAAGGCCGGCTGCTTGAGTTCCTAGAGAGGCTAAAAGCAGGTATATATAGGGGTTTACGGAGGCATAAGTTGGTTAGGGTTTCTTCGGGCAAATACGTCTTTTTGGTCGAAACTGAGGCAATTTCGGATACGATAACGGTTGGGTTGCGTGACCGGTATTGGAATCTTCCATGACTCTTCTAGAAGGTCGGAAAAAGGTCTGGATATCGGCCCATGGGCTGGCCCTGTGCTTGGCTCCATTTTGCACTAACTTCACTTCGAAGGCAGTTTGACATGTCCTCAGTGTTTCTCGTGTATCTTCTAAAGTACAGCTCCAATTGATGAAATTACAACTCCATTGGAAAGCTAACTCAAAGGGCTATCTCCATACCAAGTTTCATTGAATTCCCAATTGATTTAATCCTCCGTTATTCAGCGAACTTCTGGCGTATACGTTCTGTCAAGTAGGAGAATATGCATTATCTTCAAGATAAAGTGACTTGTCTTGGTTACTTTGACTTGGATAAGTAGCTGCATCATAGATGACACTCTTTTTGCTCCATTTTACATCCTTCTGATGATAAAACCTGTTAAGACCTTAAAATCTACATATACGAGAAAACTACCTCTTTTGGTCCAAAAGCTTTATTAATATATATATAAAACCATACTAAAATAGATATAAAAAGTGGTAAAATATAGGGTATATAATTTTTGATGATCTAATCCCTGAGATACTTTTCTGATCTAACTCCTTTATCATAAATTGTTTAAACCGAATTTACATATTTGCTTTCTAAACGCGACAACTTAAAATCACTTTGTTTGCTTAGCTGAATTTATATCTCAAAAGATTAGAGTGTATTGCTGATTCCTTTGAACGAACCTAACTATTATACATTGAATTAGTGTTTCTAGGTTTCATTTTTAAACCGGGTAAAACCCTTTCATCAGTAGACCAATTCTTCCTTGTAGAATTGACTGTCTTTTCTAGAATCTCCTTGATCTACCTGTTCGATACCTCAACTTCCCACTTTTCTGATGTTGAACACCATACTTATGCAATAGCTTAGCAAAGATATTTTTAATGAAATGTGTGCCACCATCACTTATGACAACTCTAAAGACTCCAAATATGGGGAAAATGATGGTCTTAAATAGCTTAACAACCACCGCAATATTATTCTTCGGACTAGCAATCGCTTTCACCCTTTTGGAAACATAGTCCACAACAATAAAAATGTACTCATTCCCATAGATGATGGAAACTTCGGACCCATGAAATCAATGCCCCAGCAATCGAAAACTTCAACCTCAAAGATGAAATTTTGTGGAATCTCATGTCTCTTGCTGATTTTTCTTCTCCTCTGACAAGCATCATACCTCGGAACGAAATTGTGAGCATCCTTAAACATCGTAGGCCACCAGAACCCTGCTTGAAGAACCTTGGAGACCGTCTTGAATGTAGCAAAGTGACCAGCATACTCGAAACCATGACAATGAAACAACACATCACGAACATCAGCCTCTGCAATGCATCTCCTGTAGATACCTTCTGAACAATGCTTGTAGAGATAAGGCTCATCCCAATAGTACCTTCTAAGTTCTCTCATGAACTTCTTCTTCTCATAACTCTTAAGGTCGGTAGGTACATCCTCTGCAGCTAGGTAGTTGGCAATATTAGCATACCATGGTCGATCGGACATAGAAACAGTGAAAACGGGATCATGAAAAGCCTCACTCAACGTCTGCTCCACCTTGCGTCGATCGACGCAGGTGGTTGCATCGAACAACACATGAGTTTTCAAAGTATGAAAATCGATGATTGCAGTGTGCGTCGATAGATACATGTCCTTTGTGTCGATCGACACAGGGTATGTAGCTCCAGGAACTTGTAGATTCTCGCCTTGGTTTGCTTGCAATCTGCTCTCTATAAAGTGTACACTCTCCTCAGGGAAGTAATCATCTATAGGGACGTTATCTTCAATCTGAATCCGAGAAAGATGATTCGCGATGCTATTCTCAACCTCTTTCTTGTCTTTAACTTCTACATCAAACTCTTGAAGGAGTAATATCCATCGCAACAACCTTGGCTTTGCATCTTTCTTCTGCATTAAGTACTTGAGCGCGGAATAGTCTATAGCACTATCACCTTAGCTCCAATCAAGTATGGGCGAAACTTCTCAAAAGAAAATACCACTGCCAACAACTCCTTCTCGTAGTAGCATAGTTCCTTTGTGCCTCGTCCAATGTCCGGCTGGCATAATAGATAACATGAAGTTTCTTGTCCTTCTTTTGTCCCAACACAGCTCCAACTGCAAAATCGCTACCATCACACATCACCTCGAAAGGTAGAACCCAGTCTGGAGATTGCACAATCGGAGCACTCACTAAAGCATGTTTGATCTCCTTATAATCAGTATCAAAAGAAGCAAGATAATCAGTATCAAAATCAAATTTGACATCCTTATAGAGTAGGATGGTGAGTGGGCGGGTAATCTTGGAGAAATCTTTGATGAATCTCCACTAAAATCCAACATGTCCAAGGAAACTCCTAACTGACTTCACACAATTAGGCAGCTGAAGACTTGTCATGACTTCAATCTTAGCGCGGTCCACCTCAATTCCAGTTGTTCAGACTCTATGTCCAAGTACATTGCCATCTTTCACCATAAAGTGGCACTTCTCCCATTTAAAAACCAAGTGTTTCTCCGCACATCTAGCAAGTACCTTCTCCAAGTTGTTAAGGCAGTCCTTAAAAGAAGAGCCGTAGACTGAGAAATCATTATACAACGCTGAAATGTCGCAGGAGCATTACAAAGTCCAAAGGGCATTCTCCTGGTCTTCTGGATGAATGGGGATTTGAAAGAACCCAGAGTATCCATCAAGGAAGCAGTAGTAAGGATGATTCGCCAGTCTCTCAAACATCTGTATCAATGAAGGGCAAAGGAAAATGGTCCTTCCTAGTGGCTGTGTTGAGCTTCCTGTAGTCAATGCACATCATGTGTCCTATCATAGTCCTTGTAGGAATTAGCCCATTCTTCTCGTTCTTTACCACTGTGACTCCTCTTTTCTTAGGAACTACATGAATCGGACTGATCCAAACGCTGTCCAAAATTGGATAAATGATCCCAACCTCCAACAGTTTCAGAATCTCTTTCTTCACAACCTCTTGCAAATTCGGATTCAGCCTCCTCTGATGCTTAACCGATGACTTTATCTCATCCTCAAGGTGAATCCTATGCATGCACAAGTCTGGAGAGATACCTGAAATGTCATCAAGAGAATAGCCAAGAGCTTTGCGAAACTTGCGTAGCTTGCTAAGCAGTAAAGTGAGCTCTGCATTTTTTAAGAAAAGCGTACAATATGTAGCTATGATAAGAAAAGTGAGCTTAGCAGTAAATTGCGTTGGATATGTAGAATTAGGACCAAGAAAAGTGTACTTTAGCCCTGCTGGAAGTGGTTTGAGTTCGATCTTTGGAGCTTTTTCTTCAATCTACGTCGATCGACGCATACCCTCTGCAGCTAGGATAAGAGAGATCCTGGTCGGTTGGAAATCAGTCATTCCAAGGCTAACAGCAATGGAGTGTGGTATTAGGTTGACACTTGAGCCCAAATCACAAAGAGACCTTGGAAACCTCTCCGAAAAGATCAAACAATCTAACACAAAGCTCCCTGGATCCGTGAGTTTCTCTGGAATCTTGTTCAGAAGTATTGCACTCACTTGCTCAGAATTCATAGCAACTCCTTCCTCAAGACCCAAATTTTTGGCAACCATCCTCTTCACATTTCGTCGGATTACCAGAGTAGTTCTAATGGCATCAATCAATGGAAATTTAACAACAAGCTTATCCATGATAGCTTTGCACCTAGCATCATCCAATTTTTGTTTAGACTTCCTCTGACGCCTAGGATAAGGTACCTTTTTCTTGTAAACTCGCTCTTTTGCATTAGCCAAAGTCTTCGTCGAATCAAGGTTCGTCTGGGTTGTGCGTCGATCGACACACGGCTTTTGTGTTGAGGCTGTGTCGAGCTTGGTCAATGTATGTCCGAATGTATCTTTTCCTTCAATGTGTGTCGATCAATGCACACCCTTTGCATCGATCGACGCAGGGTCTGGAACATAAATCTCGTCTTCTTCAATCTCCACAAGCTCATCGATTTGCTTTGTAGTAAGACCCTTCTTCAGAATTGGCTCCATCTTCCTTTCACTCCTGGTCGTGATAGCAGCAACATTGTGCTTTGGGTTCATGTCTGTCCTTAATGGGAGAAATCCTTATTGCCTTCTTGCATTCTCAGCGGTTTGAGAAACTTGAGTACCCAATTTCTTGACATGGGTGATCAAAGCTTCGAATTTCCCATTCTTGCCTTGATACATAGCATTCATCTTCTCATTGAAGCTCACAGTCATCTTCTGTTGTCCTTCTAAGATCTGCTTCAGCATATATTTTATCTCATTATCTGAAAATTGAGCAAGAGGCGTCTGATAAGAAGAAGAACCATAGTTCCTTGTTTAGCTGTTGCTCTAAAACGGCTTATGATACTCAGTCTTTTGATACTGCGGTTTTGGAGTGTAGCTAGAGGAACCTTGATTTCCTATGAACGCAGTGCTCTGGTTGTTTTCATTATAGCCTTTGTTCCCTTGCTGATTACCAAACCTTTGACCCTGAAAACCATTCCCATTGTAGTTGACATTCTCTTCATCGTGCTCTTCATCTTGATAGAAAGTAACCGTCTTCTTCTCCACTAAAAGGTTATGTACAGAATCCAAGTTAGCCTTCACCTAAGCAATTTAACCTCCATCCATGTTTTCACCAAGCTTCTTTGTAACACCCGTGAACCAAAAAGTGGAATTTTGGTGGGTGTGTCGATCGACACAGAGGTGTATGTCGATCGACACGGGTTGAAATTAAACCGACAGGTTCGATTTAATTGGCCGGTTTGATGGGCCGGTTTAGGGAAAACCCTAGGGTTCGATATAAAAGGCAGAATCAGAAGTTCTGGCCGTTTTTGTTCTTGAGAATCAGATTTTTCAGAGAGATTTGGGAGAAGTTCTGAAATCAGAGAATTTGGGATTTTTGAGAGATTCCTGGAGAAGGATTGGATCGTTGGAGGCCTGTTCTTGGGATTTGAGGAACGTGTGAGGATCTAGAGTGAGATTTTCGGATCAGAGAAGGAAATCAGGGGCTGTTCGTGATCGTTCTTCGCGTTCTTCATCGTGTTCTTCGCGTTCTTTATCCTTTCCAATCCAAATCAAGGTGAGTGCGTGACCATAGGCTTATGTAGGTGTAAGGAAGGATAGAATGCGTTTGTGTGTTGTTGGTTGATGAATTTCGTGCAGGAAATCGTTATATGTGATAGGAAATCGACCCATGGGGATTGGGTGCAATTTTTCTGGGTTTCTGTGTTTCTGGGTTCCGTGTCGATCGACACAAGTTGTGGTGTCGATCGACGCAGACCGTGTCGATCGACACGCATTTTTGATATATTATACGTGCTACTTTCCACTTGGTTGATGTGTGATGCATTATTAATTGTTCATCCTGGTATTGTATCTCTTGTTTATGCCTATGTTTAATTACTCTGTAGACGGGATGACCGCGTCGCTGAGTATTTGTGATAATACTCACGCAACTCTTTTTGCCATGTGTTGCAGGTAAAGAGAAAATGTGATCGTGGAATCGTGGCGAGGAAGAAGAGATGATTTAGGGTCTCAATTAGTGCTGTTTATAGAATTTCTAGGTTGCTAGTAAATTCTAGAATCCTGTGTTAGTGTTATTGGATATTGGTTGATGGATTGAATTGGTTAGTAATTTAATGAAGTATGGGATTCGTTAAAATTGTTGTGTTGTTGAGTGATTTAATTGTTATGTATTCTGCATGTTTGATTGGACCGTTGAGGATTATCGTTTGTGATAATGATAATCCGGGTTTTTAATTAGAAAATTTTTAAACTTTTGGGTCGGGTCGTTTCAGTTTGGTATCAAAGCCCTAGCGGTTCTAGGGCGGGTGCAATTGATTGATTAGGAAGTTAATTGATTGATTGTTGTGTGGGTATGGAGTCTTAGATCATCTCTTCCGAGCCTTCAATGAGATTCCACGGTAAGTGTTGTATGATTTCTGTTTTTGTTCTAGTACTTAGTAATCTGCGGTGAGTGCAGAAGTATGGCTAGAGGTGCTAGAGGCAGAGGTCGTGGGGGCCGTGGAGGTCGTGCTGGTCGTGGGGGCGGGCAAGGGCTCGAGAGTGAGTCAGTAGCCGCGAGTGTGGCCCAGGAGACCACGCAGGAGCAGGTGGCAGACTCTCAGGCGTTTCAGGAGGGGTCCGTGGGTCCGGCTTCTACGAGTGTCAGTGTGAGAGCTGATGGGGCGAGTGTGTGTCCCGGTTTAGTTGCTGGTGCGGCAGGCCCAGGTGGGGGTGCTCCCGCAGGTGTGGCTCAGGACCGATATGATCGCCTGGCGGTTTTGCTGCAGTTGATCCTTGAGCGGTTACCAGGTGGGGTACCGGCTCCGGGACAGGCTCCAGTTGTACAGCCAGTGGTGGCTGGGATATCTCGTATTGAAGTTCCCATTACTCGCAGTATCCAGCGCCATCTGGTACCTCTAATCTATCCCTCTGAAGAATATACCCAGTAGTTGAACATCATTAAAGTCGTCATGAGGACAATCTCTTTGATAAGCCTTTAATCTCACCCAAGAAACCTTGAATGCTTCAGTCGGTCCTTGTTTTAATGTAGAGATCTTCGTCCTCAAATCCTCAGACCTTGCTCCATCAAAGAAGTTATTGAGGAAGGCATTCTTAGTATCTTCCCAAGTAGTCAACGATCCTGGTTCCAACTGCTTTAGCCAGTAAGATGCTTCTCCACCAAGTGAGTAAGGGAAAAGCTTGCAGTTTAGCTAATCATTCGACACTCCATTAGCTTTAATGCTCGATACAAAATCCTTGAATCTCTCTATGTGGTCCATGGGATACTTAGATGGAAGACCATCAAAAGGATAATGAGCCACAAGAGCGTAGTATGTAGGCTTCAGCTCAAAGTCATTCCTCTGGGAAGCTGAAGGACGAATCCCAGATGTGTTAGTATAGAACTCACCACGCCTGTTGTATTCTTCCAAAGTGCGCCCACGTCTAACATTCTCCTGCTGTTCCACTGCTGCTTGTTCAACAATCACAACACCTTCAACATCAAGTCTCTGCCCTTGAGCATTGCACCTGTTTCCTTGCTGATCCTGCATAAAACCATCTTCCCTTCTGACAAGCACTAGCGGATTAACCATCTTGACTGGCCTTTTTGCGGATTAACCATTCTCTGGCAATGGCGTCAAAATTTGATATGCTCAAATTTACCATGAATTACTCTCTCAAATTAAGAAATCGTAGTAGTACTTAGGGATCGAATCCACAGGGAACCGTAATCACACAAAAGACTTTGAATTCAAATCAAGCTAGGAAACAATGTATGAAAGTAAATTAAATAGCTAAACAAGCTAGCAGATGATGATTAATGTTCTTAAAAATCAATGAGACAAACGCTAGGCTTTCGGAAAATTCACAGGAAACTCGAAATTAGTGACAAGAGAGATTGTTAGGAAAATTATAAATCCGTTCTAGAACATGAAAACACTTGAAAAGTTAACCAACTTTCGTTGCGAAAACTATCTAGGTCTAATTTCTTAAATCGCAAATTTCTTTGCAAATTCAATTAGTTAAACAAGCATTAAAGCACAGATTCAATTGATCACAAATTGTCTAAATCAAATTCCTTTGCAGATAGATAATTTGCTCATCTAAGATAGTTCAGGTAATTATCAATACTTTCGCATCTAACAATTAACCTAAGATCTAAGTTATAGGAGATCAAACTAGAACTAGCATTAAGAACAATCTAGATGAAGAACCAAGTGATGTTCCCTAACAAATCTAAAAAGTCTAACAATTTCTCATGTTCCTTTGATTAACCCTAAGCCTAACAAGCAAACTACTCAGATATGATGATTGAAACAAGCATCATGAATAGAAAAGATTGCATTAAAAATATAGAGAAAGAGATACAAAGGGTTCGAAGAATTCTCAAAAGTTTGGAGTACTCTAAACTTTTCTCCTAAAAGCTCTCAAATCAATCTCTAAATTTGTCTCAATAGAAAATAAGATAAAAACCCTCTAAAGTTAGGAGAAAACTATGTATAGTATACAAAAGTCGGTTTTGGGCACTTTTGTTAACTTCTGGAACTTTTGGGGCAAAAAGGAAATCTTTAAGACTTGATATGAACGATTTCTTCTCATCAAACATGTGCGTCGATCGACGCACAGGTCCTGTGTCTATCGACGCAAGATGAAAATATCAACTCCGAGTTGATAACTTCAGCTACACTTTCCACAATGCTCCAAAATGCTCCAAAGTCTCCAGTTATGCTCTTAACATCAATAAACCTATAAACACTAGAAAAGACTCGACAAATACCAAAAAAACTCTATAAAAAGGACTTATATCATAGCCAAAAATAGGTAAAAACCATGATATATCAACTCCCCCAGACTTAGCTTTTAAATTAAAAACTAAGAATGAAGTCGAGGTTTGAAAACAGAAACTTTCAGCTAACCTAAGGAACGCCACATTGAACCAACACATTTGAATCCACATACCATAGAGCCAACATTAGGTAGTACTTCGATGTACTCACTGCAAGCTTAGCAATCCTCCAAATCAAACCCCTTAGAGAAATTCAGACTCTCTATTGCTAACCCCTTTTCATTCAATTAGGTGAGGTCTCATTGAGGGAATATCGATCAAAGAATTTCTAGAATTTTCTCTTCTTTGTAAAATCTGTGCACTTCTCCCTTTTTCTCTTCCTTAGTCGATTAATCAACTCTTCTATTTTGATCTCGTAACAGAACTCATTAATGTTGTTCCTTGTGAGGAGACAGGGTCATGAGAAACTTTTCCGTTATAGTTTTAGAATAGTGCCCACTACTATTGTTCCTTGTGAGGAGACAGGGTCATGAGGACTCACTATTGTTGTTCCTTGTTAGGAGACAGGGTCGTGAGGATCTTTACACTATTTTCAACCATAGACCAGTTGTTCTTTTTTTTCTCAGGAAGATCAAAGGGAGATTATCCTAACTTGTAGTATCGAAGGGGAATCAAATCCAATGCATACCAACAAAAGATAGGATTCCAAAAAAGAATGAATAACTTTGAATAAACGTGCACAAGTCAATACATAGTCTTAACCAAAATTAGAGAGTTATGGAGTTCTCAATATCCAACCACAAATGTATAACCTCGTCTCTTAACTCCCCCCATAATCCTATCATTAGTGATCCGAATCAACCAAACTAAATCAACATAATGCAAAGAAATATGATTCAGTCACACTCCCTCACAATTGAAGACTTTATCTCCCCCTGCTTGTGAGCACACAAGTTAAAACAAATACACTAAAATCACATAGAGAATGGAGCACTTACCTTTTTCAGTCTGATGCAGATGACTTGACAGAGGGAAGGGTCTTAACCTTTGCCTTAGATTTCGACTTTGACTTTGACTTTGCCTTAGCAGATCTTGAACAACTTCGGCAAGTGTATAAAGAGCCAACCTCATTTGATGAAGACTTGCACAGATGGAGGCACAGCTAGTTGGATGTTTTAGAACTTTGATTTAGCCGAGCTCAATTGAAGTTTTCTTGTCTGTTCAGGCCCATGTGAAGAGGTACAATATCACTAAGATTAGCATAAAACTCATAAATCATTGAGACTTGACATAGCTTCAGGTGACCTGAATTCTCATGATCTCAATGGTGTATCTTCCTCAGGCTCATCACTGCATGATACATCTTCACATTTAAACCCATCTTTGTCTAATTTAACTCTAGACTCTGACCCTTTTCCTTCTAATTTCGCTCCAGCCTCTGACTCAGCGCAGTCTGATTCAGCAACAACTTCCTCTAAAACCTCTTTGTCTTTTCTTTTCCCAACATTGTTATCCCACCAGATTTCAATTTTTTCTTTCTTTGGCTCATCGATAAAACAACATAGATTTTGTGACTTAGAATAAAATCTAGATCCATATGTAGTTCACTGCAACACTTTCTTTCAACACAAATTATCAATAGCACACACTTAGAACAAAATCAACACAGCCACATTTAAGCAAAAACAATATGGGAATTAAAACTTGCAGTGATGCTCCATTTGTCCTTCTTTAACAATGGGCTTTGAAAACATTTTAACACATAGTTAGTGTACCTTTTCAGCAAAGATGCGAGAGTGACTGATTCAGCACACAGCTCGTAGGCACATACTTAGCTCGTAACGATTCACAGCGTCTGGCCATTTTTACTTCAGTGATTAGCTTTCACACTATCATGTCTTATCTTGCCTTTGGTCAGTTTTTCAACCTTTATTCACATGAGAAGGCAGCTTATGTATCTCAAGTGTGGAGGATTGACTTTCTTGTGATTTTAATGGAATCCTCATCTTCACGCTTGCCCACTTTTTCTTTTTCTTTTTTTTGTTGGATGAGACAGCTCCATCACTTGACTTCTCAAGAACTGTCTCAGGGCTATTTACCCTTCAACTCCTTAGATCTTTCTTCGAAGTGAAACCTGTACTGATGTCAAGACAAGACGACATGATAGGTAGCTCTTTCTCACTGATGTTTCTGACTCCAAGCAGAATCTGAGCCTCATATATACCTTGAACTAGTACCTGTATCAATTGTGCACACTTCACAAACACATCAAATTCCACAAATACCAATCAAATTTCTTAATGTGACAAAATGGTTAAAGTCCAAAGGTTTTTTTTATATTGATAAGCTCAAATTTACCCTGAGCTACTCCCTCAAATTAAGAGATCGTAGTAGTACTTAGGGATCGAATTCACAGGGAATCGAATCACACAATTAATTGGTGAATTCAAATTTTGCTAAGTATAAATGTATGAATATGATGAAAATAACTAAATAAAGCAGACAGATTGAGATTTCGGTTCTAGTAATCAATTGGACAAGGAGTTAGGCATTGGGTAATTCGCAGGAATGATTAGAAATACGATCGTGTCGATCGACACAAGGGTATATGTCGATCGACACAGGATATTCAACGGTTAGGATTTTATTAAGAACAGTTCTAGAACTCAAGCACAAATGTAAAATCAATCAACTTTCATTGCAGAGACTATCTATGACTAAATTTCTAAATTCCAAATTTCTTTGCAAACTTAGAGAATAAAATCAATCTTTAAATTCAGGTTTAATGGTTCACAAAATTCCTAAGCCAAATTTCTTTGCGAATAGATAATTTTGCTCATCTAAGATTATTTCAGGTTGTTAATAACACTTTCGCATCTATTAAGGCAACCTAGGATATCCAATTTCAGTTGATCAATCCTAAAATCAGAGTTAATTCAATCTAGATGAAGAACATAAAGATAAATCCTAACACAATTTCAATCCTATCGATTTCCCATCAAACCCTTGAATCACCCTAAACCTAACAAACAAACTACTCAGACATAGATGATGTAAACATTATCAATGAATAAATAACTTGCATAAAAGAGATAAGGTAAAAGATACAGAGAGGATAAATCGATGGAGTCTGGAAGTCTGTAATCTCCTAAGCTCTCTTAATCTCCTTTCTCCAAAATCTCCATTTAAAAACTAGATATCCAAAAAAAACTAAGGAAAAAAATATATATATGAAGTCTAAAATTCGGATTGGGCTTCTTGTAAGCTTATGGGCTTCGTGGGCCGAAAAGGAAATTCTTCAATCTTCAAGTACTCGTGTCGATCGACACATAGGTCCATGTCGATCGGCATGGGTAATAAAACTCGACTCCGACTTGATCTTTTCGGCCCTTCTTTCCTCGATGCTCCAAAATGCTTCAAAAGCTTCCAATAAAGCTCCAATCGTCCAATAATCTACAAAGACTCAAAAAGACTCGAAAAAAAATACCAAAAAGACTCTATGAAAAGGACTTATATCATGGTCAAAAACGGGTAAAAACCATGATATATCAACTCCCCCAGACTTAGCATTTGCTTGCCCTCAAGCAAAACATACACTAAGAATGTGAAAGTGGTTTGAAAACGCAGAAACTTACCTTCCCTTGGAGTACTGAACCGACCCCTTTCAGCTAGTAATCCACATAATGCATAACCGACTCAAAATCTGACCACTATGTACTTCTCCACAGACATTCGCAGCCTTCCAAATTTATCCACGACTACTCAACATAACCCGTTAGTTATCATTGCAAGGTCTCGTCCCAGATCTTGACGCCAAAAGCCTTCTAGACTCATTCCCATACTATACCATGACTAGTGAATCCATATAACTTTCGGTACCCTTTCTCCCCCAGGCTTATTTAACTCGAAATTTTTTTTTTTTATGAATAAAATGTTGAAACTCAAAAGCAGTGCTTTCACTACTGTTGTTCCTTGTGAGGAGACAGGGTCGTGAGATCGCTCGTCCTCTACATCCGTTTTAAGGGACTTAGACTGCTGCTTTTGAGCTTTGGGTGATCACCTCATGAGTACTGATTCACTGGAATTGTATTTCCTCATCTGATACTTAAGAACTATCATATCACCCCATTCTTCATTATTTTTTTTATAAATTAGGGAGAAGGGTACCATTAGTTTCAACAGGAATTTGCACTATTCAGGTATGAATGAGGAATCAAGCTTTATGAAAATCAATCACCAAGGAGACCGTATAATTAGCTCTAACCTGGCGGATTATGCTGGAAGTAACAAACGTCTCTAGTTAACTAGTCAGCCTTAGAATTTTTCATTAGTCTGACTCTGAAATCAATCCTGGAAGAATGGTCACACAACTGAAAGAGACGAACCACTTAAACCAAAAGAAGGGTCATTGTTTCCAACTGACTATTTTGACTCAATAAAAACGTTTTGGACTGACTCTCAAAAACGAACACAAAGTTAGCAACTACCTCCCCCAGACTTAAACAACACTGTCCCTAGTGTTATCAAGCTGAGTTTGGCAAAAATAATCAAAAAGATAACGAACTTGGGAAGGGAAAATGAAATTTTACCAAAATTTTTCCCCATGTCGATCGACATAGAGAACCGTATCGATCGACACAGGTTTCTGAACCAGATCATGAGTGGTGCGGTATTGGAGACAAAATGTTGAACCGTGTCGATCGACATAGAGATGCATGTCGATCGATACAGCGTCTCTGGACATTTCCGCAAGTTTGGTCATCATTTTCCATCGTTGAAATAAATTTCAAAAATGATCATTCTGCAAAACACAACTCAAAAGACGTGATTAAGAGGAAAACATAGGCAAATCGCATTAGTTCATCAGTTCTAAAATCCGAAAGAAACATAAAACAAACTGACTCAAATAAAAACAGAAAAATAGACTCAAAATTAGATAATAAAAGAAAATAAAAAGAAAACAGGAAAAAGGATAAGTGATCTAATCATCCTCCTTAGATGATGATGAAGGTCGTGGAGTAGGTTGGCGAGGACGAATACAGCCACATTGAGGCCAAGTAGACATGGCGGTCCACATCGTCCTACTTGTGGTCGTACATGGCGATCAGGACAACAGCTCCATGTGGTCGTACTTCCTTGATGGTAAAAGGACCTGACCAACGAGAACAAAGTTTACCAGGAAAAAGCTGTAAACGAGAGTTGTAAAGCAATACCTGGTCATTTGGTTCGAATGTCCTGGAGATGATCCTCTTGTCATGATATGCTTTAGTCCGCTCCTTGTATAACTTAGAGCTTTCATAAGCATGATGTCTGATTTCATCCAGTTCATTCAGCTGTATCAGACGCCTCTCTGCAGTAGGCTTGATGTCGAAGTTAAAATGCTTAACTGCCCATGCTGCTCTGTGTTCCAACTCAACCGGAAGATGACACGCTTTCCCATAAAGCAGATGAAATGGAGTAGTTCCCAGGGGTGTTTTGTAAGCAGTCCTATAAGCCCAGAGTGCATGATCAAGTTTGGATGACCAATCCTTCCTTGTGGAATTTACCGTCTTCTCAAGGATTTCCTTGATTTGTCTGTTGGATACCTCGACTTGTCCACTCGTCTGAGGATGATAAGGACTGACCACGCGATGGTGAACTCCGTATTTCTGCAAAAGCTTAGCAAAAACTCTGTTAATAAAATGTGTTCCACCATCACTAATGACAACTCTGGGAACTCCAAATCGAGGGAAAATGATGGTCTTAAACAGCTTAACCACCAGCGCAGCGTCATTCCTAGGACTAGCAATCGCCTCCACCCATTTGGAGACATAGTCCACAGCGACGAGGATGTACTTGTTCCCATAAGACGACGGGAACGGGCCCATGAAGTCAATGCCCCAGCAATCAAAAACCTCAACCTCAAGGATGAAGTTTTGTGGCATCTCATTCCTCTTGCTAATCTTACCTCGCCTCTGACAAGTATCACACTGCGTAATGAAGACATGCACATCTTTGAACATAGTAGGCCACCAAAAACCAGCTTGTAGAACCTTTGAGACCGTCTTGAATGTGGCGAAATGCCCAGCATACTCAGAACCGTGGCAGTGATAAAGCACATCTCGTACCTCACTCTCTGCAATACATCTTCTGTAGATTCCGTCTGAACAATGCTTGTAGAGATAAGGCTTATCCCAATAATACCTCCTTAGCTCTCTCATGAACTTCTTACTCTCGTATCCCTTAAGATCAGTAGGCACGTATTCTGCAGCTAGGAAATTTACAATGTCAGCGTACCACGGTAGGTTTGATCCGGAAATAGAACATACAAAGTCATGTCGATTGACATCGTCAAGTATATCGATCGACATATCTTTTTTTGGGGTCTGAGGTGTGACGATGAAATCCCGTGTCGATTGGCATGGATCCTTCATGTCGATCGATATGACATCTGACGATCCAGAAATGTCTTGATCTATCACCTTGCTCGCTTGCAAACCAGTCTCAATGTAGAGCACACTCTCCTCTGGGAAGTAGTCATCGATGGGGACGTGGTTGTCTGATATGCTCAAATTTACCCTGAGCTACTCTCTCAAATTAAGAGATCGATGTAGTGCTTAGGGGTCGAATCCACAGGGAATCGAATAACACAACCAATTCGTGAGTTCAAATTTTGCTAAGTAAATATATGTGAATGAATAAAAACAGTAGGCAAACGAATAAATGATTATCAAGGTTTTAGAATTCAATTTAGACAAAGGTTAGGCCTTGGGTAATTCGTAGGGATGATTTGAGATTCGATCGTGTCGATTGACACACAGGTTTGTGTCGATCGACACAAATATATTTAAACCGTAGGATTTTATTAAGAACCGTTCTAGAACATAAACACGAATGTAAAATCAATCAACTTTCGTTTCACAGACTATCTATGATTAGATTCCTAAATCCCAAATTTCTTTGCGAACCTAGAGAATTAAATCAAGCTTTATAGTTCAAGTTTAATTGCTCACAAAATTCCTAAACCAAATTTCTTTGCGAATAAGTAATTTTGCTCATCTAAGATTATTTCAGGTTATCAATAATACTTTCGCATCTATTAAACAACCTATGATATCTAATTTTAGTTGATCAATCCTAAAATCAGAGTTATACAAATCTAGATGAAGAACATAAAGATAAATCCTAACAGGGTTTTAATCCATTCAATTTCTCATCAAACCCTTAAACTACCCTAAACCTAACAAGCAGACTACTCAGACATGGATGATGTAAACATAATCAATGAATAAATAGTTTGCATAAAAGAGATAAGATAAAAGATACAGAGAGCTCGAATTGACAGAGTCTGGACGTATGAAGTCTCCTAAGCTCCTCAAATCTCCTCTCTTAAGTTCTAAAGTTTAAAAACTGGATCCCCCCCCCCCTCAAACTTTAAGTACAAACTATAAGTATTGTTCAGAATTCGGATTGGGCTGATTTTGTAAACTTTTGGGCTTTATGGGCTTAAAAGGAAAATACTTCTCTTCTCGTCATATATGCTCATGTCGATCGACACACAGGTACGTGTCGATCGACACACACGTACGTGTCAATCGACACGGTCGTATAAAATCGACTTCGACTTCATCACTTCAGCTCTTCTTTCCCCGATGCTCCAAAATGTTCCAAAATCTTTCAATAAAGCTCCAATCGTCCAATAATCTACAAAGACCCAAAAAGACTCGAAAAATACCAAAAGACTCTATGAAAATGACTTATATCATGGTCAAAAACGGGTAAAAACCATGATATATCAACTCCCCCCAGACTTAGCATTTGCTTGCCCTCAAGCAAAACATACACTAATAATGTGAAAGAGATTTGAAAACATAGAAACTTACCTTCCCTTGGGGTACTGAACCGATCCCTTTCAGCTAGTAATCCACATAATGCATAACCGACTCAAAATCAAACCACTATGTACTTCTCCATAGACATTCGCAGCCTTCCAAATTCATCCCCAACTACTCAACATAACCCGTTAGTTATCATTGCAGGATCTCGTCCCAGATCTTGACGCCAAAAGCCTTCTAGACTCATTCCCATACTATACCATGACTAGTGAATCCATATAACTTTCGGTACCCTTTCTCCCCCAGACTTATTTAATTCGAATTTTTTTTTTTTTTTTTAAATAAAATGTTGAAACTCGAAAGCAGTGCTTTCACTACTGTTGTTCCTTGTGAGGAGACAGGGTCGTGAGATCGCTCTTCCTCTACATCCGTTCTAAGGGACTCAGACTGCTGCTTTGAGCTCTGGGTGATCACTTCTTGAGTATTGATTCACTGGAATTTATTTCCTCATCTGATACTCAAGAACTATCATATCACCCCATTCTTCATCATTTTTTTTTTTATAAATTAGGGAGAGGGGTACCATTAGTTTCAACAGGAAATTACACTATTCAGATATGAATGAGAAAACAAGCTTTATGAAAATCAATCACTGAGGAGACCGTATAATTAGCTCTAACCTGGTGGATTATGCTGGAAGCAACGGACGTCTCTAGTTAACTGGTTCGCCTTAGAATTTTTCATTAGTCTGACTCTGAAATTGATCCTGGAACAATGGTCACACGACTGAAAGAGACGATCCACTTAAACCAAAAGAAGGGTCATTGTTTCCAACTGACTATTTTGACTCAATAAAACCTTTTTGACTGACTCTCAAAAACGAACACAAAGTTAGTAACTACCTCCCCCAGACTTAAACAACACCGTCCCCAGTGTTATCAAGCCTAGAGTTGGTGAAAGAATAGAAAAAAAAAAGGGAAACACCAATTGAAAAGAACGAGTACTTACCCGATGCAGGGTGTATCGATTGACACAAGTAGGTGTGTCGATCGACACACCGCTGTTTCCTCGTCTCGTCATTATTTTTTTATTTTTTATTTTTTTTTAATCTGAAACATTTAAAATAAAAAGTTAGTAAAACAAAACAAAAAATTCAAACTAATTTACACTTACCAGTGGGTTGCCTCCCACTCAGCGCTTGTTTTCAGTCATTAGCTTGACTATGTCAGGATGCAGGTAACGGGTGGATCAGTGAAGGGTACAACACCGGGAAACAGCTTCATGGTGTTGTGCAGCATCTCTTGAACCACTACCTCTCCTTTCTCTCTCAACTCTGTAGTAAGGATGATTCTGAACTTGGAGAAATGTTTGGAAGTCTTCTTGCGCTTTACTTTGGGTGCAGCCAAGTCTCCATCAGATCGCGAAAATGGTGGAGTCGAAAGTGGAGCACAAGGGAGCTTCTTCATATCGCCAAGGTCTGAACTCGGCTCTCCTCCATTTGTAACAGTCAGACAAGAATTCTCCATGATATGGACTGAAGGGTAGAAGACATCCTTGTTGATCTTAGAGAAAGAGATTCTCTAATTGGGAAAATCCACAATCGCACCTACAGTAGCAAGGAATGATGACCCAAGAATCAATGGTCTCTCTCTGTCATTCTTCGTCTCCATGATGTGAAAATCCACCGGAACCAGACAATCTCCTACTTGAAGCATCAAGTCAGGAATGAACCCTTTCGAAGATGTTGAAGAAAAGTCAACCAGCGCGATATAGATCTTCGAAGGTTGCAGATCCGTAATCCCCAGCTTCCTTGCAACAGACTGAGACATGACATTCACATTAGCTCCGGTGTCACAAAGAGAATTCTTGAATTTCATACCTTTGACCGAACAGGGAACAACGAACATCCCTGGATTCGGTATCTTCTGCAACTTTCTCAGTTGTGGTTGAGCTTGTCTCCCTTTCTCCTCTGATGTTTTGACGCTGATAGCTCGTGGAAATGGGATCTTGGGCTTGTAGACCCTTTCCTTTGCTTTGACTGAAGGTTCCAAAGTGGTTATTCTCGTCTGGGACCCATGTCGATCGACACTGTCCTTGTGTCGATCGACATGGGTTTTCAGTGTCGAAGATGTGCCGACCTGCGTGTCGACCTTACGCGAGAAATCATCGAGTGCATAACTTCCTGAGTTGAGATTTTTGATCTGTGTTGATCGACACACTCCTTCCGTGTCGATCAACACGGGGTTTGTAGCTCTAATCTCGTCTCCTTCAACCTCCTCTTCACTCTGGAAAGTGATAGCATTGACGTGTAGTCTCGGGTTGGTGTCAGTCTTACTCGAAAGAAAACCTTCTTGCTTCTTAATAGACTCTGCTGTTTGGGCAACTTGGATATCCAGCTTTTTGACATGGGCGTTCAAAGCTTCGAATTTCCCATTCAGATTTTGATACATCGCATCCATTTTCCCGTTAAAACTCACAGTCATCTTCTGTTGCCCTTCCAAGATCTGCTCTAGCATGGTTTTCATCTCGGTGCTCTCTACTGTCTGAGGAGAAGGTGCCTGATAGGAGGAAGAACCGTAGTTCCTTTGGTAGTTCCCATTGAAGCCTCTGTTACCCTGCTTATTCCCAAACCTCTGATTCTGAAAAACCAGTCCCACTGATGAAGTTGACATCCTTTTCATCCTGTGTCGATCGACATGCTACTTCCGTGTCGATCGACACGGGGTCTGGAATGAAGGTCTCTACCTCCTGAGCAAACTGAACTGTCTTTTTCCTACTAGAAGATTGTGTACAGTATCCAGCTTAGCTTTAACCTCTGCGATTTGGCTTCCATCCATGTTACCACCCAGCTTCTTCTTCTCGAAATCTGCATTCTTGGTGCTATTGCTAGAGGTCAAGTTGTCGATGAGAATCAGAGCATCTTCTGGATATCGGGTGTTGAAGTTCCCATTGCTAGCTGAATCGAGGGCCATCTGATACCTCCAGTTAATCCCTCTGAAAAAGATGCCCAACAGCTGGACATCGTTAAACCCGTGGTGAGGACAATCTCTCTGGTAGGACTTGAATCTTCCCCAAGAAGCCTTAAATCCCTCAGTCGGTCCCTGCTTTAAAGTAGAGATCTTAGTCCTTAGATCCTCATATCTCGCCTCATCGAAGAAGTTGATGACGAAGGCATTCTTGGTGTCCTCCCAAGTGGTTAGCGATCCAGGCTCTAGCTGCTTCAGCCAGTAAGCAGCTTCTCCACCAAGAGAGTAAGGGAAGAGCTTGCAGTAGAGGTAATCACTGGATACTCCATTGGCCTTGATGCTAGACGCCAAATCCTCAAACCTCTCAAGGTGATCCATGGGGTGTTCAGAAGATAAGCCATGGAATGGGTGCTGAGCCACAAGAGAGAAATAGGCAGGTTTAAGCTCGAAGTCATTCCTCTGGAAAGTTGGAGGACGAATCGCTGCCCTGTTGGCATAGAATTCGTCTGGCCTGTTGTACTCTCCTAGAGTGCGCCCACACCCAGCTGGCTCATGGCGCTATACAGCATGCTGCTCCTCCAAAATCACAGCCCCATTCTCATCCAACCTCTGACCCTGAGCATTACGTCTACGACCCTCAGAGTCCTGAAAAAAACCATTGTCACCTCTGATAAGGATCATTGGATTCATATTGGCTGTCCTTGTCGCGGCTCTGTTGGCTCGTTCTAACCTTAAAATCTCAGGATTGAGATCAAGTAGCTCTTTGTTCTGGTTGCTTCTGGTAACGCGCTGATGCATAAACCTGAAACACACAAAACAAAAAGAAAAGAAAAAGTAAGTAAAATAAACAAAAATAAAAACTTAGACAAAGTTCTAATAACACAAATCGATTGGTTAGATCAAGTCCCCGTCAACGGCGCCAAAATTTTATATGCTCGAATTTACTCTGAGCTACTCTCTCAAATTAAGAGATCGATGTAGTGCTTAGGGGTCGAATCCACAGGGAATCGAATAACACAACCAATTCGTGAGTTCAAATTTTGCTAAGTAAATATATGTGAATGAATAAAAACAGTAGGCAAACGAATAAATGATTATCAAGGTTTTAGAATTCAATTTAGACAAAGGTTAGGCCTTGGGTAATTCGTAGGGATGATTTGAGATTCGATCGTGTCGATCGACACACAGGTTTGTGTCGATCGACACAAATATATTTAAACCATAGGATTTTATTAAGAACCGTTCTAGAACATAAACACGAATGTAAAATCAATCAACTTTCGTTGCAGAGACTATCTATGATTAGATTCCTAAATCCCAAATTTCTTTGCGAACCTAAAGAATTAAATCAAGTTTTATATTTCAAGTTTAATTGCTCACAAAATTCCTAAACCAAATTTCTTTGCGAATAAGTAATTTTGCTCATCTAAGATTATTTCAGGTTATCAATAATACTTTCGCATCTATTAAATAACCTATGATATCTAATTTTAGTTGATCAATCCTAAAATCAGAGTTATACAAATCTAGATGAAGAACATAAAGATAAATCCTAACAGGGTTTTAATCCATTCAATTTCTCATCAAACCCTAGAACTACCCTAAACCTAACAAGTAGACTACTCAGACATGGATGATGTAAACATAATCAATGAATAAATAGTTTGCATAAAAGAGATAAGATAAAAGATACAGAGAGCTCGAATTGACAGAGTCTGGACGTATGAAATCTCCTAAGCTCCTCAAATCTCCTCTCTTAAGTTCTAAAGTTTAAAAACTGAATCCCCCCCCCCTCAAACTCTAAGTACAAACTATAAGTATTGTTCAGAATTCGGATTGGACTGATTTTGTAAACTTCTGGGCTTCGTGGGCTTAGAAGGAAAATACTTCTCTTCTCGTCATATATGCTCATGTCGATCGACACACAGGTACGTGTCGATCGACACGGTCGTATAAAATCGACTTCGACTTCATCACTTCAGCTCTTCTTTCCCCGATGCTCCAAAACGTTCCAAAATCTTCCAATAAAGCTCCAATCGTCCAATAATCTACAAAGACCCAAAAAGACTCAAAAAATACCAAAAGACTCTATGAAAATGACTTATATCATGGTCAAAAAGGGATAAAAACCATGATATATCATCGTCTATCCGAATTCGCGAAAGATGATCCGCGACACCATTTTCAACTCCTTTCTTGTCTTTCACTTCTATGTCAAACTCCTGGAGAAGTAGAATTCATCTCAACAATCTAGGCTTAGCATCCTTCTTCTGCATCAAGTATTTGAGTGCTGAATGATCAGTGTGCACAATCACCTTAGCTCCAATCAGGTAGGGACGAAATTTCTCAAAAGCAAAAACCACTGCTAGCAACTCTTTTTCCGTAGTTGCATAATTCCTTTGAGCCTCGTCTAGTGTCCTACTAGCATAATAAATGGCGTGCAGCTTCTTGTCTATCTTCTGACCCAAAACGGCCCCAACTGCAAAAATCACTGGCATCACACATCACCTCGAAAGGTAAATCCCAGTCCGGAGGTTGCACTATTGGAGCACTCACCAAAGCCTGTTTGATCTATTCAAAAGCAGCTAAACAGTTAGTATCAAAAAGAAATTTGACATCTTTACAGAGCAAAGTGGTGAGTGGGCGGGCGATTTTGGAGAAGTCCTTGATGAATCTTCGATAGAACCCAGCGTGTCCCAAGAAACTTCGGATCTCCTTGACTGAAGTAGGTGGTTGCAGACTTGTCATGACCTCGATCTTAGCACGATCCACCTCACTCCTATCAGATGAAACTCTATGACCAAGTACAATGCCATCTTTCACCATAAAGTGGCATTTCTCCCAGTTCAGAACCAAGTGTTTCTCCACACATCTGGCAAGCACTCTCTCCAAGTTGTCCAGACAATCTTTGAAAGACGAACCGTAGACCGAGAAGTCATCCATGAAGACCTCCATGTAATCCTCAATCATGTCCGTGAAGATCGACATCATACAGCGCTGGAAAGTCGCAGGGGCATTACATAGTCCAAATGGCATTCTGCGGTATGCAAAAGTGCCATAGGGACAAGTGAATGTGGTCTTCTCCTGGTCTTCTGGATGGATGGGGATTTGGAAGAAACCGGAATACCCATCGAGAAAGCAGTAGTAGGGATGATTCACTAGACGCTCCAACATCTGATCAATGAAAGGCAGGGGAAAATGGTCTTTCCTGGTGGTTGCATTGAGCTTCCGGTAGTCAATACACATCCTGTGCCCAGTCACTGTCCTTGTAGGAATCAGCTCGTTCTTCTCATTCTTGACCACTGTGACTCCTCCTTTCTTTGGCACTACATGAACCGGGTTAATCCAAACACTGTCTGAAATGGGATAGATGATCCCAGCCTCTAGAAGTTTCAGAATCTCCTTCTTGACAACCTCTTGCAAATTTGGATTTAGCCGCCTCTGATGCTCAATTGATGACTTAGTCTCATCCTCAAGGTGAATCCTATGCATGCACAAGTCTGGGGAGATTCCTGAAATATCATCAAGAGAATAGCCAAGGGCTTTGCGAAACTTGCGCAGCTTGCTTAGCAATAGAGTGAGCTCTGCATTATTCAATGAAGCATTAACAATGACTGGGTATGTTGAATTAGGACCAAGAAAAGCATACCTTAGCCCGGCTGGAAGTGTTTTGAGTTCGATTGTTGGAGCTTTTTGTTCACTCCAATCGCTGTCTGCGGACCCGTGTCGATCGACATGGGTTTTCAGAGATCCGACCAACTCTACATTACTAGCCAAGTGCATCACCTTTTTACCAGCATCCATCAGCTTAGCATACCCTTTAGCAACCTCATCAAGCTGGCTCTCCACTGTCACAGAGTTCACCAAAGTCCTTTCCAAGGGATCAATGGGATGCATCTCATTGAAGACATCTTGTGCAATGTCTGTGAGCGTGTCGACATAGAATTTCTAGCCATCTATGGTGGGTCTCCTCATCAGCCTATCCATCTCGAATTTCATCTCCAAATCTCTCACACTTAAGGTAATACTGCCTCTTTTGCAATCAATCATAGCACCAGCTGTAGCTAAGAATGGTCTACCCAAAATAAGAGGGTCCTTGGGCTCCTCGTTGTATTGCAAAACAACAAAGTCAGTAGGAATCAAGCAGTCCCCAACCTTGATTGGGACATCCTCTAGAACACCTTCTGGAATCCTTACTGATCGATCGGCCAGGATAAGTGAGATCCTAGTAGGCTGGAAGTCAGTCATACCAAGACCAATAGCTACCGAATGTGGCATCAGATTAACACCAGAACCCAAATCACAAAGAAACCTCGGAAATCTCTCCTTTAAGATAAAACAATCCAACACAAAACTTCCCGGATCTGTGAGCTTCTCTGGAACTCTGTTCTGAATCACTGCACTGACCTGTTCCGAAATCATAGCAACACCTTCCTCAAGACCCAAATTCTTAGTGACCATCCTCTTCACGTAACGACGGATCACCGGACTAGTCCGAATAGCATCAACCAAAGGAAGTTCCACAACTAGCTTATCCATCACGGCCTTGCACCTAGCATCCTCCAGCTCCTGTTTAGACTTCTTCTGGCTCCTAGGATAAGGTATCTTAGGCACATATACCCTCTCTGCAGGACTAGCTAAGGGTTTAGATGAGATTGGATTCGTCTGGGACTCGTGTCGATCGACACTGTCCTTGTGTCGCTCGACATGAGTTTTCTGCAAGATTTCACCGATTACGTCATTCCCAGAATCAGGTTTTTGACCCGTGACGATCGACATTGGCCATCCGTGTCGATCGACACGGGGTCTTGTGCGGAAATCACTTCCTCGTCGATTTCCACGAGCTCGTCTAACCATTCTGCACCAAGTTTTTTCTTCATTACTGGCTCCCCAAGGGTCTTACCCCTCCTCATGGTGATGGCAGCAATACCATGCTTCGGATTTGCATCCGTCCTAGATGGGAGAAAGCCTTCTTGCCTCCTCGAATTTTCTGCAGTCTGAGCAAACTAAGTGTCCAATTTCTTGACATGAGTATTCAGGGCCTCGAACTTCCCATTTAGATCATTGTACATAGCATCCATCTTTCCATTAATGCTGACGGTCATCTTCTGTTGTTCTTCCAAGAGTTGCTCCAGCATCGATTTCATCTCGCTGCTCTCTGATGACTGAGGAGGAGGTGTCTGATAGGAAGATGAACCATAGTTCCTGGTGTAATTACTCTGGAAAGGCTTCTGAAACTCGGTCTTCTGAAACTGTGGCTTAGGAGAATAGGTAGGTGAGCTTGGATTCCCAGTAAATGTGGTCCTTTGGTTGTTCCCATTGAAGTTCTTGTTACCCTGCTGGTTACCAAACCTCTGACTCTGAAACCCGGACCCACTGATGTAGTTGACATCTTCTTCATCCTGCTCTTCCTCTGGAGAGAAAGTCTCGACCTCTTGAGCAAACTGAACAGTCTTCTTCCCCACTAGAATGTTGTGTACCGAATCAAGCTTAGCCTTAACCTCACCGATCTGGCTTCCATCCATGTTTCCACCCAGCTTCTTCCTTTCAAAATCTGCATTTTTGGTACTGTTGCTGGAAGCCAAATTGTCGATGAGAATTAGTGCGTCTTCCGGTTATCTGGTGTTGAAATTCCCATTGCTAGCAGAGTCTAGGGCCATCTGATATCTCCAATCAATACCCCTGAAGAAAATGCCCAGCAGCTGGACATCACTAAACCCGTGGTGAGGACAATCCCTCTGGTAGGACTTGAATCTCCCCCAGGAAGCCTTAAATGCTTCTGTCGGACCTTGCTTGAAGGTAGAGATCTTAGTCCTCAGGTCCTCGGATCTCGCCTCGTCAAAGAAATTATTGAGGAAAGCATTCTTGGTGTCCTCCCAAGTAGTCAGGGAGCCTGGCTCTATCTGCTTCAGCCAGTAGGCAGCTTCTCCACTAAGAGAGTAAGGGAAAAGCTTGCAGTAGAGGTAATCACTGGATACTCCATTGGCCTTAATGCTATACGCCAAATCCTTAAACCTCTCAAGGTGATCCATGGGGTGTTCAGAAGATAAGCCATGGAATAGGTGTTGAGCCACTAGTGAGAAGTAAGTCGGCTTCAGCTCAAAATCGTTCCTCGGAAATGATGGAGGTCGGATTGCTGCCCTATTGGCATAAAACTCATCGGGCCTGTTGTACTCTCCCAGAGTACGCCCACGCCCAGCTGGCTTCTCAAAAATCACAACCCCATTCTCATCAATCCTCTGACCCTGAGCATTGCGTCTGCGACCCTCAGTGTCCTAAAAAAACCATCTTCGCCTCTGATAAGAATCAACGGATTCATATTGGCTGTCTTTCTTGCTGCTCGGTTGGCTCGTTCCAATTTCCCAATCTCAAGGTTGAGATCAACTAGCTCTTTTTTCCGGTTGCTTCTGGTAACGCGATGATGCATAAACCTGAAACAAACAAAACAAAGAGAAAATAACTAGTAAGTAAATAAAACGAAAATTAAAAACTTAGAGAAAATTCTACTATCAAAAATCGATTGGTGAAATCGAGTCCCCGGCAACGGCGCCAAAATTTGATATGCTCAAATTTACCCTGAGCTACTCCCTCAAATTAAGAGATCGTAGTAGTACTTAGGGATCGAATCCACAGGGAATCGAATCACACAATCAATTGTTGAATTCAAATTTTGCTAAGTATAAATGTATGAATATGATGAAAATAACTAAATAAAGCAGACAGATTGAGATTTCGGTTCTAGTAATCAATTGGACAAGGAGTTAGGCATTGGGTAATTCGCAGGAATGATTAGAAATACGATCGTGTTGATTGACACAAGGGTATGTGTCGATCGACACAGGATATTCAACGGTTAGAATTTTATTAAGAACAGTTCTAGAACTCAAACACAAATGTAAAATCAATCAACTTTCGTTGCAGAGACTATCTATGACTAAATTCCTAAATTCCAAATTTCTTTGCAAACTTAGAGAATAAAATCAAGCTTTAAATTCAGGTTTAATTGTTCACAACATTCCTAAGCCAAATTTCTTTGCGAATAGATAATTTTACTCATCTAAGATTATTTCATGTTGTTAATAACACTTTCGCATCTATTAAGGCAACCTAGGATATCCAATTTCAGTTGATCAATCCTAAAATCAGAGTTAATTCAATCTAGATGAAGAACATAAAGATAAATCCTAACACAATTTCAATCCTATCGATTTCCCATCAAACCCTTGAATCACCCTAAACCTAACAAATAAACTACTCAGGCATAGATGATGTAAACATTATCAATGAATAAATAACTTGCATAAAAGAGATAAGGTAAAAGATACAGAGAGGATAAATCGACGGAGTCTGGAAGTCTGTAATCTCCTAAGCTCTCTTAATCTCCTCTCTCCAAAATCTCCAATTAAAAACTAGATATCCAAAAAAAACTAAGGAAAAAATATATATATGAAGTCTAAAATTCGGATTGGGCTTCTTGTGAGCTTATGGGCTTCGTGGGCCGAAAAAGAAATTCTTCAATCTTCAAGTACTCGTGTCGATCGACACACATTGTCCATGCCGATCGACATGGGTAATAAAACTCGACTCCGACTTGATCACTTCGGCCCTTCTTTCCTCGATGCTCCAAAATGCTTCAAAAGCTTCCAATAAAGCTCCAATCGTCCAATAATCTACAAAGACTCAAAAAGACTCAAAAAAAAATACCAAAAAGACTCTATGAAAAGGACTTATATCATAGTCAAAAACGGGTAAAAACCATGATATATCATATATATTAGCCAATTGTAAATCAGAGACAATATGTTCGACCACTAAATGTCGATGTGATTCATCCTTAAGTACTCACTAAAATCTTCGATATGCTTGGGGCACTTTTGCTGTTACAGTGAGCTAAGAGTGATTAAGAATCCATTCCATAATTGGTTGTCATCGGTTTCAAACATGATAGTTGAGTACACTAGCTCTCCATGGCTATGTAGCCTACTTCTACCGTAGACAGTAACACAAAATTCTGCTTTTGTTCATCCATGCAGTATGCACCATGTCGTGTAATGATCTCCTCCCTTCATTCACATCACCAAAGAGGTCAGATGATGAATGATTCTGATGCACCTACTGTACAACTGCTTGTTCTGAACCAGACTGCTCCTCTGAACCAAATTTCTTCTCTGAACTATATTGCACTTCTGAGCTAGCGTCATTCTTTGTCCCCTTGATGTCTGACTGTGATTGAACGTCATGTGGTGAGCCTTCACATGCTTCCCCTTGTGGTCTGGTCCACACATATTCTTGTCTCCTTCCTTGAGCTGAGGCATTCTATGACCTACGTCGTTAATAGTCATATTTTTGCCTTTTACCTTCTTGACATTCTCTAGATTGCTCTTTGGACTCACTATATGGCTTGAACTCTCACTGTCGAAGTACCATGGACCGATACTCTCTTGTTCTTCTCATACACCTGCCATGTTGCACTAAAAACTGAGTCATGAGGTACTAGCTGAAGCACGCCTTGTAATAGTTGACTGCAGATCTGTTTTCTTCACCCATATCTGATTTTGAAACCCATTCCATGTGAATTTCTCTTGAAATCTGAGTTTCTTCACCCTTTCCCAGAACTTGTAACAGAAAGCCTTGATGTGTCCACGCTTCCCACAAAAATAACACCCACTCTTTTGTATTGTACTACTCTCAGTTCTGAGTTCTACTGGTTGAGAGAAAATTGTAGATACAAACTTAACTTCTCTAGTCTCTGGTCCATCTCTTCCGGTGTACCCTAGACCTCTGTGTGTTCTCTCAGTCAGAATTTCATCCAATTGCTTGGTATCAGCAAACATGTGGATCTTTTTGTGTTGTAGATCGATTTACGACTGAAGTTGAGTAGACATTTCTTTCTCAGCATGTAGTTTCTTCTCTAACTTAGCTACTTTGGTGGCTAGATTTAGTTTATCCTTTATTATCGACACATATTCCTTAATGAGCTTCTTTTCTGCATGTAGTTTAGTCTGCAGTAATTTAACCAATGCTTCAAGACGTTGTTTCTCCTTGATCAACAACGTGTTCTCTAGCCCAAACCTGATGTGTGCTTCACGTACATCCTTGTAGCTATTAGCGAGATCATCGTCATATTCTTCATCAGATTTAGATCCAAATTGCCTGTCATTAACCTGGATAATTTCCAGAAAAGTGACAAAATTGTTCACAATTTCATCACCCTCACTTTCTTCTTCAGAGACTTCTTCAGGAAACTCAGATTTGTGATTTTCCTGTATCTGATCGTTAACATACTTCACGACTAGTACAGGTCACTGCTACAGGTCACTGCTACAGCAACTACATCTTCAAAAGGTAGGTATCGGTTTTATTCTTCAAACAATTGAAGAGGAGTGATTTGGAGTTTTTCCTATACTAGTCGAATGTACTACAAAGAGTACTACAAGAAGTGATACAGAAGTTAAGTTATGCGTTTGTGAAGAGGAGTTCGAATTTAGAGATGACAAGCATGGGTTAAGCTAGGAAAAAGAAAAATATCAATATCAATATCAATATTTTCAAGAATATTTTTAAGAGAAAATAAGAAAAAGATAAATACAAGGAATGAAAGTTTCTTTAGGGTTAAGGAGGTGCTCTTTATAAGTATATATAGAGAGGCACAGTGGCTGAGTTCTTTTATGCCTCTTAGAAGAGAAAAATACAGAGTATTTGATTTGAGAGAAGAAGGTGTCTTTGTTGTTTGTTGTTGCTGCTGCTGTAGCATTTCGTGTTGTTGTTGTCTGGTGCTGTAGCAGTTCGTGCTGCTTGAGCTACTCAAGTGTCTAGTATGTTGGTGTGGTCGTGCTGGTGCTGCTAGCTAGACGTGTAGGCTGCGTGTTGTTGCCAACAGTTGGTGTTGGTGTGTGGAGATTCCACAAAAATCAAGTTTAGGCTCAGGAAGAGTTTAGCTCAGGATTATGTTATCCTGAAGAATACATGTTATTGAACAGAGCGGTAAATTAAAAAATTATATTTGAATTACGCGTTTGTGAATAAGTTATATTTGCTTTCTGGTTCTAGTGGATTTGATTTCTGGACTGTCTCTTGTGTCACAACATATTACCTCACTTGCGTTTACAACAATCCTACTAAACGATTATATACAACTTTTCCATTGTTATCTTATCTTAGTCCTCAATTTTCATTTTATGTTGTTAAGTTTATGCTCTTATTTAAGTGATTAACAAAAGGTTTGTATGTAGATAAAAGCAATGACGCATATTGAATAGATTTGGCACTAGAAATGACAAACTAGCACATACGAATATGTGATCCTATATAAGCCAAGATCCACTATTATTTATCTTTGTAACAAAAGTGCTGGTAAAAGCTTGGGTTATAAAAGTTTAGCTTCCCGTTAACTAAACGGAGAAAATGAGGCATAACGCCAAAATAAAACATGTATATGAACTTCAAAAACATTACCTAAATACAGTTTTCTTCAAATTGGAGCTAAAACTTAGTTTTCTATTTTCACTAAATACAATTTTTTTTGTGCATACAACTCTTATACATTGATTATTCATTTATGTTCAAGGCAAGATGATTTTAAAACTTTTCTTACGATTTAAAACTTTATTAACTTGTCGAGCGTTTGCTTATTTTTTAGTTAGTTACTAGAACTTTGTCCCGCGTCAAACGCGGGATTATACTATTTCTTTAAAAAGTCTATAAACTTTAATATACGGGAAAAGTTATAAATAGTTAATACCAAATGGTACATCTTCATATAGATTAAATATATTTTTATCACATAAACTATAGTTTGCATGAAACTTGGTTTGCATGTAAACATTTTGTGTTAATCGAATACGTTTGAGATTATGAATTTTTTCAAACTTATTTGAGTTCACCAAATCCAAACAAATATAGTATTAGTATGTAAAAATCTTTTAAAAACAAAAAAAAAAGCAAAAACTAATAAAAAAGTGAAAATGATGATGTTCCAAAATTCAGATTTTTTTTTCAATTTAATTTGTATAAACTCTTTGGATTTCAGCGATATCAATAAACCTATCGTGTTTTCTATCAACATTGTAAAAATATTTTATTTTTAAAGTTGTTTGTTATAACAAAAGCTCAACTTTAATTAAAGTAATATGGATATAATTTAGTGATATTAAATAAATTAATTGTATGATAAAATTTAATTTTCAAATATGGCATACAAATGTATATTAATACAATTTTATAAAGTAATTAATATCGGTAAGTGATTTATCGTAAATATATTATGTTGTATTACATTTATTAATACTATAATATTACGTTTTAGTTGGATTTAAATTTGTAACATGTATTTGTGAGTTCTTGTTAAAAAAAATGACAATATGTAGAGAGTTTTCATCATGGCATATACTTTAAAATGAAATGTTTTGATTGGTTAAATTAAGTGATGTGTCCTTTAAAATCTTCATTGAGTGACATATGGTTTTTTCACAAAATGTCTCCTCAATTAATATAGAGGATTTTTTGTATTTGTTGCATAGCGAAAAGAAAACATATGAGAGTAGAGCATGAGTAAGGTTTCAATGGCCAAATACTTCTTAATTATGCTTTTAATGTGTCAGAAAAGAAATATGTTTGGATTTGAAAACATTAAAAACCGCAAACTTTTTTTTTTTCAGAAGATGAATGAAAAGAAGAAGATATTCTCCTGCGCATTATTGATTTGTTAAAACAGACTTACAATACAAACCTCATGAATTTCATTAAAATTTGTTTCCTAGTAATACATATTTACGTGAAATTACTAGATGCTTACCATCTATCGACCACATCGGCAGGATCCATACTTCGTTATTCACACCTTCTTTAGTGTGATGTTTAGAATAAACCATAGGAACATATATATCTTGATACACATACACAAATAAATATATATTAAGGAATATCCGTAAATCCAATGCCTCTCCGTTTTGTGGGAAATATAGCAAACAAGAAGCTCGCCACTGTCCCTACCATAATCCCAAAATACCTAATCGAAATTACCATAATACCACCCCAATTGTCACCGTCGTCTTCCGAGAGCAAACACCTCCGAAAATCCGAACTCTCTACGGCTAACGCCAAGAACACGACCACCGACACGAAAGCATGTAAGAAGTCCACAAAACTCAGCTTGTATCTCCGTTTCTTGTCGCCCGTTAAGCCGGACTCCGGATCATAACCATCGTCCGGATAGTCGTTGAGGATGTAGAGACCCCTAACGGTGGCTATTCCGTAGTAAATGCGGCCGTCTTCTCCCACGAAAGAGTCGGTGACGGAGGACAAGAAGCATGCGACGGCGCAAAAGGAGATGAGGGAAATGGTGAGGAGTTTATTTGCGGATTTATCCGTGCACTCGCCGCCATTTGAGAAAGACGGGATTAGGGTTTCGAAAATGAGGGCAGTTCCGGTCGGCAAGAGGTTGGCGAAGTTTCCGGCGGCCGGTAGAGATCTAATGAATGCGGCGGCCATTTCGTACTTTGGTCAGGAGAGAGAGAAGGTTTATGTCTTATATGGAGAAAGAGTGTTTTGTATGTCTTTCTATATGTAATATGTCCTTCTATATGTAATGCATGCATGCGTGGGTATACGTTTAATGCGTCTTTATATACATATCTTTTTTTTTTTTTTGCTAAACGTCTTTATATACATATCTTCAAGGAAAAGTTTTGTTTGGTATCCAAAGTGTAATAATATACATACGAACTAGGCGATACGAACTAGGCGATTCTCCTGTATACACGCGAATAAATTATTTACGTAGTTTTGTTTTTAGTTTTAATCTTTAAAAATGTGAAATATATATTATTTGATTTATTATAGACATTGTTGTTGATTCTTTTATTTTTAATTTTTTTGTCAATAATATCATTTTATTAATAATATGAATTTTAAAAGTTTAGCTTTACCATTTAATTATTTTATATATGTAAATGTGTCAAATCAAAATGTAATACATTAGAGTTAAAAAAATGTTAAATTTGGCTTGTCCAAATATCTTAAGTAGTATTTAGAATGAAAATAAATTATTTAATATTTTAAAACATTTAAATATGTAATCATAAATTTGATAAATAAAACGCAGATAAAAGAAATTGTTGATTTCGAATAAAAAATATTTTTATTTCTTTCAAATTGTCTTACGTAAAAAAAAATTCAAAATAATAACTACATTTGTTTTTATAAACTTGGAAAGTTTCTTTTAACAAAAATATCAAAATCTCTTTTAAAAATTTGATAAATCTTTATTATTATCTTAAAAAGAATATATATTCTATAAAAATGTTTTCTAATTTTATTTTTACAATAATTAATTTCTAAACTATTTTAAAATGAGAAACCAAATTTGTATATAACTTTAGAATAAAAATGAAAATCTGATAATATATTGATAAAAACTCTTTTGATTTATTTATGGTAACAAATATAAATTTAGTTGTATAATATTTTGTTATTGATTCAAAATTGTCATGTCACAATTTTGTTAGTCATGTCATAATTGTTTTGGTGAGAATGATTGTAGAGATGACACATAATTATTTTTTCACAAATCACGTCTGTGAAGATAAATAATTAAAATCGTTAAGATTATCTTCACAAAATATACGATGTATTTTAATACATTTCCATAGATATATTTTCGAGACATTAAAAAATTTAAAAAAACTTCCCTTTCGGATTATTATTATCACAAATAATAATCTTCAACGGGTCAACACAAGCAATGCGGAAACAATTAACATAATCAAACAACACTCCAATCAATAATCCCATACTTTATTAATCTATCAATTCCAATTCAAACAAGTTAACTCAACAATCCAATAATCAATCACAACGTTCCAGAATTACTATCCCTAGCAATTCAAACTCAGCCAGAAAATACAAGACACTAGATCATCTCCTCTTCCCGGCCATGATTCCACGATCACACTTTGTCTTTACTTGCATCACGTGGCAAAAAGATATGCGTGAGTATTATCACAAACTCAGTGAGACGGTCATCCTGTCTACAGGTTATACACACAGACATAAGAATCAATAAAAATACCAAGGTTATCAATCAACAATGCAAGACACGAACGAACAACACATGAACCGCACAATCAGACATGCGTCGATCGACATAACCGCTAGGTGTTGATCGATGCATGGAACGGCGTCGATCGACACGCAACCCCGGTGTCGATCGACACAGAGCAACTACGTCGATCGGCGCTACATCACAGACTCTAGTATCGAACCTATCCTCACACGGATCGATTTGCCTCAATCCCTGCGCGCAAACAACACAAAACCACATGAAAAGAACACAACAATTCGCATTCCATCGATCCTTTACCGAGATAAACCTACGGTCACGCACTTACCTCGATTCGGAATGAAAAAGAGGAAGAACAAAGAACCCACGACCAAACCCGACAAAATCAGACTCTAGGAACCACTGATTTCCTTCCTCCAACTCGAAATCACCAAACACCAATCTCCCTTTTTCCTCTAGCCTCAAGAACAAGTAACAATGATATATCATGGTTTTTACCAGTTTTTGACCATGATATAAGTCTTTTTTATAGAGTCTTTTTAGTATTTTTCGGGTCTTTTGGAGTCTTTGTAGGTTAATGGGCGATTGAAGTTTAATGAGATCTTTAGGAGCATTTTGGAGCATTGTGAAAGGAAGAGCCAAAGTGACCAAGTCGGAGACAAACTTTGGAGTTTGTGTCGATTGACACAATCCATGTGTGTCGATCGACACACATATCTGATACGAGAAGAAGTTGAGTTTTCAAGTTGTGTCAATCGACACCCTCATGCCCGACGTGATGATTGAAGAATTTCCTCTTTTGTCCAAGAAGCCCAGAAGTTTACAGAAAAGCCCAATTCGATTTTTAGACATTATATATAGTTTTTCTCTAGGCTTTCATGTTTTTATCTTGTTTTTTTTAATTGAGATTTGGAGAGCTTTTGGGAGAGATTTCTAGACTTCACACATTCAGATTTTGAACCTTTTTGTATCACTTTCTCTATCTCTTTTATGCAAATTATTTATCTCTTGTTAGGTTTTGGGGAATTCAAGGGTTTGATGAGAAATTGTTAGGATTGAAACTCTGTTAGGATTTATCTTTTTATTCTTCATCTAGATTGCTTTAACTCTGATTTTAAGATTGATCAACTGAAATTGGAAACCCTAAGTTGCTTTAATAGATGCGAAAGTATTATTAAAGACCTGACATAATCTTAGATGAGCAAAATTATCTATTCGCAAAGAAATTTGGCTTAGTAAATTTGTGAACAATTGACTTTGAACTTAATGCTTGATTTTATTCACTAAGCTTGCAAAGAAATTTGGAATTTAGGGATTTAGTCATAGAAAATCTCTGCAACAAAAGTTGATTGGTTTTATATTCGTGTTTGAGTTCTAGAACTGCGCTTAATCAAATTTTGACAGTCTTTTATCCTTGATTTCGATTCATTCCTGCGAATTACCCATAGCCTAACCTTTTGTCTCATTGATTACTATAACCTAAATCTCAATCTGCTTGCTTTGCTTTGCTATTTTTATTTCATTCATACATATTTACTTAGCATAATTTGAATTCATTAGTCTTTTGTGTGAACCGATTCCCTGTGGATTCGATCTCTAAGTACTACTACGATCTCTTAATTTAAAAGAGTAGCTCAGAACAAATTTGAGAATATCAAATTTTGGCGCCGTTGCCGGGGACTCGATTTCACCAATAGATTTTTGATATTACAATTTTGTCTAAGTTTTTTATTTTTGTTTTGTTACTTGTTCTTTTCTCTTTGTTTTGTGTGTTTCAGGTTTATGCCTAATCGCGTTACAAGAAGCAACCGGAACGAAGAGCTAGTTGATCTCAATCTTGAGATTGGAAAGTTAGAGCGAGCCAACCGAGCAGTGAGAAAGTCAGCCAAAATGAATCTGATAGTTCTTATCAGAGGTGAAGATGGGTTTCTTCAAGATGCTGAGGGTCACAGACGCAATGCTCAGGGTCAGAGACTAGATGAGAATGGAGTTGCGATTTTGGAGGAGCCTGGGCGAAATGTTATGCAGCGCCAAGAGCCAGCTGGGCGTGGGCGCACTCTGGGAGAGTACAACAGACCTGACGAGTTCTATGCCAACAGGGCAGCGATTCATCCTCCTACTTTTCCGAGGAATGATTTTGAGCTGAAGCCTGCTTACTTCTCACTTGTGGCTCAGCACCCGTTCCATGGTCTTTCTTCTGAGCACCCCATGGACCACATTGAGAGGTTTGAGGACTTAGAATCTAACATTAAGGCCAATGGAGTGTCTAGTGATTACCTCTACTGCAAGCTTTTCCCCTACTCTCTTAGTGGAGTAGCAGCTTACTGGTTGAAGCAGTTGGAACCAGGATCACTGACTACTTGGGAAGACACCAAGAATGCTTTCCTCAACAACTTCTTTGATGAGACGAGATCCGAGGATTTGAGGACTAAGATCTTTACTTTCAAGCAAGGACCGACTGAGGTATTCAAGGCTTCTTGGGTGAGATTCAAGGCCTACCAGAGAGATTGTCCTTATCATGGATTCACTGATGTGCAGTTGTTGGGTATTTTCTTCAGAGGTATTGATTGGAGGTATCAGATGGCTCTAGATTCTGCTAGCAATGGGAACTTCAATACTAGATATCTGGAGGATGCACTGGTGCTTATTGATAACTTGGCTTCTAGCAATAGTACCAAGAACGTAGACTTCGAGAGGAAGAAGCTTGGTGGGAACATGGATGGAAGCCAAATAGCTGAGGTGAAAGCCAAGATTGACTCTGTGCATAACCTTCTAGTGGGGAAGAAGTCTGTTCAATTTGCTCAAGACGTAGAGACTTTCATTCCAGAGGACGAACAGGATGAAGAGGATTGCAACTACATCAGTGGGACTGGTTTTCAGGGTCAGAGGTTTGGTAATCAGCAAGGTAACAGAGGCTTCAACGGAAACAACCAGAGGACTACGTTCACTGGAAATCCAGGTTCACCTAGCTACTCTCCTAAGCCGCAGTTTCAGAAGACCGAGTATCAGAAGCCTTTCCAGAGCAACTACACTAGGAAATACGGTTCTTCTTCTTATCAGACACCTCATGTTCAGTCATCGGAGAACGAGATGAAGTCTATGCTAGAGCAGATCTTAGAGGGCCAACAAAAGATGATTGTGAGCTTTAATGGGAAGATGAATTCTATGTACCAAGACTTGAATGGGAAATTCAAAGTTTTGAACACCCATGTCAAAAAATTAGATACTCAGTTTGCTCAGACCACAGAGAATTCAAGGAGGCAAGAAGGGTTTCTTCCATCTAGGATGGATGCAAATCCAAAACATAGTGTTGCTGCCATCACCACAAAGAGTGGAAAGACGCTGGGGGAGTTAGTAGTGAAGAAGGGGCTTAGTGCAGACCAGCTAGACCAGCTTGTGGAGATCGAAGATGAAGAGATTTTTGCTCCAAACCCCGTGTCGATCGACACAAGTAGAAAATCTCGATTCTGGAAATTACGCAATCTGTGATTTTTCGCCCAAGGTCGACACCAAGGTTAACACGAGGTCGATGCAGAAAACAGTTGTGTTGATCGACATGGGTCCTAGTTTTGCCCAACTCATATACCCTATATTCTACCACTTTTACTATCTATTTTACTATGGTTTTTATTTATATTAATAAAGCTTTTGGACCAAAAGAGGTAGTTTTCTCGTATATGTAGATTTTAAGGACTTAACAGGTTTTATCATCAAAAGGATGTAAAATGGAGCAAAAGGAGTATCATTTATGAATGCAGCTACTTATCCAAGTCAAAGGAACCAAGCCAGGTCATTTTATCTTGAAGATAATGCACATTTTCAAACTGGACAGAACGCATATGCCAGAAGTTCGCTAATGAACGGAGGACCAAATCAGTTTGTAATTTAATAAAACTTGATATGGAGATATACCTTTGAGTTATCTTTACAATTTAGTTGGAATTTCATCAACTGAAGCTGTACTTTGGAAGATACACTCGAAACACTGAGGACATGTCAAACTGCCTTCGAAGTGAAGTTAGTGCAGAATGGAGCCAAGCACCGGGCCAGCCCATGGGCCGATGTCCAGACCTTTGCAAACCTTCTAGAAGAGTCATGGAAGCCTCCAATACTGGTCACGCAACCCGTCCGTTATTTGGATCGGTATTGCCTCAGTTTCGACCAAAAAGACGTATTTGCCCGAAGAAACCCTAACCGACTTAAGCCTCCTTGAACCCCTATATATCCTTGATTTTAGCCTCTCTAGGAACTCAAGCAGCCGTCCTTAACAGCCTAAATCAATACCTAAACAATATATTTCATTTTTCTCTTGTTCTTCATGTTTATTTGATTCTAGAAGCCTTTAAGGATAGATTGACTTTGCCCCTATTGCAAAGAGATGAGATCTAACTCCTTACGCTTAGATAGATCAACGAATTATACTGTCTATGTGCTTTACTCTTGCTGCTACGTGTTGCAAAACATGTTAGAGTTATAGCTTTGATTTGATTTCTATGCACTTTCTTAATTCTATGTTTTTACGCATTTAATAGTTTAGAGTTTTATTCTAGAATCGATTCTTCATCTTTATTTATACTCAAAGCACGAATTGTCTTAGCTACCCAATGAGTGATCTTAGGTTGATATACTCTCCAAAAGCTTGTTATATCTTCGGACCTAGTATTCGATGAGCTAGGCGTCTTAACAATTCGATAGGTCAGTTAAGGAGTCTAGTGAACAATCAATCTTGAGCATAAAGCATGTTTTCACCTTGTAATAACCTATGATATTTGAGTCTATTAGGGTGCAAAACATAGATGGTTAGTTACTTCACGATAGTGGGATGACCTTACCTTAGTGATATGAGTTCTAGAACAACTAGTATTAAAATCCTAAATCGATTGCTTGTGTTTTGCATATGTTTTGTGAATTGTTTGATTTCTAATCTTAATTGATATTTATCCCTTTATTTATTGCTTTGTTATTTGCTTCCATAAAACCCCAAAAACCAAATAATATTTTCCCTTAGCTTAATCCGAATCATATAGGTTTGTATTGCATTCATCACTTAGTCTTCAGTGGAACGATCCCTAAGTACTACAATTGTCTTAACTGTACACTTGCAGTTCCCTAGGGTTATAAATTTAAAACCTAATTGCATATAAACCCTAAACCGAAATTATATGCACACATCAAGTTTTTGGCGCCGTTGCTGGGGACTTTTGTTTTATTGCCTACAAATTTTTTTATAACGATTAAGTCTAAGTTTGTTTTTTTCCTTTTTGATTTTTCTAATTTTTCGTTTTGGTTTTTGGTTTTTAATCTTTGTGTGTTTCATAGATTCGTCGATGGAGCATCACAATCCTAGGAGAATGGCGAGCCCTTACTCTCGTGAAGAAGTTGGAGATTACATCCCCATGCCTCATGAATTCCATCAACTGCCACTTTCTCACAACAATCGATACAATCCAACCTTGTATCGTCCTTGGGAAGCTTATGGAGGAGAAAGTCGCCCTCGTCCTCATCACGATCATCCGCCACCATCACCACAGTCCCACCACCATCCCCACTCAAAACGCCGAGAAGACAAAGGAGAAGCCTTGATGCATCGATTCATGGAAGACACCAAACAAATCTTTCATGAGGTCGATACCAAGATGGACACTTTGATCTCGACTTTTGATGAGAAGTTCGACAACCTTGCTGCTCAAATCCAAGAGAATGCCTCACGCTTAGCCCTCCTTGAAGAAGTACAAAAGAAACATTCCCAAGATCTTCAAGACGATGCGCAAAAACTCCATGGTTTCAAGCGTAGTCTTGATAATCTTTGGGAGAATTTTGAAACGGAGACCACAAGCTCTAATGGGAACTTCAAAGAACTTACAACATGCCTCAATATCACTGCTATCAAAGCCCACGAAGCCGAGAAACAATTGGAGGAGACCAAAGTTACTCATCAAGAAGCATTCTCTACTATACTTGTTCTTACGAAAGAACAAGCGCAACATGCTCAAGCAATTAAGGATGTTAAATTCTCTTTGGCTGGATGTTTTAATGATCTTATTGGGAAGACAACTGCCCTAAAACGAGAACCAATCGGTACCTTCAACCGTGTGAAACAACTCGATGATTGTTTGACGAAAATTGAAGAAATGGTGCAAGTTTGCCCTCCTTCGGAGAAAAGAGAAGTGTCTATCAATGAGCCAAATCATATCGATGAAGATGGAGAATACAACCTAAGGAGACCTCATTTACATGCTAAGGCAAACTCAAGCCTTTAAAAGACCTTCCACAATCCTCAAAACCCAAGGAGTCGAGCTATCCGACTTAAAACAAACGCTTTATGGGAGGCAACTCATATTTATGTTTTTGATTTTATTGCTTTGCTTATTATAAGTTTTTGGATTTGTTTTTATTTTTCTCAACATTGTCATTCATTATTTTATCTATCTATATATTTTTCAGGATTTTACAAAAAGTTTTTAAAATACAAACAAATGTGTTTTTGAGAAGAACGATGAAGAGGAGATCGAACATGACTTGTTCTGTTCATGGAATAAATTGAGCTCTATATCAGCCCGGAAGTTTTTGAAATTTGGTCTACACGAAGGAGACAGTCTTGAGAAGCCACAGGAAAAAGCAGAACATGATTTGCTATTACGGTTAGCAAGTTATGACCGATTGAACAAGACCGTCTAGGAAGGTTACGAAGCCGCAACTTCAAGCTTTTTCACAGTTCAAGCCACAAAAAACCAGGTTACAATATCCACACCATTGGAAAGATATTGTTCTCACGAATCCGTAGCATCTTTCGGATCTCAAATCCGATGTGTATAGACGAAGAAAAAGCTCAACGAAAAATCACGTGGACCGCGACCGATCCAACCCTTACCGCGACACGACGAATCGACCATACCGGACCCGATATCGACCCACGTCCTCGACCGGTATCGCGTTCCTTCCAAACTGCGACATAAGTGATCCAGTACCGGTCACGCGTGCCGGTCATAAATCGTGACCGGTACTCGGTACTTTTTGCCTCGTCCCGCATGACCCGAGCCTCCAAGCATCGGACGGTTCCACCGATCGATACTCGGTCCGGTGTTCGTCCCACGTCCCGCGACACAACGCGTCCGTCCTGCGTCCCATGTGTCCCGATATCGGACACATTATCGGTCGACATGCCCGACCGGTACCGATCCACCTTTCCGCGACACATCCCTCGTCTCGTACCCGACACGAGTATCGACCAGTACGCGACCCCGATACGCGTCCTTCCCGCCTTGACCCGCGTCCTTTTCGCCTCGATCGAACCCTTCCCGCCTGGACCCGACACCTTCCCACTACACGGTACCGGCCGAACACCCCGATCGGTACGCGACCCCGGTACGCATCATCCCGAAGCCACCCGACCGTCCCGACTCGTCCCACATCCATTTCTGTCCTGATATCGGTCGACTAACCCGACCGGTACGCGACCCCGATATGACCCATCCCCTCCCGACCCACGACACGACGTGACCCACACCTTCCCGCCTTGACCCGCGACACATGCAACCCGATACCGTGGAATGGTACCACGACCGGTATTGCCTCGACCCGCGACTCCACACCCATCCAACCACCGTCTTGTGCCGTGAACCGCCTAGGACCCGAGCCACGACTCGACCATCCTTGACACCTAGACCAGTTTTGGTCAAACCGCGTCCCCATCAACCACCACACCACCGGAGTCACGAGCCATGGACCACCGAACCACCGCTTCGAACCATCGAGCCGACCACCTAACCGTTTGGCCAAAGAGGTTAATTTTTCTTTTTTCACTCTTTTAAATTATTTTAAACCATTTTTCACACATAATTTTTAAGAACCAATTTATTTTGGCATACACATGAATTATTTTTCTAAAAATTATCTACTTTTAATTAATTTATTAAGAGTATTATTTGATTCATGAATTTTTGCATTAGAAATTAAAATATTGGTTAGATTTAAATGGTTTTAAACATGATTTTCACATCTTGACATATTTATTCATTGATTTCACCTGGATTGATAGTTTTTCACAATTTGGATTCATTATTTTGATTTCTTTTTGTTTAATATCTGTTTTTCCTTCCCTTGGACTTGGAATTCAATACAATTGTATTGAAGACTTTGATCCAGGATGAATTTAACGTGTGATTTCAAGTATTTTTGCAAGGATATGTTGCTCTTAAATAGGATTTTCAAGAGATTTCATTGTGGACGCACAATTCAATCGTCTTAAGCATTATACACCATTCAAAAGAGATGTGACAGAAAAGAGAAGACATTGGAGATACGAAGCATGGTTTCGATTCATACGGGATACCCACTGCTCACAAACACCAAAGATCTAAGATTGATCGCGACAACCTCAGATTCTTGCCGGAAATATCTACAGCTCACCGGTACTATCATTCTATTCTCTATCTTTTTAATTCTTCTTTGAAATAAATTTTCATCCTTACTAACACGTTTGGGGGGACGGTGTAAGTTAAGTCCGGGGACGGTGTAAGTTAAGTCTGGGGGGATTGTTGTTACTAACACGTTTGTTAGTGTTTGGTTTTTATGTTTTTAAAAGGATTTTTCAAAATTTATTTTCAAATAAAAAAAAATTTGTTTTTATTAAAAAGAATAAGATAGGAATTATGACACTTTCCTAGGATTGACGTTTTGATTTCAAAGACTATGTAACCATCGTTGCAGGGTTAGATCAGGACAATCGATTCAGAAACCTCATGATGGAGCTTCCGTCCAGAAAATTTCTACTTGCAACTATTTTGATGGATTTGATTTTGACTCTCTATTTGGACTACTAATATGATTTTTGATCCCTTCTTATTAAGGATGTTAGATCGAGGAAACGAATCACACATGCATGACATCTTATCCTCTTTTACCACTCTTTGTTGTCATGAATGGCCAGCTCATTTTTAGTTGGTACCCTACCTAAAAACGCTTTACCTTCTTTCAGACCTCATGCCTTCTCTTTTAGTTTCATACTTGCAGATATGTGCAAAAATGTCAGAGAGAAAAGGATCGACGCAATTTTCCAATCACTAAGAGATGCAACGATTTGGTAAAAAATGGTGGAGTACAAAGAACGAATTACAAAGGGTTTGGCCGTTCCTTGGATGCGTAAAACATGGTAACAATTTATGCCTACACTTGACTTATATCAAAGAGATACCGTTTTCTCCTTTTCAAAAGAAAAAAAAAGAAAAAAAAAATCTATGGGAAAGGGAAACGGTAATTTTAATAGTCTTATAGCCAAAAAATACCCAAGGAATGTCATGATACAAAAGAAGAGACGAGTAGAAGAGATTTCAAGTGATTTCCAGAGAAAAATCTAAGTCTCGGGGAGAAAGACATGGAGAAGTGGTTGGGAAATTGTGGACATCAATAGGCTCATTCTCTCTTGAGATTTTGCATAATATCTCACACCCGGAGTCTATGGTAACCCTAAACACTTTTAACCTCACCACTAAAATCAGCCTTTCCCAATACCTAGCGCCGTCTTCCTTGAATGATGTTCTTGATGAGAAGTTTTCATTATATCTAAGAGAGTAGAATGAGTCAATTGAGTTGAAGTTGAGATTTTTGCAGGGACAGAGATTTAGAGTATGGACATGTTGCGAATTCGTGATGGAAGAAGATGACAACGTCTATGAGCTAATCTTGTTTCATGTGGATTACAGGTTTAGAATTTGATGCAACGATCCAAAGGATATGTGAGTTCCTCCGAATTTCAAACATCTTCTCAATTCTTGACGATTGTTTGCTTGAGGACAAGCAAAAGATAAGTCTGGGGGAGTTGATATACCCTATATTTTACCACTTTTACTATCTATTTTACAATGGTTTTTATATATATTAATAAAGCTTTTGGACCAAAAGAGGTAGTTTTCTCGTATATGTAGATTTTAAGGACTTAACAGGTTTTATCATCAAAAGGATGTAAAATGGAGCAAAAGGAGTATCATCTATTCATGCAGCTACTTATCCAAGTCAAAGGAACCAAGCCAAGTCATTTTATCTTGAAGATAATGCACATTCTCAAACTGGACATAACACATATGCCAGAAGTTCGCTGAATAACGGAGGATCAAATCAGTTTTTAATTTAATGAAAATTGGTATGGAGATATCTCTTTGAGTTAGATTTCCAATGGACTTGGAATTTCATCAATTGGAGCTGTACTTTGGAAGATACACTCGAAACACTGAGGACATGTCAAACTGCCTTCGAAGTGAAGTTAGTGCAGAATGGAGCCAAGCACCGGGCCAGCCCATGGGCCAATTTCCAGATCTATGAAAACCTTCTAGAAGAGTCATGGAAGCCTCCAATACCGATCACGCAACCCGTCCGTTATTTGGACCGGTATTGCCTCATTTTCGACCAAAAAGACGTATTTGCCCGAAGAAACCCTAACCGACTTAACCCTCCTTGAACCCCTATATATCCTTGATTTTAGCCTCTCTAGGAACTCAAGCAGCCGGCCTTAACAGCCTAAATCAATACCTAAACAATGTATTTCATTTTTCTCTTGTTCTTCATGTTTATTTGATTCTAGAAGCCTTTAAGGATAGATTGACTTTGCCCCTATTGCAAAGAGATGAGATCTAACTCCTTACGCTTAGATAGATCAACGAATTATACTGTCTATGTGCTTTACTCTTGCTGCTACGTGTTGCAAAACATGTTAGAGTTATAGCTTTGATTTGATTTCTATGCACTTTCTTAATTCTATGTCTTTACGCATTTAATCGTTTAGAGTTTTATTCTAGAATCGATTCTTCATCTTTATTTATACTCAAAGTACGAATTGTCTTAGCTACCCAAGGAGTGATCTTAGGTTGATATACTCTCCAAAAGCTTGTTATATCTCCGGACCTAGAATTCGATGAGCTAGGCGTCTTATCAATTCGATAGGTAAGTTAAGGAGTCTAGTGAACAATCAATCTTGAGCATAAAGCATGTTTTCACCTGGTAATAACCTGCGATAGTTGAGTCTATTAGGGTGCAAAACGTAGATGGTTAGTTACTTCACGATAGTGGGATGACCTTACCTTAGTGATATGAGTTCTAGATTAACTAGTATTAAAATCCTAAATCGATTGCTTGTGTTTTGCATATGTTTTGTGAATTGCTTGATTTCTAATCTTAATTGATATCTATCCCTTTATTTATTGCTTTGTTATTTGCTTCCATAAAATCCCAAAAACGAAATAATATTTTCCCTTAGCTTAATCCGAATCATATAGGTTTGTAGTGCATTCATCACTTAGTCCTCAGTGGAACGCTCCCTTAGTACTACAATTGTCTTAACTATACACTTGCAGTTCCCTAGGGTTATAAATTTAAAACCTAATTGCATATAAACCCTAAACCAAAATTATATGCACACATCACCAACCTCTTCGAAACCTTCGGGCATTGTAGAGGAGAGAGTGTATAAGCCTAAGATTCCCTATCCTATGAGCCAGAAGAAGTCTAAGCAAGAGCTAGAGGATGTCAGGTACAAAGCTATCATGGATAAGCTAGTTGTGGAGCTTCCTTTGATTGATACTATTAGGACTAGTACGGTGATCCGACGTTTTGTGAAGAGGATGGTTACCAAGAATTTGGGTCTTGAGGAAGGAGTTGCAATGATTGGTGAGCAGGTCAGTGCAGTGATTCAGAACAGGGTTCCAGAGAAGCTCACGGATCTGGGAAGCTTTGTGTTAGATTGTTTGATTTTCAAAGAGAGGTTTCCAAGGTCTCTTTGTGATTTGGGCTCTGGTGTCAACCTAATGCCACACTCCGTAGATGTTGGTCTTGGAATGACTGATTTCCAACCTACTAGGATCTCTCTTATCCTAGCCGACCGGTCAGTAAGGATCCCAGAGGGTGTTTTGAAAGATGTTCCAATCAAGATTGGGGATTGTTTCATCCCTACTGACTTCATAGTCTTGCAATACGACGAGGAACCCAAAGATCCTCTTATTTTGGGTAGACCGTTCTTAGCTACAACTGGTGCTATGATCGATTGTAAGGGAGGTAGTAGTACTTTGAGTGTGGGTGATTTGGAGATGAAGTTTGAGATGGACAAGCTGATGAAGAGACCTACCATAGATGGCCAGACATTCTATGTAGACACATTCACCGACATCGCACAAGAAGTCTTCAATGAGATGCATCCCATTGATCCCTTGGAAAGAACTTTGGTAAACTCTGTGACAGTGGAAAGACAGCTTGATGAGGTTGCTAAGGGGTATGCGAGGATGATGGATGCTAGTAAGAAAGTGATGCAGTTGGTTGGTAATGTGGAGTTGGTTGGAACTTCAGTGAAAGCTACAAAGGTCAGTGATTGAAGTGAACAAAAAGTTCCAAAGATCAAACTCAAACCACTTCCAGCCGGGTTAAGGTACGCTTTTCTTGATCATAATTCCACATATCCAGTCATTGTTAGTGCTTCTTTGAACAATGCGGAGCTCACTTTACTGCTAAGCAAGCTGCGCAAGTTTCGCAAAGCTCTTGGTTATTCTCTTGATGATATTTCAGGGATCTCTCCGGACTTGTGCATGCATAGGATTCACCTTGAGGACGAGACTAAGTCATCGATTGAGCATCAGAGGAGGCTAAATCCAAATTTGCAAGAGGTTGTCAAAAAAGAGATCTTGAAAGTTTTGGAGACTGGGATCATCTATCCTATTTCGAACAGTGTTTGGATTAGTCCGGTTCATGTGGTGCCTAAGAAAGGAGGAGTCACAGTGGTGAAGAATGAGAGGAACGAGCTGATTACTACAAGGATAGTGATAGGACACAGGATGTGCATTGACTACCGGAAGCTCAACGCAGCCACCAGGAAGGACCATTTTCCTTTGCCCTTCATTGATCAGATATTGGAGAGACTGGCGAATCATCCTTACTACTGCTTCCTCGATGGGTACTCCGGTTTCTTCCAAATTCCCATCCATCTAGAAGACCAAGAGAAGACCACATTTACTTGTCCCTATGGCACTTTTGCATACCGTAGAATGCCCTTTGGACTATGTAATGCTCATGCGACGTTCCAGCGGTGTATGATATCTATCTTCACGGACATGATTGAGGATTACATGGAGGTCTTCATGGATGACTTCTCAGTCTACGGTTCTTCCTTCAAAGAGTGTCTTGACAACTTGGAGAATGTGCTTGTTAGATGTGTGGAGAAACACTTGGTTCTCAACTGGGAGAAGTGTCACTTTATGGTGAAAGATGGCATTGTACTTGGTCACAGAGATTCAGCTAATGGAATTGAGGTGGATCGTGCTAAGATCAAAGTCATGACAAGTCTTCAACCACCTACTTCAGTCAAGGAGATACGGAGTTTCTTGGAACATGCTATTTTATGCCGGAGATTCATCAAGGATTTCTCCAAGATTGCTCGCCCACTCAGCACTTTGCTATGTAACGATGTCAAATTTGTTTTTGATACTGATTGTTTAGCTACTTTTGAACAGATCAAGCAGGCTTCGGTGAATGCTCCAATAGTGCAACCTCCAGACTGGAATTTTCCTTTCGAGGTGATGTGTGATGCCAGCGACTATGCAGTTGGAGCTGTATTAGGTCAGAAGAAGGACAAGAAGCTTCATGCTATTTACTATGCTAGGAGGACACTAGACGAGGCCCAGAGGAACTATGCTACTACGGAGAAAAAGTTGTTAGTCGTGGTCTTTGCTTTTGAGAAGTTCCGTCCTTACTTGATTGGAGCTAAGGTGATCGTGCACACTGACCATTCAGCGCTCAAGTACCTAATGCAGAAGAAGGATGCCAAGCCTAGGTTGTTGAGATGGATTCTACTTCTTCAAGAGTTTGACAATGAGGGGAAAGACAAAAAGGGGGTTGAGAATGGCGTCACGGATCATCTTTTGCGGATTCGTATAGAGGAAAACGTTCCTATCGATGATTACTTCTCTGAAGAGAGTGTGCATTTCATTGAGATCGGATTGCAAGCAAGCAAGGGAGTAAATCAACACGTTTTCAGAGTTACAGATGTTGTGTCGATCGACATAAAGGACCTATGTCGATCGACACGGGATTCAATCACTGAATTTCAGAACCCGAAAGCAAGCGTGTCGATCGACACACCTGCTTGTGTCGATCGACATGGAGTCTGACGGACATTGAGTGGAACGTTTGGTGACCCCGTATACGCTATTTCTGGATCCGATCGACCATGGTATGCTGATATTGCCAATTACCTAGCTGCAGAGGATGTACCTACCGATCTTAAGGGATATGAGAAAAAGAAATTCATGAGAGAACTTAGGAGGTACTAATGGGATGAGCCTTATCTCTACAAGCATTGTTCAGACGGTATCTACAGGAGGTGTATTCCAGAGGGTGAGGTTTGAGATGTGCTTTTTCACTGTCATAGTTCCGAGTATGCTGGACACTTTGCTACATTCAAGATGGTCCCCAAGGTTCTTCAAGCAGGGTTTTGGTGGCCTACGATGTTTAAGGATGCTCATGTCTTTGTTGCGCAGTGTGATACTTGTCAGAGGAGAGGAAAGATAAGCAAGAGAAACGAGATGCCACAAAACTTTATTCTTGAAGTTGAAGTTTTTGATTGCTGGGGATTGATTTCATGGGTCCTCTCCTGTAATCTTATGGGAACAAGTACATCCTCATTGTTGTGGACTATATCTCCAAGTGGGTGGAAGCGATTGCTAGTCCAAAGAACGATGTTGCGGTGGTTGTTAAGCTGTTTAAGACCATCATTTTTCTTAGATTTGGAGTCTCCAGAGTTGTCATAAGTGATGGTGGCACACACTTTCTTAACAAGTTCTTTGCTAAGCTTTTGCAGAAGTATGGTGTTCATCATCGCGTCGCTAGTCCTTATCATCCTCAGATGAGTGGACAAGTGGAGGTTTCGAATAGACAGATTAAGGAGATCCTAGAGAAGACGGTCAATTCTACAAGGAAGGATTGGTCTAACAAACTCGATGATGCGCTTTGGGCTTACAGTACTGCTTACAAAACACCTTTGGGAACCACTCCATTCCATTTGCTTTACGGGAAAGCATGTCATCTTCCAGTGGAGCTTGAACACAAGACAGCATGGGCAGTGAAGCTTTTCAACTTCGACATCAAGCCTGCTGCAGAAAGGCGTTTGATACAGTTGAATGAACTGGATGAAATCAGACATCATGCCTACGAAAGCTCCAAGCTATACAAGGAGAGGACTAAGGCATATCATAATAAGAGGATCATCTCCAGGAATTTCGAACCCAATGACCAGGTATTTCTTTATAACTCTCATTTAAAGTTTTTTGCTGGTAAATTGCGTTCTTGTTGGTTAGGTCCTTTCACCATCAAAGAAGTCAGACCACATGGAGTTGTTGTCCTTGTTAGTAAGGAAGGGAAGGAGTTCACAGTGCATGGGCAAAAGGTGAAGCACTATTGGGCAGAAGGCGAGATTTCGGAAGGACACATTGTGCCTCTAGTTGATGCACCCATTGCCTGAGCTCCGACACAGTTAAGCTAATGACTGAAAACAAGCGATGAGTGGGAGGCAACCCACTGGTAAGTGTAAATTAGTTTAATTTTTTTTTTTTTACTAACTTTTTATTCTTATCTAAGTGTTTCAGGTTTGATTTCACTCAAGTAAAAAAAACGTGTTTTTGGAACAAAAAAAGGTGTTTCGATCGACACAACCATGTGTGTCGATTGACACACAAGCAGACAACCCGAGGTAAGTTTACTTAATGATGAAAGTCTTTTTCCGGTTTTATAAGATTAAACCTAGGTTCACTAAATCGATGTAGAAATAGTTCAGGTTCGTTAAGGGACCAGCAATACACTCTAATCCTATGGATTACCAATTTCAGCTAAGCGATCAAAAAGAGTTTAAGTTGTCACGATGTATCAAAGCAAATAATGTAAAATTCGATAAAAAAATAATTGGAAAGGCGTTAGGTCAAGGGATATATCTCAGGGATTAGGACATCAAAACCAAGCAATTATTCAGGTTATTGGTTTATGAACCAATCTAGAACTCAACCATAAATTCAAGAGGACCCACTGTCGTGGCATCAACTACTTCAACAAACAATCTAACACCCTAAACTGTCGTTTGAGGTTATAAAGAATGAAGAGCATTAAACGATTAGGGTTGATTTGTTCACGAGTTGCCTTAACTTCAACTTTCGTTGGCTAAGGATCAAATCGCCCACCTAAGTCAATTCCAGCAATTTACAAACTTTTGATAAGTAAATTCAACCTAAAATCAAAGGCTAGGTGATCAATCTAACCTAGGCAATATGATCGACATTAGGTGGAGATATCGAATGATGTTACAAAACCTATCTATGCTTAGTTATGATTCTCTAAACCCATCGAAACCCTCAACCTAACAAGTGGATTACTCACACATATTCAAACAAACAACAGCAGCAAAAGATAAGAAAAACTTCATTGAAATCAAATAAAAGAGATTAGGGTTTAAGAAAACTTCAAGTGATAACGTGGTAGGAAATCCTCAAGCTTAAAACTCTAAAAACAAGTATCGAATCTCTCTCTCTCTCTCTCTCTCTCTCGTTTCTGTTATGTGTTGTTGCTGCTGTGTTGTGGCGTGATGTCTCTAGCGTGGCTACTGTGTCGCGATGAATGATAGTGGCGAGATCCAAATCTCAAGGAATGAGTATCGAATCTCTCTCTCTCTTTCGTGTGTTGCGGCCCCTTTTTGTCTCTCCTCTCTGCCTGCGTGTGTTCTCCTTTTTATATGCCTTGGGCAGCTGGCCAAAATTAGGGTTTGTTCTGAATTAGGTTTAAATGAACTTTCCATATTGGGATCTTCCAGAAAGCGAGAGCACCACGTTTGGTGCAGGTGCTCCTTCTGGGCAGAATCTTTCAAAAAGATTCTATTTTCCTTCTTTTTCGCCAAGTCCATTCGCAAGACTCCAATCTTTGTTTCCAGCCACTTTTGTACCTAGAAAGACTCAAAAGAGAGTAAAAGACTCGATAAAAACCTACAAAATAAAGGTTAGAATGCGCCAAAAACGCATTATATCAATTCCCCCAGACTTAGATCTTTGTTTGTCCTCAAACAAATTCAAGACCAAGTGAAGGAGAAAGGTTTGAAAACGCGGGAACTCTTTTATCCTCAGTGAACCGAGTTTAAATCTTTCAATCTGCAGACCACATAATCCAAATTACGAATAACAAAGCTTTACCAAAACATCATCAACACATTTCTCAACCAAGTTCCATTTCCCAAACACAAACTCAACGCATTCAAAGTTGCGTGAGGGTCTCGCTAAAGGTACCATTTAGAGTAGACGACGCTAAGGGTTTAAGGCCATTTAGAGGTGGAGTTCAAAGTGTTTAAAGCGTTTAAGGGTTACCCGATGTTTCGTAGTGGATGCAGGATATTGCACAAAATTGCAAGAGAGAACGGGTACGTTGATATCCACATTCTCTAAACCACTCCTTCTTCTCCAAATCTCTCCATCATCTCAACTAGCCATCGTCCACCTTGGGTATACTCGCTGTGCAGAGAGACAATTCCAATTTTACATTTTTACCACTCTTCATCATCTGTTATTGGATTTTTTTTTTTTTAAGATGATGATGAAGAGGGTTTTATTACAAGCGTATGTCTCTCAAACACGAAAAAGAATTAGAGTTACTGTTCATACCCAAGTGGAGCTCATCATCGTCATTCCTCCTCGTGGATTTTTGTTCCACTCATATAAACCATCTTCTGAAAATAGGAGCAGGTGATATGGGTGCTCTCATTACGGAGAGCGGGTGCTCCTTTCTGGGCTTCAGGTGCTCTCGTTCTTCAGAAAGAGTGATTTAGATGCAGTGCTGACCCAATTCTCTCCGGCCCTTTTGCGCATATATTGCACATATGACAATGAAGTAACAAGAATGCAAGGGGCTTGAAACGAGGTAAGGGTTAAGGAGGGTACTAACTAAAAATGAGCTAGCTATCCAGGAACAACAAGAGTGATAAAAAGAATAAGGAGTCCTGAATATGATTCGTTTCCCTAGTCTAATGCCAATAGCGAGAGAAATTTTTGGGATCTTCTGAATTAGGTTTAAATGAACTTTCCATATTGGGATCTTCCAGAAAGCGAGAGCACCACGTTTGGTGCAGGTGCTCCTTATGGGCAGAATCTTTCAAAAATATTCTATTTTCCTTCTTTTTCGCCAAGTCCATTCGCAAGACTCCAATCTTTGTTTCCAGCCACTTTTGTACCTAGAAAGACTCAACTGAGAGTGAAAAACTCGATAAAAACCTACAAAATAAAGGTTAGAATGCGCCAAAAATGCATTATATCACTTAACCCGACTGATTTTTTCTTTCTCCTCACTTCTCCTTCGAACACAAAAGATAAAACCAGAGATTTTGAAACTCCACATCTTTTTCATTTCTTCACTATTTGTGCGATTTTTGGTTCTATTCCACTCGGATTTTCATCCTCTTTCCGATTCTACACTCTTTTTCTCGATTTGCAAATGTATGGTTCTCTAAACTCACTTTTTAGTTCGGCAATTTGATAAAAAGGTGAATTTTGGAGTTGTTTTGGTTCAATTTAGGTTGTGAGAATGTCTCATATGCACTTTTAGAGTGATTTTGGACCGAATTCATTCCTTAATTTTGTTGATTTAGGTGGATTGGTTTTGAATTTGAGAATTTTGTGGAATTTTGGGGTTTTAAGTGGAGAGAACGAAATTAGGTTGATTTATGGGTGTTGTTGTGAAACATTGTGCTCATATGCTCGCTAGAGATTGTGTCGAGACTGTTGTGGTTGAGTGTTGTGGATTAGTTGCCTTGAATTGGAGATTTTCGAAATCAGTTTAGGTTGTGTCGATCGACACAGCCTGGGTGTGTCGATCGACAAAGCTTCCTAGAAAGTCCATTCTTGCTGATTTCGGCTTTTTGTGTTTGTTTTGCTTTTGTGTGTTGTTTTGCAGATGGCTTCGCAGAGTAACAAGCGCCAGAGACAAAGCAAGAAAGCTGCATCCAGCTCTCATGCACAAGCTCCACCCGTGGAATCTCGTCATCCATGGCCGAAACGTAAAGTAAAGAGAATCACCATCGACAGAGAATGGGATGATGTTCCTGCTAAGATTCTCATTCGCGAGGACGTTATCAACAGAGTGATCAAAGCGGAATGGGATGATTATGACTCTTTGCTATACAATGAGTGGTTGAAGATGAATGTCTCGGGAACCAGATTTTCTAGTAGAAGGGCGATAAGTGGTTTGGGTCTCCAGGACGAGGTGTTGCGTTTACTAAAGAATGCAGGATTGGGGACCATCGCGACTCACATGTATAAGATGTACCCCGACTTGGTTCGACAGTTCTTCGCATCGTTAAGGCCAGGTTGTGTGACGACTGATGAGGAGGGTGAAAATGATACCAGGAATTGGATTTTGAGCTTCAAGATTAGAGGAGCTTGTTACAAGCTCTCTCTCTGGGACCTCTGCGAGGTTTATGGTTTTGACCAATCGCACTTATCAGGAGCTTCCACAGACTATACCTAACCTGCAGGCATTCTAGGCTCGTTTTGGGACAGGGATATATAGTACTGGCGCCTCCACACATACAGATGTGAGGCATCCAGTCCTTCGGTATCTGCTTCGCCTTTTCTCCACAGCGATTCTCTACAAGGTAGAACCATGGAAGATGAGGCTGCAAGAGCTGGTGTTGTTATCATATGCTCTTAGGATGGACATAGCAGACCCAACATGGGATGAGGTTCAACCTAACATGGGGGGTTGTTTTCACTCGCCATCTGAAGAACACACCGCTCACACTCAAGAAGAGCAGCAAGTCTTTCACAACTGGTTGTCTTCTCACCCTAATCTTTGCATTTTGTGAGGTTGGCACATCTGTTTGCAGTATGGATGGCAAGATTTGTGCTGTAGACCTGGATTATTTGGCGCGGGCTATCTAGCTTAAGCCAGAGAATCATTGGGTCTTTCGCGTTGCTCCTGGAAAACAACAAATGGTGCAGCTTCCTCTTCGCGAGCTGATGCGCATCTCCGAAGACCCCACCTTGATGTCCTTTGAGCCAGATGAAGGACTATTGCAACCAGTTAGTACTGGACGCAAGCAGACTACTCGGGGTACTTCTGGGGCTGGTACTTCAGGTGCAGGCACTTCCAGAGCTCCACCGCAGCTTGCTCAGCTTACTCCTACTCCGACGATACCTATGGAGCAACACGAGTTTCAGAGTTGGGTTGCTCAGAGTTTCCAGAGCCTCTGGAACGCCATTGCCACCTTGTATAGTTGTGGATGTGTTTGCCCTCGCCCACCTTCTCTACCGTGTCCTTCGTCATCATCTGAAGAGGAGGATTAGATCCTCTCCACTTATCCTTTTTATGTTTCCCTTGTATCTTTTATTTCTAACTGTGAGTCCATTTTTATGTTTTCTTTTGAGTCAGTTTGTTCTTTGCTTCCTTAGGATTTCTGAACTTTAGAACTAATGAGATTTACCACGTGTTTTCCTCTTGATCATGTTTATTGAGTTGTGTTTGCAGATGATTAGCTTTGAAATTTGATTTCAACAATGGAAACGGATGAGAAAACTGCTGAATCTGTCCAGAGACACTGTGTCGATCGACACAGTTCACATTTGGTCTATAACTCTGCACAACTCATCATCTGGTTCAGAGACCCTGTGTCGATCGACACGGTCTCTCTGTGTCGATCGACATGGGGCCAGCATTGGTAAAATTTCGTTTTCCCTTCACAAGTTCATTTTCCTTTTAATTCTTTCACCAATTTTAGGCTTGATAACACTAGGGACAGTGTTGTTTAAGTCTGGGGGAGGTAATTGCTAACTTTGTGTTTGTTTTTGAGAGTCAGTCCAAAACATTTTATTGAGTCAAAATAGTCAGTTGGAAACGATGACCCTTCTTTTGGTTTAGTGGACTGTCTCTATCAGTTGTTTGACCATTTTTCCAGGATCGATTTCAGAGTCAGACTAATGAAAAATTCTAAGGCTGACCAGTTAACTGGAGACATCTGTTACTTCCAACATAATCCACTGAGTTCGAGCTATTCAACGGTCTCCTTTGTGATTAATTTTCATAGGGCTTGACTCCTCATTCATACCTAACAAGTGCAATATCTCTTGAAAGTAATAATACTCATCTCCCTTGTTCTAAAAAATAAAATAAAATAAAATGAAAGAAAATAGGTGATATGATTTTCTTTGAGTATAAGGCTAGTGAGTTATTACTAAAGAGATGATCACCCGGAGGCTCAAAAGCAGCAGTCTGAGTCCTTTAGAATGGATGTAGAGGACGAGCAATCTCACGACTTTGTCTCCTCACAAGGAACAATAGTAGTGAAAGCACTGTTTTTGAGTTTCTAAATCGAATAAGTCTAGGGGAGAGAAAGAGTATAAAAGTTGTATGGTTGATGTGTCATGGTATATTATGGGAATGAGTCTAGAAGGTCCTTGGGAATGAGATCTAGGATGAGACCCAGCAATGATGACAAGTAGGTTATGTTGAGAAGTCGTGGATGAATTTGGGAGGCTGCGAAAGTCTATGGAGAAGTACATAGTGGTCTGATTTTGAGTTGGTTATGCATTAAGTGGCTTACTAGTTGAAAGGGTCGGTCCGGTGCTCCAAGGGAAGGTAAGTTTCTGCGTTTTCAAACCTCTTTCACATTCTTATTTTATGTTTTGCTTGAGGGCAAGCAAAGGCTAAGTCTGGGGGAGTTGATATATCATGGTTTTTACCCGTTTTTTACCATGATATAAGTCTTTTTTATAGAGTCTTTTTAGTATTTTTGGGTCTTTTGGAGTCTTTGTAGGTTAATGGGCGATTGGAGCTTAATGGGAGCTTTTGGAGCATTTTGGAGCATTGTGAAAGGAAGAGCCAAAGTGACCAAGTCGGAGACAAACTTTGGAGTTTGTGTCGATCGACACACATGTATGATACGAGAAGAAGTTGAGTTTTCAAGTTGTGTCGATCGACACGCTCATGCCCACGTGATGATTGAAGAATTTCCTCTTTTGCCCAAGAAGCCCAGAAGTTTACAGAAAAGCCCAATTCGGTTTTTAGACATTATATATAGTTTTTTGTTAGGCTTTCATGTTTTTTTCTTGTTTTTTTTAATTGAGATTTGGAGAGCTTTTGGGAGAGATTTCTAGACTTCACACATTCAGATTTCGAACCCTTTCGTATCACTTTCTCTATCTCTTTTCTGCAAATTATTTATCTCTCATGATGTTTTCTTCATCTATGTCTGAGTAGTTTGCTTGTTAGGTTTTGGAGAATTCAAGGGTTTGATGAGAAATTGTTAGGATTGAAACTCTGTTAGGATTTATCTTTTTGTTCTTCATCTAGATTGCTTTAACTCTAACTTTAGGATTGATCAACTGAAATTGGAAACCCTAAGTTGCTTTAATAGATGCGAAAGTATTATTAAAGACCTGACATAATCTTAGATGAGCAAAATTATCTATTTGCAAAGAAATTTGGCTTAGTAATTTTGTGAACAATTGACCTTGAACTTAATGCTTGATTTTATTCACTAAGTTTGCAAAGAAATTTGGAATTTAGGAATTTAGTCATAGAAAATCTCTGCAACGAAAGTTGATTGGTTTTATATTCGTGTTTGAGTTCTAGAACTACGCTTAATCAAATCTTGACAGTCTTTTATCTTTGATTTCGATTCATTCCTGCGAATTATCCATAGCCTAACCTTTTGTCTCATTGATTACTAGAACCTAAATCTCAATCTGCTTGCTTTGCTTTGCTATTTTTATTTCATTCATACATATTTACTTAGCATAATTTGAATTCATTAGTCTTTTCTATAAACCGATTCCCTGTGGATTCGATCCCTAAGTACTAGTACGATCTCTTAATTTGAGAGAGTAGCTCTAGGCAAATTTGAGCATATCAAACAACAAGCCAACAACGATCCCAAAACCTCACAATCTCCCTCACAATCGAAATCTCTCTCAAACCCTTCTACTTTCTGATCAAAACCGGCCAAAAACGCGTCCCCCAAGTTTATATATTGAAACCCTAAGGTGTCCTAAACCAACGCCAAACCGAACGATCGAAAACCGAACCTATCGGTTCAATTTCAACCTATGTCGATCGACACACACACCTTGTGTCGATCGACGCAACGCCCAGAAACACGACTTCTCACAAGTCAAACCACATGTGTCGATCGACGCACCAACCAAAATCACATTTTTGATTCACGGGCGTTACATGACTTTACTACCTTAACGATTGTGTGGAGATACTCTTAACGAATTTCCTAGTTTTCCAATTATAAATAATGTTACTAAAATTTTGGATGTTGATAACGTCAATCAATTAATCAGAATATGGTAATATTTATTTAATTGGAATATTTCTACAAGATTGTTCTTGTGTAGATTTTCTAAGGATTTTCATATTTTTAAATTTGGAGTTGTGATACATAAATTCTGGACCATAATAAGTCTATTATTAATTAGATATCGAAAAATAATAATTTTTTTTATTGAAAGCTTTCAATTTTTCCAATTATCAAAGAGTTTCATATTTGAAAATTAGAATTGATGATACATAAATTTCAGAGCAGTCAAATTCTACATTTATAAATTTATAGTTGAATTTTTTTTAAAAATGCCACTTTTTCAAAAAAAAAAAATTCATTATATCATTTATGTTTGGGTTAACTATGTTGAATTAGAGTTTAGTTTTGAGGGTTTAAGGGGTTTTAAGGGTCAAAATATTTTTTAGGTTTATAATTTTAAGATTTAGGCTTTAAAAATCTATAATTAGTGGCACTTTTGTAAATGGATACCCCTAAGTGGCATTTTTGCAATTACTCTTTTATAGTTGCTCATACATTTTATTTCTGAGATATTCTTAAATTTCGGATAGGTAAATTTGTGAAGATAACAATTTCCATAATCTTGTAAAAGTGAGATTAATCTTGTGTAGTTTTATTAAAGATTATTATACTTTTAACTTTGGAGTTGATGATGATGCATAAATTTACATTTGGACCAAAACGAAATGTAATCGATTTATTTAATTGATCTTTTTGGTTGAACATACTATTTTGAAAATAAAGTAAGATCTATTATAATCCAAAAAGAAAATTATTTTTAAAAGTAACAATAACTGAAAAGCCTAATCAAATAATCGAAAGAAAGCATGTAAAAATAATCTTATATTCCGTGAGATTATTTTTAGACAATCACTTCATAACTTCATCAATGAAGCCACATTCTCATCCTCTTTTTGAACTTAGACTAATTTTAATTATTGAGTTTAGGCTAATTTTAATTAAAAATTAATGGATTAAATTAGAAAGAATGTCATGTCATATTTTAAGGGATGTCTTGTCACATTAAAATTGGGAAAGTGATTTTGGTGAAGACAATTAAGCATTTTTGAAAAATCAATCTCTAATTAATATATAAGGGATTTCTAATTGGAAAGTTGGATGTATTTGACGTAATTTTCTAAAACATGTGCTTTATAATTTTAAATTACGGTGGTTGGTGAAATTTTGGTTAACTAGCTAGTGTGGATGATAATAAAATCATATTTTGTAATAAGATAACAAATAACAAATATTTTGTAAATGATGTGATAAACAACACAAAAAACGAGTGTGATTTAGATGAACGGTATAAGATATGATTTCAACTAAGCTTTTTATTGTATAGAATAACAAAAATAATATAAAACAAATTATTTGCATTCGTTATACTATCGATTTTGTTTGTGTGGATTTTGCCGACAATAATACCATAAAATAAAAAAATTGAAAGGTATGCGCTATCCGTTTTGAATGATCTAATTCAGTGCTATATGAAATATGTTACAAAATATTCAATGCTTTCAAAACGGCTGCATATATATATATATGTTTTTTTTTGTCAACATATTAATGTTTTTATCTATAAAATTTGAGCTTAACATAAATAAATAATAATTCCAATTTTTTTTTTAAAATTTTTTTAAACGCAGAGTTAATCCCAGATCTATAAAGGGGCCAGAATAATCTCTGGAAGAGGTGCAGCTCAAGGATAGATCCTCTCTCCGAGTATCCAAATGAACCGAAAGCAAAGGTTCATATCTATGTGGGTATCCAAAACAATGTGTTTTAGTTTTGCGTAACAGGTGGATCGAACTCATAACGTGTTAGCGTTACAAGCCCGTCTCCTTACCAGTTGACCACAAGGCTCCGGACAATAATTCCAATATTGATATCAAATAAATCATTTTGTCCAAAAATTTGAATTTAGGGATTTGTATTACTTGTGTTGTCATATTATAATTTCGGATTCAAAATCAGAGTGTGAGTCCGGAGCCTTGTGGTAAAGTGGTAAGAAGACGGACATGTGACGCCAACACGTTACGAGTTCGATTCACCTGCTACGCGAAACTAAAACACAATGCTTTGGACATCCACATGGATATGAGTCTTTGCTTTCGGTCCATTTGAATATCCGGAACAAAGATTTATCAATGGACTGCATTTCCTCCAAAAATTAATCTGGGCTTCTACATAAACATGGAATTTACCATCAGTTATAAAAAAATAAATCAGAGTGTGCATGTGTAATATAATGGAAATCATCCAAAATGGGACCGGTTTCATTACTGAGTAATTAATGCTACTGAAAACATGTCGGAAATGAATTTGAATGTTGCAGTGTTCAAAAATATCGGAAATAAAATTGGCCTATATCTAGATGCTCTAGTTTGTTTAACAATGGAAACAAACAAACCGATGACACGATATGTTGCGTGGCACACATCGTAACTCATTGAAAAAAATCCTTCTTTTCTGTATAAATGCATGTTTTAAAGCATAAATCGTCACGAAGAAATGTTCACTTTTTTTTCTTTTCTTTTTTTGAAAATAGAAATGTTCACATGTTTCAGGCAAAATATAATCTTAAAAAGAAAAATAGAAAACGTAATAATTGGACAATGTGCATGTTCTATGAAATTGAGTCCATAAAGCTATATCTTGCACGGTTACACCTAACTACTCTCGGTGACTCGGTCTTAAAAAATATATGAAACTTCTTAGTATAGTCATGCCCCAATGTCATTCCTATCACCTGTCTAGTGATGCAAGCAATCTACATAATTTGAAAACAAATTAGAAGGCAATGCTTTTTACACGGAAATCGCAACCTTTCCTTAATTCTCTTATCAACGCGATTTCAGGCATCATTTAGAGTTCGATTAAATCATTATCACGAATCATTCAAAAAAGCGGTAGGCGGTAAGCGGGCAGTGATCCAATATCTAGTGCCTAGAATGCATAATCGGAACCTAGACGATTCAATTGACGGTCTAAGAATTTTACAAAAATACATAATATGATATATATATATATATATATATTCATCATTTTATAGCAAAATATATAAAATATTATGATTTATAATTTTATATATACAAAAATTTATTTAATTTTATTATTATAATACCATAATATTTTAGGCTGAAAATTGTAATCTCCATAGTCTAGAGGAGCCTAGCGCCTAAGCGCCGCCTAGGCAAACGCCTAGAACGTTTCTTAGAACATTATACAACATTATGAGGATTTTTACCAATCTTAATTAATCATTTTTTCATAATTAAACTAGTTCCTCAATGCTCTATTACTCTTTCAGTTAGGGTATCATTTTTTCGTAAGAAAAGTAAAATTATGTAAATGATATCAAAACTATAATTTTTACGGTAATTTGTACTATTATACAGATAAATTACAAATGAATATAAGCAGGGGTGGATCAAGAAATTTTTAAGACTGGGGGCAAAAATTATGAAAAATCTATAAGTATTTAAATATATGATTTTCATCATAAAATTTTAATTTTTTTTTTTTGCACTAGCATAATAAACCTCGATTACCACCAATTGGTAACCTAAATGAAGTTGAAAATTTTGCATAAAAGCAAACATTTGCATTGTCTCCAAAAAAATAAAAAATCGGGCTTAAATTTATTCCATAGTTTCCGTAAATAGCTAATAGTAAAATGATTTCTCAAACCTTGGCAATTCCAACTCATAATCCGTATTAATTAATCTCGGATTTTTGTGAAAGATGATCTTCCTTGTGACCCATGTCCTTCCTTGGTTTAACCCGGTAAGTCCTTCTCCGTTTTGGATGCTATTCGTGTTCCCCACTCGCTTCCTAGAAGAGACTAAAACTTTACCAAACGTTTTTAGTACTCACCCCTTCGAATAAAATTGTCTGTTTTCTCAGCTTCTTCCTCAGCGGAGCTACCACCTTTGTCGCCTCAACCTCTTCACCCATAGTTTCCAACAATTCCAACTTATAATATAATTTAATTAATATAATTTTTCGTATTTTGCATTTTCTTATAATATATTTAATAACTCAAGGTAAGAGAACAAATTAGAAAACCAGTTATAATTTCCAAAATTAAGTAAATAATGAATCTAATAATATCATAAAACATTTACATATAGAAACTGTTAAATTGAAAAAAAAATGAGTTTACTGAAGATTTAGATGAAACTAATAAAGTAAATGAGACTCTTAGGTTAGAAAATCAATTTATAAAGAAGGCTTTTACCATTGAGCTGCTATGAAAATTACCGATGAGAAAAAGTCGAAATCGAGTGAGAGAAAGAGAGAAATCGAGGGTTTTAGATTATCAATGTGTGTTATAAAAATCGTTTACTAATTAAAGTTATATAAACATCGTTGGACTGAATACAGCAAAAGACATAGCAGCTCAATGGTAAAAGCCTTGTGTATGAAACCATATCCCAAAGTCTCTTTTTAAAAAGAACATACGGAAACGACGATAGTTAACACCATTAATTCATTTTGTTAATCAATTCAACGACGTACCTAATTTGGTTCAATCAACAAAAGTTTACGATTTTTTTATGAAAGTCAAACAAAAATTAGGGATTTAAATGGACCACATCAAAGTTAGAGATTTAAGTGGCCTAAATTTGAAATTTGGAGATTTAAATGATCTTTTTCATAGAAAAAAATTCAAAAAAGGATGAAAACACACAAGTAAAATTTAAAGATTTTGATCTTATTTATTATTTACAGTTTAGTTGTAATTGAATATGTCAATTTTTCATATGACATATCATCTATTATTATATGATTTTTAAGAAATTTTGAAAATCACTTTTCTAGAATTTTTTCAAATATGTCATTAATATTATATTATTTATTCAAATACCATTTATATTTGAGTTAATTATATTACGTTAAGGTTTAGTTTTTAGGGTTTAGGGTTTATTAGCATCAAACACTTTTTAAAAGTTTAAGGTTTAAAAAATCTTTCATTTGTGACATTATTGAAAATGGACAACTTATGGTGACATTTTTGTAAAATAGTATTTGACATATTTTAAAATTCTCTCTTTTTGGCTGTTATTTCCTTTTGATATATGCAATTAACTTTTTTATTTCCTTTTGATATATGCAATTTCCTTTTGAGCGCATCCCCTTTTATAATAACTAGATTAGAACCCGCTAATTTAATATTAAATAATTGTGATTGTAATAATAAAAAATTAATATAAATAAATTTTACAAAATAACTTAGCGGTAAAACTATAAACACTAAAATGAAAGTTGTTCTAACAAATGAATAAAGTTTGTGATGCTGAGATCTGTCTAATGACACATGTCAAAATCTAAATTATCAATGACATATGTCGCGATCTGATAAGTTATGACTTTGTTTATGTGTTGCATTCACGTTGAGCGCATCTTCTTTTATATAATAACTAGGTTAGAACCCGCATATTACATGGATATGTAATTTAATATTAAAATAATTGTGATTGTAATAATAAAAATTTAATATAAATAAATTTTATAAAATAGCTAAGCGGTAAAACTATAAACACTAAATATAACGAAAGATGAAATTTTGTCTAAATCAACATTTGTGAGGACTGTTCGGGGTTATGTAATCACCATCTCATTTGAAAAAAAAATAAGAAAACACAATAATAAATAGTTTTTTTTAACGTCTGAATTTATTATTGTTATTGCAAATCATGCGAATTGTTACAAAGACAATTCTACCATGGACAGTTCATTCCAGCCCTATTAGATCCACGAACGGCACTTCTTGTTCCATCCTTATGATGGACACCTCCTACTTTTATTGCATATAATCACGGCGAACGGCTCTAATTGCGCAGCAGTGGAGATCTCTTGTAAGTTTGTTTCCATTAATCTGCATATTTGTTAATAATCGCATCATCTGGGATTCGAACTCCAGACTTTCGAGTGTAAAAGCATTGATTAACCATTGGTTAAACCATTGGGCTTCCACCAATAATATATAGTTTGGAATTCAAAAATATAATATAGATTAGAAAATACCATTTTGTGTAAACTTTACAAAAATGTAGAAAATCTAAAATTAAACATTGACACATGTCATCATGTCAAATAAAAATAACACATGTTGCGATATGGTGAGTTATACTTTTGTTTACATGGACATGTTCACGTTGTGCGCATCCTCCTTCATATAATAACATAAGATACAATTATATAAAAAATAAAATTTTCAATCTAAATATGATTTATTTCGTCGGGCTGACGAGTAAACGAAACTTGTATTTCTTCAAGTGATAACCCTTTCGTTTCTGGAACAAGCAACCAAATAAAAAGTAACGCTGCTCCTCCAATAGCTCCGAATATGAAAAATGTTCCTATTACGTTAATTAAAGTTAGATGAGAGATAACCATCTGTTAAATTCAACTTATTCAAAAACAAAAGTATTTCATAATATATCTCATTAGTGTTCTAAAATTCGGTCAAGTATGAGTAGGAGACAAAAACAATAGTTGCATTAGAAAATGTATATATAGGTTCTTTATCACTGCAATTAATTCAGTTTCTGAAAACCATTCGATTTTTCCTAGCCTTAAGCTTGGTTTGGAAATGATCTTTTTTTAACTTAGATAATTTATAATCTAATTGAAAAACAAAAAAACAAAAAAAATAGATGGAAAAGGACAAAGAACAAAAAAAAAGATATATACCTTGAGTGCTCCATTCGAACAGAAAGTTGAAAGCGTAAAGGACGATCGAACTACTTGACCATGAGACCAACGTAACTATACTCCCTGCTGTTGCTTTTATATTCATTGGAAATATCTGCACACACCAACAAATCATACATATATATATATATTTTTTAATTACTGTTTTCTGCGTCGAGAATAAAATTTTGAGCTCATTTATTTACCTCTGACATAATTACCCAAGGGAGGCCTCCCAAGCCTATTGCATAAGTTCCAATATACAGCTGCCAATTAAAAACAAAAATCAAAAAAATTATTTCGTTTTGTTTGTAAAAGAGATCAAACACATTTATTAAAAAGATAGTGGGGAAGTATATTGTAGTATGTTTTACCGTAACACATATAAACGTAAGTACTGGAGTTAGTTCCGGAAGCAATTGCATTTTCTGCTCATACCAAATGTGCAAAAACATTGGTGAATAATTGAGTTAGTTTGAGAATAGCATATTTCTTTTTCATAAAAAAAGAAATAGAATAGAATAGAATAGAATAGTTAACAACAATATTTATATAAATTTATCAGAAGCAAACGTAAAATAACCTGTAATGTGAAGGAAGCCCCAATAAGTATGCAACTTATGCTCATCCCAAGCGCAGAAGTCTACAATATCCGAATAGTGATCGATATTAAAAATTACATAGTAGTTGTTTAATATTGATTATTAAAAAATTACAAAGTTGTTTAGTAATCAATAGTAACTTTGTAATTTTTTTTAATAAATCGTTATTGTGTAACTGAAAACTAATGAAAATGTACTCACCAATAAGAGAGGTCGTCGACCCCAATTATCCACAAGAATGAGACCAATCATGGCTTTTGGTATCTGAAAATAGCCGCAAATATCACATACCATTCAATGCTAGCATCAAAATAATTTTAGTAGTTGAATAACAATTAATGAATTTCGAAAATATAATCTGAAGTTATAGATGTGGCATCCATATATGATATATCCAAAGAAAAGTTTAACAAAAACCAAATCTATATACCATGAAGAGGCCTAGCATCGTCGATCCAATGGCCACTGAAAAACCTATTTCAACCCAAAACAAAATACATTAGCAGATTAAGTGGGAAAAATTAGAGAAGTAGTGGAATATTTGATTAAAATATATTATCCTAATGTAGTTAACGAGATAATTGCATCAATATGCAAAATAAGTAACAAATTGAGTTGTAGAAGAAAAATATAAGTACTTGAAAAAACACTAGTCTAATGAAAATTCTATACATATATTTGCAGATACAGATTGACTGTGTGTTGTATGCTAAGCTGTATGAAAACGGAAACGGAAACGTGGAATCGAAACGTTAGGAAACGCAGAAACGATTTTTCTTTAAAAAAGAAGAAATGGAAACGTTTTGGAAACGTGTATATATTTATATATATATCATGAAACCAAAATTTTCAATAGTTTTAAAATATTTGAGACAACACAAATTTAATCCGACTCGAATAAAAAAAACACTTCGTTTTTGTATACAACTTCACAATTTTAATAATCAATAACAAATCTACTGTAATTAAAAAAATACCTTGTTTATCTCTTCGACTTTTCGACGTTTTTAGGTTACGGTGACGATTAGAAAAAAAATAATGTATTAGTGTTTAATAATTAGGTTTTAAAATTTATTAAAAATATTAAACAAATCCTTATATTTTTAAAATATTTATTTAATTTGTTTCCAAAACCAAAATTAGTTAAAAAAAAAAACCCAAAATTCGTGTTTCCAATTTTAGAAACACGTTTCCGGCCGCGTTTCCAACTGTGGAAACACGTTTCCAAAACGTTTCCAAATCAAGATATTTAGGAAACGCGTTTTCATCGCGTTTCCGTCGCGTTTCCGTTTCCGAAAAGTTTCCGAAACGGAAACGCCACTTTTTTCACGTTTCCATGCAACGTAGGTTGTATGTTGGTGTATATTATACATATATATATATATATATTGTTATTAATGACATTTATTTAATAGAAAAGGTAATAAAACTTAATCGTACCAGCTTTTCGAAAAATGGTACTTGCATAAGCTACTACAGCAGCACTTCCTGAGAATTGTTGTATCAGCATTAGCCCTATTCCAACCTGAGATATTAATTGAATGTTTACGAGAATAAATATGAAAATCAAATAGTCTGGAAATTAATTTATTTACTAATTATTTTCCAACATATATATATTAATGTACCACGAGAGTGTATCTGTACTTTCTCTGGAACAAATCATAAAAACTCGACTTGGAATCATTTTCCACCATTTTGGTCATAACCTGAAAACAAAACCCAAAATAAGTTTTTCCTGTCATGGAATGAATATACATTACATATAAATTTATAGTTGATATACTTGAATTTCTGAGGCTTCGTGTAAAATATCAGCATCTCTCCCTCTAAGCCGATGCAGTGAATTTTCTAGTTCTTTATCCGTACCAACTTTTGCCTACAAAATTAAAGTATTTTAGTTTCAATTTATGTGTTTTCATGGTTAATAAGTTATGTAATATGTTTTTTTTTAAATATATATATTCGACCAACCAGCCATCTTGGAGACTCTGGTACAAAGAATAAACCGATTAATTGAATGAAGCATGGTAAAGCACCTAAACCACGAAAATATCACAATTGCATCAGTTAATCTGTACACTTTATATAGTATACCAATTGAAAATTTTCAACGTTTTTTCTACTGATTTATCATTTACTTCCGTATTTAAACTTAAACACATCTTTTACGTAGACAGTGAAATAATAGTTTTTACCTAAAAGAGCCAAAGTCCTCCAAGTGATGAAATTCCCAAAAAAATAAACCACGGCGGTTCCAGAGTTTTGAAGAAGCTAATTACCAATCACACGAGGATAAAAAAGGGTCAACACCCACGAGAAAACTAACACCGACGTATAATATAACACATTATTGAGCTCAGTTTGATGTGAATTTCAATTTGAGATTTATGGGTTATAAAAAGAAGTATGATTTTGAGTTGATGATGGGTATTTTGGATCAGAATCAAGCTCAGTTTGAGGTTTTCTATACTTGGTTTTAATTTGGGTTTGGTAAACTTTACAACTTACTTTGGTTTGGCTTACCAAATAATTTTTTTTTTGTAAATCTATATAATCATGTATACGTAGTTTGATTTGATTTGGTTTAGTGACGGATTAAGTACATCATATATATGGTCGAGCTATCAAACAAAATATTTTGTTTTTCTTCTTCTGTAGATTAAAAACGCGCGCGCTCCCAAATATGAATCAAATTTTTGATATGGACGTGGGCGATGAGTGGCAATTATACAAACCAATAGAATAGATTACAAATCTAGTAACCAAAACCAGTTCTTATAAGTGATGATCCAATAAATTACAGAAGATAATTAATCTAATCGATCGAAATTGTCATTCACTAGAACCACATAGTTTTTGTACACATTATCTTTTGATAATATTAATTTATTTATTTTGGATATATTTTTTTTCAAAAAAATTTATTTTTATTTGCATATATGAGACAGAAATGTGACCAGACCTCCCTAATTTTTTTGCATTTTGGTATTTCAGGTAGTTATTACAAGCCGCATATATAAACCTCGACAATTGGATTATTTTTTTGTTTAGTTTTATCATAATTTGATAATATCGGTGAGAAATTCTATTTAGCCAAATATTATTTTTAGCTTAGCTGGTTTGGTTTGTCGTTTTTAAAGCCAAACATGTTACCTGGTTTAAAAAGGTAAATGTGCCACGAACTTGTTTTGGCGCAATTTCTGCTATATAGACAGGTACCTGTTCGGTAAATAGCATAAACTTGTTCAAAAACAAAAATGATAAAATAAAACGTGTTACGGTGATATTACATATATAAAAAACAAAAATTAGTTGGCAGTTAGTAAGCTAATTACCACATAGCTAATCAAGCCGATTCCCATCCCCGAGGATATTCTTCCGAGGTCCAGCCACATCACATCCTTTTGTGTTCCAGACAAATATAAATAGCTATTAATCGTTGGGTTTGTTACAAGTTATAGCCATAGTTTTTTTCTTCAAAAGAGTTGTTTATTGAGTTAATTAATTCAATGAAATGACAATAAAGCGAAAACAAATTGAGTTAATAGCGATAAGAAAACATTACTATTTCATAATTTTTATTTGATTATTCATGTAGCTGTTTTAGAAAACGTTAGTTTTGTTATAACATTTGTTTTTGATGAAAGTCTAACTTATCATGTAACGTCTTGATAAAAAGTAGACTTAACATTTGAATTCCTAAACTCTAACATATTAATAAATTTGACCCCACATGAAAAACAAACATAACATTGAAACTTTTTTTTTTTGAAAAAGGACATAATATAACATAACATAACATGAAACATTTCAATAGAAAAAAACCATTCCTTCCGTAATAGTTGAATGAATAGTAAAATCATCACAAACGTGTAAGAAAAAAAAATAGACAAGTAAATCATGTTATTTTTTGCTTTGCCATTTTCTTAATTGCGTTCTCAAATCTTATCATTAGAAATAAATTCTCTTGTTTATTTTCTAAGTAATCATAATTTATACGACAAATTAAGTTATGTTAGTGGTTAGAGTCATTGTATCGTACCTTAGCGAAAGCGATGGAGAGCCAACCAGTGATGCAGAGGATATCGGAGAGCCACATTGTCTTTAATCATGTAAAAGCAAATATGTCATTTATATCAAACATATACTCCCTCCGTTTCACAATACTTGTCATTCTAGCCTTATTTTCTTGTTTCAAAATACTTGTCATTCTGCAATTTCAATGCATATTTATGACTAATTTTTTCATTTTTATCCCTACTTTTAAACTTATTAATTACTTATATCAAATAAAACATTGTATTAATTAGAGGTAAAATAGACTTTTAATATGTTTTCTTAATATGTGTGAAACAACCTAGAATGACAACTATTTTGAAACAGAGGGAGTACATTACTTACACTAGAATATGAACGCGCATTACGCGAGTTTTTGTTTTATAATTTATTAAATTTAATAATTTTTATGTATTTATTTGTAGTTTAGTAGTTATGTATGATAAAACAACCATTTTTTTGTATATACAAAATAATATTTGATTTTAAATAAAAATAAACTAATTTTGTGATCTAATATTAATAATGCTTAAATATATAAAGTGATTATCAATGACTTCGATATCGGTAGTTCCTGTTTAAACTTTGTTACATACATATATGTGATCATTATATAAATCATGTTATCTAAAAAACCAATTATGATTTAGAAGATAAAATTTGTCAATCATTTTTTACTCTATCTTTATAATATGATTACTTATATTTTCTTTTTGTCATTTATCTCTCCATCTCGTGAGTTTATATATATTTTGATTTTTGTTCATAGCAGAAAAATATTTGAGATTGTGTGATATTATTTGTTGAACGTTGGTCTTCGAAATAGGTTGATAAATAAAAATATGATGATATTTTTTAAAGTTTAATGTGTGGTTAAAAAAAGAAAAAGTTGGATTGAAGGTAATATTTCTTTTTTATTGAGCAAAAAAACCTTTTAATTAGAATGAAACTTTTCATATTTCATGAAATATATAGATTTTAAAAATAATATAAAAAATATTATTTTTTTACATTTTAGAAAATATTTGGTTAAGTGACTTGATTTTTACTAACTGTTTCAACTATAAATTCATAAACACATTTTTTTTTATATGTGTAATATATATATATATATATATACATTCATATTATTACTAATGAAACTTTGTATAGTTTTAGATTTATTAGTTTTTATTTTCATTCATTTATTTAGTCTTTCACGTTTTTATTTTATTTTAATTTTCTTATTAGTAATAAAAATTTATAAATATGATTTAAAGTGTATTAAATGAATATTTTAAAACTTAAATGTTTTTAAAAATATTTTTATCTTTATGGACACTCTAGATGGAGAGAAAACTCTCTAATTATATAATAGATTACATACTAAGATTTTAGTCAAAAATTTCTATTTGGAAAAATAAAATTTGTTTATTAAAGATTAGGAAAAGGTAAATTACTCCTCTTCGGCCGAGGACCATCGCCAATTTACCGCTGAACAGTGCACCGATTGCAGCTCCCAACGTGGACAAGGATCCAAACACTGAAAACTGTAAAACCAATTTCAATTTAAAAAAAAAAATTAATCCAAATTGCAAAAGTTGAGTAGATTTGTTTTAATGGAGATGAGATTGAGATTGATTTGGCATCAATGATAGAGATGCATCAATGATAAAGTTGAGTAGATTGATTTGGCATCAATTCATCAAGGGTTCTAAAATATTAGAAATTTTTAAAAAATAATAATTAAATATTAGAAAAAATTTTAAAAGAAAAAAAAAGGTGTTTAAAATATTTTATTTAAAAACTACTTTTTTCTATTGAGAACTATTTTTCATATTTTATTTATATTTTATTTTATATAATTTTTTTAAAATTCTTTTTAAAAAACTTAGATAGAGATGAATTTTAGATAGAGATGCCTTAATATATATTTTTTGAATTGATATTAGATATGCTCTAATATCCTTTCGTTGAATTGATGTCGACAACCCCAGATGACAGGATATGTTATTTTATGTATATTATTCTATTGGGTTGTATTATGATTAGAACTTCTCAAAAAAAAAAAGCCAAAATGGAGGTGAACGACCTTACCGGCCATCTAAAGTAGTCAATTTCACTGGGATAACGACAATCTATCTTTTTCTTAACTATAATTGATTGATTATTTTTTATTTTTTATTTTAAATTTGAATTAATAAAGAAAAAAATTATACACTTACGTGTTAGCAGATGTTTGCGACATCATTTCCTATATATATATATATACTAATTGACAAATTCATCATTAATTTAACCCATTAAAATATGTTAATTAATATTATATGTGGTAAAATTTCTACATATTTTCATACAACATAGTTCACTAATACATATTTTATAAATTTAATCTCAACTAAACATAGCATTTTAAAAATGTGATATAACATAACGTTAAAATTAATCATTTTTAATTGATATTTTTTAACATTCATTTTATAAGAATATATCATAGAAATTGAGTTGGTTTTTCTTCCCAATATATAATATATCATATATCATAACTTTATTTTTATCAAGCAAAAAAAAATTCTCGGTAAAAAACTTCGACCCAATGAAATGTAGTGAAAAATTTTATTCATGATTTTTTCTTTATTGCCGTGGGCCAAGAAGAAAAAATGCTTCTCTTTTCTTTTTTTCTGCAACCCGTCAAAGCCAATATGATATATTCAAACGTTTTTAATATATATATTTTTTAATTATCTAGTGTTAATGTATCACACACTGCACGCTCTCTTACTCTCTAATTAATAATTTTTTATTAACCAAATAATGTTGAGGCGAAATCCTTAGGTTCTTTCATGCAAAAAACTAGAGCAGTTTAAATTGGATAGTTTCAATTTCTTTCCCATATATTTGGTACTTGAATTTGAGACCTTTCAAATTCTATCCTCTAAAGTAACCAACTGAGATTAACCAAGTATGATGATAGTTTTACTCTCTAGTTAAGAAGAGTAATGTTTTGTGAAATAGAAAAAGAAATGAAAGAGAGACGGACATACTTCTGCGATAGAAAGATCTAAGTCCTTCATAACTCCTATCTCAGCACTTGAAGTATAACCGGTCTGCAAAAAAAAAAAAAAAATGAAACAGTTTTTGACAAAACTATAAGAAAATTAAGATTTCTTATTATATAAAATCTCTTAAATAAAATAAAAATAGAGCAAATTAGTAGGATGGATTTTGGAAAAGTAAACTGACCGCAACACCAAAGGAGAAGGAGCCACAGACGGCGACGAAAGTGCTGAAGAGAACAGATGCAGTAATACTGTATGATGTGTCGTTTTGATCCTTTGGGTGTAGAAGACCTTCTTCTATGCTTCTTTCTTCCTCCACCACCATCATAACCGACAGATCTTAATTTCTTGTACAACAAACTGTACGAGCTACAGAGAGAAGTGAGAGAGAGGAAATGATTTGTTTATTTTTTTCAAAGACACAAATTAGAGGGTTCGTATATAAGGAGGATGGGTTCATGGGTTGGCCATTCCTTTTAGTCAATCAAAACAATTTTTCGACTCCGATTTTATCCATTTAAGTTTTTTTTCCTTTTTTGGAATTTGAAAGATTGGTTTCAAAAGACAGAAATATGAATGATTAATGTTACTATTATACATTTCAGCTAGAAATCCAATTACTCTCGCTTACGCTAATATTTCACCAATCAAGTTAAAATATTTTTTTATCATTTCTTTATTTTTTGCGCTGGTTATTGTTGAATTGAAGGAAAATAATTTACTTTTTTCTCTCATAGTTTTTGAGGTGGGATATATTTGCACAATTTTTTTTAACTATTCTCTCTCTCCTCATTTATTACCATCTGATATACTCAAATTTACCCTGAGCTACTCTCTCAAATTAAGAGATCGATGTAGTACTTAGGGATCGAATCCACAGGGAATCGAATAACACAACCAATTCGTGAATTCAAATTATGCTAAGTAAAAGTGTATGAATGAAGTAGAAAACAAAAAGTAAACAAATGAGAGATGATAAAATTTCAAGTAATCAATTGGACAAGGAGTTAGGCAATGGGTTGTTCGAGGAATGAATCAAAATCGATCGTGTCGATCGACACAGAGATAAAAACGTTAGGATTTGTTAAGTGCAGTTCTAGAACATAAACACGAATGTAAAATCAATCAACTCTCGTTGCAGAGACTATCTATGATTAGATTCCTAAATCCCAAATTTCTTTGCGAACCTAGAGAATTAAATCAAGCTTTATAGTTTAAGTTTAATTGCTCACAAAATTCCTAAACCAAATTTCTTTGCGAATAAGTAATTTTGCTCATCTAAGATTATTTCAGGTTATCAATAATACTTTCGCATCTATTAAACAACCTATGATATCTAATTTTAGTTGATTAATCATAAAATCAGAGTTATACCAATCTAGATGAAGAACATAAAGATAAATCCTAATAGGGTTTCAATCTTATCAATTTCTCATCAAATCCTAGAACTTCCAAAAACCTAACAAGCAAACTACTCAGACATAAATGATGAAATCATAATGAATGAAATAAATTGCATTAAAGATAGAGTTAGAGATACAAAAGGGTTTCGAAATCTCTGAAAGTCTGAAGTCTCCCCAAATCTCTCCTCCTCCAAGTCTCAATAGAAAACAAGATAAAACCTAAAAACCTAAATAAAAACTATATATAAGGTCTAAAATTCGGACTGGGCTTTTCTGGAAACTTCTGAGCTTTGTGGGCCGAAAAGGAAACTCATCAATCTTCACGTCAGACGAGCTTGTGTCGAGCGACACACAAGACCGTGTCGATCGACACAGAATTGAAAACTCGATTCCAATTTGATCACTTCAGCTCGTATTCCCTCGATGCTCCAAAATGCTCCAAAAGCTTCCATAAAGCTCCAATCGTCCTTTAACCTGCAAAGACTCTAAAACACTCGAAAAATACCAAAAAGACTCTATGAAAAGGACTTATATCATGGTCGAAAACGGATAAAAACCATGATATATCACCATTCATATATTTCTTTTTTTTTATTCTAATTTGTATTTTTACCTTCTCTCTCAACTACTCTATTTCTAATTACTCCAATTTAAACTTCGAATAGTCAAAGCATTTTGGACGATATAGGACAAACGGTTTAAATGGTGCGGTGCAGTTCAAGTGCGGTGCAGTTCAAGTGCGGTACAAGATAATGTTTGAATGGTTAAAAAAAAACATGTGGTACAAAAATAAAGTTTTGAATGGTGAAAAGTGGAGACAGCGGTGCGAGATACATGTATGATATTACTATATTATAGTTTGATACTTATCTATGAAAAATGATTTTTTAAATTTAATAACCATACACACAAAATTTATTTAAATTTAAAATTTTGTACTTTAAAATTTTATAAAACTATTTTTGTTGCTAAAATAAAGTAAATTGTTTAATTCCAAAAATTTAAGTACAATACAATACGAAAAAAATTATTGAAAACTATTGATTTTGCCAATACATTTTTGCGATATTGTCTCTTATTTGCGTCATATATTCTCCATCTGCTATTACTGATGCTTCCATATCAGCTGAAACAAGTTCTCCATTTGTGTTATTTCTTCATGTCTCTGTCATAACTTCTACAAAATCTACATCTGAGAAATTTGAAATTTTGATAAAATTGTGTAATCCCATTGTTGCCATTACCACTCTCTTTTGTACATTAACGTTGTATCTTGGAAAATCAGATAGAATCCTCTATTTTTTTTCAAACTCCAAAAGTCCTCTCTATGACAAAACGTAAAGAAGCATGTCATTCATTAAACAATTCTTCTTTATTCCTCAAAAGAGGACTAGGGTTAAATTATGACATATGATACCTCACCACCCTGTTACGTGATGATCTATATGGCGCCAAAAATCCTTGTCTGCTTGGATAACCAGAATCAATGAGGTAATACTTGTCTAACGGAGGCATAGGAAACTCAGAATCACTTTGTCTTGCCATTGCCAGCATAGATGTGTCGTGACACGATCCCGGTGCTCCATTCCAAATGTAAGTGAATAACATATTCAAATCACATGTTGCCATGATGTTCAAGGATGCATTGTCATGTCGATTCCAATACATACCTTGAAATGCGGGTTTCACTTTGACGCATACATGAGTTCCATCCATAGCTCCAACAAATCCACTAAAGAATGGATAATATCTTCGATTTACTATTAGTCTTTCAGGAAGTCGTTGTAGTTCTTGCGTCGTCGGAGTTTTAATATAATCACATGCAAGTAATTCTGTCGCCGCGAGTATTTCACTAAATTTTTGCTTCACAGTCTCTTGATTTCGTCCAAATCTCAATACAACATCTCTATGATCTTCATTGTGTCCACATATCCGTAGAAACATAGCAACAAATTCTTCAATGCTTATAGTTGATGTCGGTTGGAGACCGTAGTTTATTTGTAGAAGGTTACACAATGTTGTGAAAGCTGGAAGTGACATTCGTAGTAGTTGAAGATAAGCAGCATCATCTTGTTGTAGTCGACACCAAATATTTCTCCATCCCAAACCTCCATCTGTTTGAACCGGGTGCTCTTTGAAAGTATCGATCATAGTAAGACAAAGTTGGTTGGATTATTAACTCCTCAAACTAACATTTTCCAAATTACACAATTCAATTCTCTCTTCATAACTTAGAATGTTGATGCCTTGTGCTCGCAACTAACATATACGAAAAGCCTCAAAATTATAAACACATAAAAATTGTACATTAGGTAAACCAAATTTTGCATTATAAAATTATACAAAACACGTAAAAAGTTAAAACATCTTACAAACCATACAATCAAAAGACATCAAATATTGACTAACTTAAATAAAATTTATAAAACATAGAATTGACAAGCTAATCCTCGTTTTCAATATCACTTTGATGACTTTCATTTAGACTTGCACTCCGTCCTTGCGAGTTTCCCCATATATTGAATAAACCTCCAGGTCTATGTATCTGTGAATTTTGTTCAGATTCAAAATAATTTGTGAAACCGAGATTGGGTGATGATGCTCGTTGAACGTTAGCTGAAGTGCCTACTGTTGCACCTTCTAAACCTTTTTCTCGAGTATTTTCCATATTTTCTCCAAGGGTAAATCCATATTAAACATTTGGTGGAGTCATTTCCGATGAGCCTTCTTGTTGAAATTTTGATGCATGTCTCCCTGGATGAAAGTTTGATTGTGAACACCCATATTGAAAATTTGGGGAAAGACCCCAGTGTGGAGCTGTTGATGGTGAGCTCCATTGTTGTGCATGTGGTGGTGTTCCTCACTGTTGTGAATTCGGTGGTGTTCCCCACTATTGTCCATTTGAGGGTTTTCCCCAGTTTTGTGCATTTGGTGTCGTTCCCCACTGTTGTGCATTTGGTGTATTTCCCCACTGTTGTGCATTAGGTGGCGTTCCCCATTTTTGCGCATTTGATGGCATTCCCCACTGTTGTGCATTTGGTGGTGTTCTCCACCGTTGAAAATTAGAAACCCACAAGCCAGATAAATTGTTGCCCACCGAAGACGGACTACCAGATGATACACCTCCTAAATGTTGACTCCCGAGAGATTGGTCAGAGCCCAATTTTTTGGCACATCTTGGTTGTTCCGTGAAATGCCAGTCATAACTTCTAGCAGTTGTAACTTGTCCTCATCAGTGCTCCTAGCAATATCAATGAAATATTTTCTCCAAAACACTAGCTCTTTAAGTGTGTTAATGCATGCCTAGTAGAATCTATTGTACTTTGGAAGCTCCAACCAAGAAATATCGCTTCTGCCTTTTTAAACTCATCGTAATCATCTTGGTCAAAATCACCTAGGCAAAGTTGTTGCAAACTTTGTCGTTGAAACTCTCTATAGCTAGTGATGGTGTCTTGTATAGTTCTTTCAAACGATTGTCTTCTTCGAGTTCCTCTCGAACCACTTTCCGTACTAGTCCCCGAGCTCCTTTCAGATCTGTGCGTACTAACCCCACGTCTTCCACTGCAGCTTGAATTACTCATACGCCTACCACGTTGTTCACCTCTTCCAACAAAATTTTGGGTTGTCTCACGGGTGAATTCATTGGACGGGTGTGTATCATCACAAGGTTAACACGATACACTTGATGTGTAACATCATTCCTATTTTGAGGCATGTCATCACCATTAGCATCTGAGAAACCATGAAGGCCATCATTTGTCTGTCTCTCAGTTAATATCTCTTCTCTTCTTTGTCGTGATGATTGTTAAGGTTGCGAATAAACATCGTGTAACACAAGACAGCGTTGCATCAAATCCCAATTTTTTGGCGTTTGTCGATTAAACGATCTTGTAACTTTGCATCCCTAAAAAAAAAAATATATATATATATATATATGGGTTATATTGTTATATATATTAATATGTCTATGTCTTTAGTGTAGTTAGCATAATGAGAATCAGGTGCATCAATCATGGATGTTTAAGAATCGACCCTGATACCATTAGACTTCATCAAGAACTTCCACCTCTTGTATGCTTTTTTGAAGTTATCAAGTTTGTTTTTGAAAATCCGTAGTTTACATTCATGTTATATGCATGATCTCTACCAAGAGTCTGAAGATCCTTCAGAGTGTAATTGTTCATAACAATTGCATGATCATACAACTCAAATAATGTTATTTCTTGCTCGTCATTCCAATAAAATCTTGGTGTGCTCTACAAATTTTAACATTTTGTAGAATTAATTTTATATACGGCTATAAATATAATTAATATCAAATTTTGTATAGAATACTAAATAATTAATTTACTTTTGTTGTTATTTCATTTGGAGCATTCGAGACTCTTTGCGCTAAAGGATGTATGCTCTATAAATATAAAAAATTTGGAAAATTAATATTGTTTTCGGTTATAAAATGTAAACTAATATAAACTTTGTTGTACCAAACGAAATAAAATTTTACTCTTATTGTTGCTTCACTGGGAACATTTGAGGCTCTTTGTCCGGAAGAATTTGTGTTCGATCGATGTCTATTCATATCTGCATTTTATGAACACATATTCAATGGGTATCCATGATTTGGTAAGCAAAATAAACGTAACAAAAATAATAATACTGATTAGATAAAAGTTGCAGAAGATACCGAATCCAGGGATGTTCGTTGTTCCTTGTACGATCAAATGTATGAAATTCAAGAACTCTCTTTGTGACACTGGAGCTAATGTGAATGTCATGTCTGAGTCTGTTGCAAGGAAGCTGGGGATTAAGGATCTGCAACCTTCGAAGATGTCTATCGCGATGGCTGACTTTTCTTCAACATCTTCGAAAGGATTCATTCCTGACTTGATGCTTCAAGTAGAAGATTGTCTGGTTCCGGTGGATTTTTAGATTATGGAGACAAAGAATGACAGGGAGAGTCCATTGATTTTTGGGTCATCATTCCTTGCCACTGTGGGTGCAATTGTGGATTTTCCCAATCAGAGAATCTCCTTCTCCAAGATCAACGAGAATGTCTTCTACCCCTCAGTTCGGTTTAAAGAGAACTCTTGCCTGACCGTTACAAATGGAGGAGAGCCGAGTTCAGACCTTGGTGATATGAAGAAGGTCCCATGTGCTCCACCTTTGCCTCCGCCCTCTTTGAGCTCTAATGGAGACTTGACTGTCTGCAAGGTAAAGCGTAAAATGACTTTCAAACCTTTCTCCAGGTTCAGAATCGTCATACCATTAGATTTAAAGGAAAAGGAGAGGTCGTTATCTAGGAGATGGTGGGAAACACCATGAAACTCTTTCCTGGAGTTGTTCCCTTCACCGATCCACCATAGTCCTGAGTCCTGACACAGTCAAGCTAGTGACTGAAAACAAGCGCTTAGTGGGAGGCAACCCACTGGTAAGTCTACTTATTTTCATTTTATTTTTCTTTTGTTTACTAACTTTTGGTTTTGGTTTTAAGTGTTTTAGGATTTATTATAAAAAAAAAGAAGACGACGAGAGGAGAAAGAATAGTGTGTCGATCGACACATATCACTCGTGTTGATCGACATACCCTTCACAGGTAAGTTCCGTTTTTTTTTTTTTTTGGTGTTTTGTTTTATTTTCTTTTCTTTCCAAACTCATGCTTCAATCACACTGGGGACAGTGTTGGTTAAGTCTGGGGGAGGGAAACTTCTAACGTGTTTTTCTTTGTTTTGGCTTATTTTGAGTCAAAATTTTGTTTTTATTGAGTCAAAATTTTGTTTTTATTGAGTCAAAATAGTCAGTTGGAAACAATGACCCCTCTTTTGGTTTAAGTGGATCGCCTCTTTCAGTTGTGTGACCATTCTTCCAGGATCGATTTCAGAGTCAGACTAATAAAAAATCCTAAGGCTGACCAGTTAACTAGAGACGTCCGGTACTTCCAGCATAATCCGCACAGGGTTCGAGCTAATTATGCGGTCTCCTCAGTGATTGGTGTTCATAGAGCTTGACTCCTCATTTATACCTGAAAAGTGTAGTCTCTGTTCATAATAACGGTACTCCTCTCCCATTCATGAAAAAAAAAAAAAAAAAATTTTGAATGATTTGGGGTGATATGATAATTCTTAAGTATAACATGAGGAAATAAAATTCCAGTGAATCAGTACTCAAGAGGTGATCACCTGGAGCTCAAAAGCAGCAGTCTGAGTCCCTTAGAACGGATGTAGAGGACGAGCGATCTCACGACCCTGTCTCCTCACAAGGAACAATAGTAGTGAAAACACTGTTTTTGAGTTTTTGAATCGAATAAGTCTGGGAGAGAGAAAGAGTACCAAAGGTTGTATGGTTCACTTGTCATGGTATAGTATGGGAATGAGTCTAGAAGGTTCTTGGCATCGAGATCTAGGACGAGACCCAGCAATCAGGACTAGCAGGTTATGTTGATAAGCTCTGGATGAATTTGGGAGGCTGTGAATGTCTAAGGAGAAGTACATGGCGGTCTGACTTTGAGCTGGTTGTGCATTATGTGGCTTACTAGTTGAAAGGGTTTGGTCCGGTACTCCAAGGGAAGGTAAGTTTCTGAGTTTTCAAACCTCTTTCACATTCTTGGTATATGTTTTGCTTGAGGGCAAGCAAATGCTAAGTCTGGGGGAGTTGATATATCATGGTTTTTACCCATTTTTTACCATGATATAAGTTCTTTTCATAGAGTTTTTTTGGTATTTTTTCGAGTCTTTTCGAGTCTTTGTAGATTATTGGACGATTAGAGTTTACTGGAAGCTTTTGGAGCATTTTGGAGCATCGAGGAAAGAAGAGACGAAGTGATCAAGTCGGAGTCGAGATTTCAAGTCTGTGTCGATCGACACAGTCCTTTGTGTCGATCGACATGCCCGTCTGACACGTGAAGACTTCAAGTTTTGAAGAAATTCCAGTTTTGCCCAAGAAGTCGATAAGTTTACAAGAAGCCCAATCCGAATTTTTAGACTTTATATATAGTTTTTCCTTAGGTGTTTAGAGAACATCATGAAATTTATATTGAGACTTGGAGAAGGAGAGATTTGGGGAGCTTCAGACTTTCAGAGATTTCTAAACCCTTTTGTATCTCTAACTCTATCTTTTTAATGCAATTTATTTCATTCATGATGTTTGTTTCAATCACCATGTCTGAGTAGTTTGCTTGTTAAGTTTTGGGAAGTTCTAGGGTTTGATGAGAAATTGATAGGATTGAAACCCTGTTAGGATTTATCTTCATGTTCTTTATCTAGATTGATTTAACTCTGATTTTATGATTGATCAGGTGAAATTGGAAATCCTAGGTTGCTTTAATAGATGCGAAAGTATTATTAACAACCTGATATAATTTTAGATGAGCAAAATTATCTATTCGCAAAGAAATTTGGCTTAGTAATTTTGTGAACAATTGAACCTGATTTTAATGCTTGATTTTATTCACTAAGTTTGCAAAGAAATTTGTAATTTAGGGATTTAGTCATAGATAATCTCTGTAACGAAAGTTGATTGGTTTTATATTCGTGTTTGAGTTCTAGAACCGTGCTTAATAAAATCCTAACGTTTTTATCTCTGTGTCGATCGACACAGACATCTGTGTCGATCGACGCGATCAATTTTCGAATCATTCATGCGAACAACCCATTGCCTAACTCTTTTATCTCATTGAATTTTAAGAACTTTAATCATCATTCACTTGTTTACTTCTGCTTTTACTTTACATTCATACATTCTTACTTAGCATAATTTGAATCCACTAATCGATTGTGTGTTTAGATTCCCTGTGGATTCGATCCCTAAGTACTAGTACGATCTCTTAATTTGAGAGAGAAGCTCAGGGCAAATTTGAGCATATCATTGTAACAAAAAACTTCCACGTCTCGCTTCCGCATATCCATTTTCGATTCTATACAGTTTAGTCGTATAACTTATTTAGAAATTTCAACCTTGTCGACAAAAAATAAAGAGTTTTGACATCGAAAAATACATCATCATTGCGAATAGAATAGCAAAATCTCTCTTATTATTCTTCTTCGATCTTTGAATGAGTTTTTATTACCGAATTGGAGACAATCTTGTATTGAAGCTGATAAACATAAAAATGTAATTTATATAAATAAATTGGATGTTGACGCAAAAAAAAAAAACTATCAATTTTCAAAGAGATTAAAAAATCAAACTAAAATCGGCAGTTTGATCAATCATAATACATTGGGGATAAAAAACCGTATAAAATAATCATAATGTCTGTATTTTAAACCTTTTTTTTCATAATGATAATGTCTAAAAGATATGTTTATCATCTTTGTCTCTACTTTTCGGCTTTTGAAGTGCGCGAAAGGGCTCAGAGGTACTGACCTCCAGATTCATTGAATCAAGACAGAACAAATATTTTTAACAAAAAAAAAAACAAAAAACAAAAAAAAAACAGAAGAAAGATCCAGCCAACATGATTGGCAAAATCAATAATTTAAAAGACATGAAGTCACGCGAATTTATAAAATAGGATAATTTTCAAAAATATTATATTTTAAAGTTTAATTTCCAAAACTACTATTAACTAGATAGGTACCCGTGCTTTGTACGGGACAACAATATTAAAAATTTAGTAATTTAAGATTGTGAATTGAGATTTTACATCTAATACAAAATTAGTTACTTATTTCAAGTAATTAAACACATAATATTGATATATTATACATTTAACATTTAATAAATTATAATTGAACAATATAAACTAATCAATATTTAAGATGATCTATATAAGATCAATATTGAACATTATTAAAAAAAACATAATATAAGTTATTAAGATCATAATAGACATAATTATATAATCGATGGTAAAGTTTATTTTTTGTTATAAAAAACATGTCGAATCACTACAAGAAAATATTCCAATTTTAACCATCAATTTGGTCTAAAATTGGTCAAAAACAACTATTTCTAACTAGTATTTGACCAAAATCGATTCGTCAAAAATTGGTGATCGCAAATAGATTTTGGTAAAAAAATAGTCAAAACTTTTTGACCAATAAAAATGGTAAAAAAATTGGTTCTAACCATCAAAGTGGTCGGAAGTTTTTGACCAATCAAAATGGTCAAAATTTTGGTTTCGACCAATCAAAATTTTGGTTCTGACTAATAAAGTGGTCGAAATTTTTTGATCAATCAAAATGGTCGAAATTTTTCGACTATATATTCCAACCAATTTTTGACCAACTTAAATATTTAATTTTTAAAAAAATTATATTCGAAAATATTGAAACTCAAATTTAAAATATTTGATTCATAATAATTAAATTAAAATATAAAATAAAACACAAATTAATATTCTTGTTATAACTCAATCAGGGATTAAAATATTTCAAAATTCAACTATTTGGGCTATGGTAAACCCATTTACGTTTTTTAGATGGAGTAAGTGTTATTTTATAGAGAAAGTCAAAGATTGATCCCTCCCATATTGTCGATGTGGGACAAATACAAAAAGCTATATATGATCAATATTTGGTCGATAATGTTGTGACCAATTTCTGACAAGTATTTGTTCGTCAAAAATTACTCACGAATTTTTGACCAAATTTTGTTTTAGTCGATAAATAGTAAGAATATTTTGACTATTTACTGATCACTTGTATTAGTCAAAAAAGTTTGATCATATTTCGATGAGTTTAAATTTTCATAATTTTTTGGTCGAAAATTTGTCAATAAACTTTTTGACCATTTTACTGGTAAAAATTTGGTAAAAAATTAATGTGTTTTCTTGACCAATTTTCAATCAATCTTCTTTGTCGCAATTTTTCGACCATTTTTTGATAAATTTACGAATCCGTTAAAAATTGGTTGAAAAATTTCGACCAGTTTTCGACACTTATATTTCGTCATATTTTTTTGACCAATTTATAACGAAAATAAACATTCGTCTAAAATTGGTCGAAAAAGATCAAAATAGTTTCCGACCACAAAAAAATTGGTTAAAATTTGATATGTTTTCTTGTAGTGGATAAGTTATGGAATTGGGCTTTTTTTGTCGAATCCAAGCTGTTTCGATTCCATATGATGTGTCTTGGGACGTTTGATCTTCTGCTAGATCATTTTCTACTTCATATCGAGCTTAGTATTTTTCTATTAAATCTTATCGTGAGCGTTAATTGTGTTTGCGCAGAAATTATAAATTTAAAACCCATGATATATTTTTTATTTAGAAATGAAAATTTGATTCATAATTTTATTTTTAGCAAATTAGTGGATATTTATGTAAAATTTAAGAGGTACTAAACCCTAACATGAGAGCCTAAACCCACACAAATTTACGTAAACATGAAAATAATACATAGATCCTAAACCCTAAATTCTAGTCTCGAAACCTAAATCAAAATACAAACATGTAAATTTGATCTTTTGAAGTAATCCTACCTCATCAAACTCTTTGATTAGGGTTGTTAACCGTAGCACGAGTGATCATTTGATGGTTTATATATCCGATTGTTTATGTAGCATGAATGCGGTTGAATCTAGGGGTGGGCGTTTCGGTTTTCGATTCGGTTACGGTTCGGTTTTCTCAGTTTTTTGGTTTAGCGGTTTTACAAAAATTCAAACCATATAGAAACCGTTTGTATTCGGTTTGGTTACGGTTTGGTTTTTTCGGTTTTTCGGTTTATCGATTTTACAAAAACTCAAACCATATATAAACCATTTGTATTTCGGTTCGGATTGGTTTCGGTTGTTTCGGTTTATTCATGATATTTGAAAGACAAAAATATATATAAAATCAAAATTGTCAAAAAGTTAAAAAAAAAATTTGAATTAAACAAAATAAAAAATTAAAGAATATAATCCAAATTAAATAAATTGTAAACTTAATCTTTTAAAATCTAATAGCTAGAAGATGAAAACTAGAAAACACTCTTATTATCATCATCAATCATTATTGTTTGCCTCTTCAAGTTCAAATTGTTTGTGATATTTTGATCAACACAATAAAAAATAAATAAACAACATCAAGAACTAACTATAAAAAATCAAAAAAGAGAAAAACATAGTTTAAACTAGAATAATTAACAATACATACCTTATAAAGAATCAATACAATTTGGCTATTTAGTACACCACTATATGACTAAGGTTTCTTAAACTAATAATAATAATTTAAATACTCTTCAAAAACCGAAAACCCGAACGGTTTTACGGTTTTAAACCGAAACCGAACCGAAACCAAAATATTTTTAAAATAGCAACCAAACGGGTTTATAGATAAAACCGAAACCAAACCAAACACCTAATTACAGTTTGGTTCGGTGCGGTTTGGTTCGGTTTGGTTTATTTGCCCACCCCTAGTTGAATCATGTCAAAGATCTCATGTATTGTTTCATTCAATTTTTCTTTACGGTTTTATACATAATGTGTTCATCGTTTTATTGTTTTAATTTATCAATTTCTAGATATATTATAAATTAGAACTATCTAGGTTTTGATTGTGCTCTTTTGAATCTTTTTCTAAAAATTTCATAATATATTAAGTATGATCGTGTTTGTTTGGTAATTGTTTGGCGTGTTTTTGTTTAGAACTTCATTATATATCAGGGTATCAAAAATATGAAATTAATATATACTCTCTAATGTTCTGTGCACTTTAGAACTCTATCGGATTCACCATAAAACTCCCCCTCCTCATTCATTAGATAGAGAAGATCGCCAAGATTTCGCGATCCGATGCTGAACTTATTCCATTTAAAATGTATATGACAGATAAATGATTCATGTCATCGATTCGTCGTGGTTTTTTCTCTATCAACAATATGATATCCATATTATGTGATTTCATTTAAAAACCTTATCGCTGAATTTCCAATTGATTTTTGTTTCCAGTTGATTGTTAAGAGTGATGTTTGTCACATTCACCCCAATATCCATATATATTTTTTATCGGTTTATGACTTCAAAATGTTATTTAAGAGTTTTAATTTTGGTTTATATGTGTTAAAAAATAGTGGCTATCAGTACTCACTTCCTAGATATAGTACATAAAAAAATAATTTGTTTATATGACTCAATAACACAATGGACATTAATTTATTCATATGAAACCCATAATAACTGATTCATACGAAACCCATAACAATTTTCATATAATAAAATTATCGACTTAGCATTTACTAAATTGTCCTATACTATTAGTAATTACGCTATTTTTTAATTCATTTTTCGTAAAACACCAATTTTTTTTAGAATTGCTAAAATCATTTTCTTTCTCTCCAAAGTGTTTAAATCACAAGAAGTTGAGAGGTCATACATCAACACTCTTTCTTTATTCACAACATTTGGATATGCTATTGGAAGCAATCGTATATCATACCCATTTTATGGCTCAAAACCAAATTACATGAAAACCTTTGTATTTGAATGAGTTCTTTGATGCGATCAAAGATAAAGATATCTCCATCATCATCAATGTAACCTATATCTCTTGTTTGAAGTCAACCTTTTTCATCGATCGTCTTCTCGGTTTCTTCCTTGTTCTTGAAGTAACATTGTATTACACATTGGCTCCTCACATAAACCTCACTGGAAGTGTTTTTAGGGAGTGATCGGCCTGTGTCGGGATCAATGAACTTCACCTCGAGATTCGGAAGTATAAAACCAACCAAATTTTGTGGAGTACGTTGTTACGTTGCTTCCATATGTGAAAAACCGTAGCCTGGGCCACCAGCTTTTGAAGATTTGATGTGGCCCTAGGACTGGTGCATCGTAGCCAAGATAATAGTTCTACCCATTGAGTGAAGCCCTAAAACCTAGGCCTCATGACTTCCAGCGCAAGTCTCCAAACCTCCTGACTAAAGTCGCAAGTTAGAAGCAGATGCTCCCTGGTTTCGTCTGCATTAGAACATAAGCAACAAACCCTTTGAACACTCATTCCCCAAGAGACCAATCTCATCCTTGTAGACAACCTGTTGTAGTTCGCCACCCACATGTTGAATGCGTGCTTTCGGACGTTCCCTTTGAACCAAACCAATCCAACCCAATTTTTTGTTCGCTGCCCTTTGCCTCAAAGACTCCCATGTTTTCTTAGCTGAGTACTTAGTCCCTGGATCTCCTGCAGAAGATATCCAAAGGTATTGATCATCCTCCAAGTGAGCGCTTGGAGGCCTTATAGTTGTAAGATGGCCGTAGAGGTTCACTGTCTCTTCTGATCTTGGGATAGCTAGTACCCAGCGTCTACCGTCCGATGCCTGTGAGACGGTTGCATCCAGTGGCATCCTCAAGTTTCCTGGGCCAGTAACTACCAAATAAGTAATTAGTTGACCAAAGGGGGTCCAAACATCATAAAAGAAACTTGCTTTTTTCCCATTTCCAATTTTAGCTTGTAGGAATTTCAAAGCTAGTGGCCTTAGAGTGATGATTGCCCTCCAAATCCAAGAGTCCGTGGAAGACGCCTTTAATGACCAGAAATTTTTACTCCCAATGCGGTGAAGCTTCTGCCAAGCCACCCATAAAGAGTCTACACTAGAGAACAAACGCCATATGAAGCGGAGACACAAAGCTCTGTTCCAGTCCACTACACGCCTGAGACCTAAACCTCCCTCTGCCTTAGGGAAGCATACTGTAGACCATCCAACCTTGGCTCCTTTGTAGCTAACAATTTGTCCAGACCATAAGAACCGAGAACATATTGATTCGATCCTAGAGATACAACCCTTGAGGAGAATAAAAACAGAGCACCAGAAATTGATAATTCCAGCAATGACGCTATTGAGTAGTTGCAATCTACCAGGGAAGGATAGAGTCTTACCAGCCCATGTTTGGAATTTTGATGTCAAAATTTCCAAGAGAGGAGCATACTCAGGGGAGAATAAGACTCGTAATTCTTCCGGCCGCTGGTCGGAGCTTCCTATAGATATCTTGAAATCTGTGTTGGAACGTTTGAGTATTATGGATTTCCACCGCGCTAATATTGTGTGTCCGAATTGGTACTTGTGTTTGAAACAATTGGTGCAACCAAAAATCAGATCTCCATTGTTGACGCATAGATTTTACGAGTTAAATCCAGGAGCTTGCCCGATCAATTTACTATGTGTTTTCTCCTTGTGCTTCTCACACGAAAGCATGAGAGAACTCTGTTACCTTTTGTTGAGAATTCAAGTGGCATATTTAGTTTACAAAAAGTTGTTAATGACTAGGAATGGAGGAGTTGCTCGTCCAAGCAACCTCATTCACATACATGCAGAGTAGCAGTAATGTGGTACTCGAAACAAGAAACAGAGCAAGTTTATCTTTGTTTCCTCTGCGGTCGCTGTTCTTATATGGACACTTAAGATATGTTCAATTTCTTGTCTGAAACCTGAAAAGCCTCTTTCATTACAACAAAACTGCTCTGAAAGAAGTATATTAGTCTGCTTATCTAGAAAATGTCCACTCTACGAATATTGTTCCGACCTCTGTAATGAAACCTCTGTAATATTAGCCTCTTTCATTACAAATTTTTCATTTACAACAAACCTAAAGAAGTATAAGCATGCTCATCTAGCAAATGTCTGCTTATCACTCTCCTCTTTTGTTGATTATGTGGATCACGGAAGAGGAAAAACAAGATCAAATCTGTCCTTTCTCAAAGTAATTTGGAATGTAGTTGATCGACTTTCTCTTTACAACAGAGATGTTCTCGTTCTTTCTCCTCGAGGCAAAAATCCGTTCCTAGACGTATCCGTTCCTCCGCACCTATCACTAAGGTTTCAGGGAAGAGAGTTGCAAGGGAAATGAAAAGGCTACCAAAACCGCATCCGATATCCGCAAAGTCCATCTTCTTGTTAGCTTGGGGAAGTGAAGTGAAAATTCGACATGAGCCGGTGAAATCGTTATGCCGGTTATTGTGAGAGATCATATTGTTAACATACAAGCACAAGACGCAATCAGTTGATTTAAGATCATCTCCAATGCAGACATTGATTTCTACATCAATGATACGGGTACAGCGATAAATTGAATATAAGACATGTCCTCAAGCACGCGTACTTGCAGAAATGATGAAAATCCGACTGTTTTTGTTTTGTTCTTGGTTTGCAGCTTGAATGAAGAGTTGTGTGTTGCCTTCATCTCTCTGCTCAATTGATATGCTTGTTGTGCTTTTATTTTAACCATAAATTTACTAGGAGCCAAACTTTTGAGAATATCGAATTCATTTAGTCAGATGGTGCTACATTATTTCTTCTTTTCAATTCAAGAAACAGAACCACTCATTCTATAGTGTAATCCAATGTTATGAAATAGGGCCTCATCACCTAGAGAATCCATAAACAGGGCCTCATCACTTAGAGAATCCACCTCAAGAAGATCCATGTTGCGAATGCAATTGGGGTCTTGATTAGGATCCCTCTTGAAGAGGAGGAAGATCCTATGCCTTGTAGAGGTTGAGTCCTCGTAAGCGAGGGTATAGGCCAACAAAACATCTCTTGATGTTGTAACAACAATGTTCTTGCTATGTGAGATGAACTTAGTAGCTATCCTCCTTTCCGTCAGAACTGGCGTATCCAATGAATGCCTATGACTGTCGGACACATCCTTAGCACCATCTTGTCTAGACAAATCAAGGATTCGAATGAATATACGGGCTGTAAGAATGTAAAGACGGTAACCTTTGAGTACCATATCATTTAAGCCGATCGTAACTCCCTGCGAACACTGACCCGTGTTGTAATGTCACGGTAATGATCATCCCTGTTCTTGCAAAACCCTACATATTCTGACATGTCAAAATGCCACACAACAACAAACTCTCCCTTCTCCTCGTCTACCCACAAAACACCTCTCAAATCATCGGAAGTTTGAACATCAAAAGAGTTACAATCATCAGTTATTCTCTCATTGAATTTCTTATCTCCTACTCGCTCAATACTATAAAGACCACCCTTCAACGACTCTAGAGGTGGAAGGTCGATCTTCGTCTCGCTAAATACGTCTACAATAAAGAGATTCGATCCAGAATCTACCACAAGGAACCAATTACCCGAGTTTGCCAAGAATCGAATCTCTGAAAAGTCACGCTTCGTTGGCTTGTAAACCCTATCTTCGTCCGGGTTAATTGTACTGCACGCAACCATCTTCTGGAAAAGTATCAGCCATGGAGATCTGATTTTTGGGACCAATGTTTATTTCGAACACAAGTACCAATTCGGACATGCGATCTTAGCGCGGTGGAAATCAACAAAACTCAAATGTTCCAACAAATATCTCAACATGTCTATATGAAGCTCCAACCAGCGGCCAGGGTGGGAGTCTCCATGGTTTGTTGCAAGAGACGCTTTAATTCTTCTATCCTGTAGAAATGATAGATGTCCTTTTACCTTTTGTTTCGGTTATTTGAATTCTTTTTATTTTGTTTATTATTTTTTTTTAATTTCTCGGATTTTTTTGGCTTGAAGCAGAATAAATAGATTACGAGATACGGTATGGTCCAAGTGTGGTGCGTATTAAAAAAAATACATTTTGCAGGACGGTGAAGGTTAGTTTGAATACCAACTTTACTAAGAAGGAAAGTGTAGCCATTGGATGAAATCTTGTTGCTTTATCGTTTGGTCAACATCAGTTTCAAGGGTCAATGACAAATATTTGGTTTCGTCTAGAAGGTTTCATGAAGGAAAGAGTAAAGCAAAGACTATGGTTTATTTAGAGACTTCCAAAGATATGGTTGTACTTTGAATGAGGACCATTTCTCTCTCACAATCTTTGCAACCTGTTGCAGAACTGTACCAGTGTGTTGGAAGCTTAGAGGAGACATGATTTTGCAGGCCTGCTCAAGCCGTTTCCTCCCTCATATTCAGTGTAATTAAGGGGACAAGGAAGCTCCAATCATGGTAAGTTTTCTTGGTGACAAAGTCGGTTCTAGTCTATATATTGAACTATGTAATCCTCTTGAAATGTGGTGGTGTGTGAAAGAACTAAGAGAGAGAGTGTGTAAGGATTAAGGGTTTGGTTTAACCAAGAGCTTATTGGATTTTCCGGAGAGTTCTCTGGCCAGACGTAGGTTCTCTATTCCCAAAAGACCAAACTGGTTAAATTCTCTTGTGTCATTACGTTTATGCTTTCATGTTCTTGCTTCATACACACGAGTGAAACCATTGAAACCAGAAAGACTGTGAGAGAAATCTTAAAACCAAAAAAGATTTTAACTTTCTTGAAAAGTTACTACAAGTATTTCAGATTCAAAGCAGTGTGTTTTGAGTTCTAAGTGTCTCAAGGATCAACAAAGACAAACATAGTTAATATAAAATCAATGGTGCAGAATAATATTTGAATAGTGATAATTATAAATATGATATAAATATTTTATTCAATTAACTTTAATTAAATATTTCCAACGTTTTGAAGTATAAAAAATATATGTTTTAACAACAAATGTGTCAAATTGACAAAATATAACAGCACAATTTTTTAATTCGAAAATGATATTAAAAAAAAGTATAACCCACTCCACTCGTTCCATTAATAATTTGTCCCGCAATGGGTTTTCTTTTTTTCTTATTTTCTTATTTTCTTTTCTAAATACAAAATTTACAATTTACAAATTACAAATCAAAGTTATTTCGATTTGTCCCGCCCCTATAAACGTCCAACCCGCTGCAATATTCAAGGCCTTTAATTTTTGTTATTGCTTTTTTCTTCTTCATTTTTGTAAAACATTTGGCTGATAATTATAAATTTTTGTTTTGGCTGATAATTAAGCGTCGTAATCTATAGAAGAGTCTTGACAACATCAACAAAAGATTAAACTTCACGACTCAACAAATATCAAATTCTAGTTGACGAAAAAAATAACAAATGATTCTAATTTTAGTTAATAAAAACTAAAAAGTAACAGTTAATATATATATATATATATATATATTATGATTTTCTTAACACATGTCAAAAACAAAAATTTATTGAATATGTCAAAATTTAATCAATTATATATTTGCTATGTGTCCAAAATTGATTAATTATAATTATTGCATATGTTATATTTTCAGTGAAAGATAACTAATTTTAGTTAGCAACTGTTTAAATAATAATTTTTGTAATTTACTGGTTACAATATATTAATATATTTAACATATATGTCCAATTCTAATTATTTAGTATATGTAAAATATAATAATCAATTATTAATAAATGTGTAAATTTGTACAATTGTGATTATAGAATTTGTCATTATGAGTAGATTCACTGAAACATAGTAAGAAATTGTCGTTCATGCACATACTCTATTTATATTGTTTTCCTTAACGATATTGGTCTTTCCAGCTCAGAATGTAAAATGGACTCAGCTCTGTTATTATATAAACAGATGTGTCACTTTCTGTAAACAAAGTATTCACTCGGAATCAAATTCAAACCAACAAAAGAAAATTACGAAATTGGGCCCCAACTTCGTCTCCTTCTAGCTTCGCCGTTAAAACCCTGTCGCTTTGTAATACCCAGAACTAAAACCCTAAAATCTGAGCCGCCATTTTTGTCCGTTTGCGCAATGGCGAAGAAGAAAGTGTCTCGTGCTTCCACCAATGAGCAACAAATGCAGAACCAGAAATCCACAGAACTCAAGCGACAGTCTTCAATGGAAGACCACGACTCGTCGGAGGAGAAGTTTCAGAATCTGAAATCTCTCAACGCAATTCTTCTCAAGCAAACCATGGAGAAGAGGCAGCAGATCGAATCTCTCTCTCAGGCGAAAGATGCGTTGGAGTCCGAGTTGGCTCGTTCCGGTACGGAGAACGCTATGCTTCGGGACGAGTTGCGTGGCTCGAGTGACGAGAATTTCAAGCTGAAGCTTGAAATGGATCTGTTCATGGGTTTCGTTGAGAGCCGAGTCAAGGAAATGGGTGTTGGGGTAGATGGGTTGGTTAAGGAGAAGAGTGATAGAGAGAGTGAGATTAGGGTTTTGAAAAGAGAAACTAATGATGTTATGCGTAAGCTGGAGAGTGAGAGGAAAGAGCTGAGTAAGGTTTGTAATGAGAGGGACTTGGTTAAGAATGGGTTTGATTTGCAGATTGAAGAGACGAATCGGTTGAAGGAGACTGTGGTTGGGATGGAGATGAAAGAAACGAGTTTGGGAGAAGAAGTTGGTAAACTCAGATCTGAAAACGATGTAATGGTGAAGGAGAAGAGGAAGAGAGAAAAGTTGATCGAAAGGGTTAACAAGGAGAGGACGAACTTGGAGAAGACCCTCGAGGAGAAGGTAAGGGAAATCGATGAGCTGAAGAAAGAAATCAAAGAGCATGTGAGTGATATCATGGAGATGGAGACGGTTAAACGTGACCAAAAGGAAACAATCTTGGAGTTGGAGAACAAGTTGGGTAATTTGAATGGGATTGTGAAGAGTTTGACAAAGGAAGGGGAGGGTTTAGTTGATCAGGTTAATGGGTTAGAGAAGAATCTTGATGAGGTTATAAGGGAGTCTAACGCAAGGGCTGAGCAAATCAATGCACTGGTGAGACAGAAATCTGTTAAGGAATCTGAGCTTGAGGGTTTGCTAGTGGAGAACAATTCAATCAAGAAACAGATGGAGATGGCTATCATGCAATCCTCTGACAGGGAGAAGCTGGTCGACCAATTGTTGCGCGAGAAGAATGAGCATGTCGATCGTATTGTTAACCAGGAGGCTGAGTTTGTTGAGCTGAGTAAACTGGCGGATGAGCAAAAGCATGTTGCAGTGCAGCTGCGGAAAGATTATGATGATCAAACCAAGACTATCGAGAAGCTTAGCTGCAAAGTTAGCCAGCTTAAGGATGCTCTGGCGCTGGTTGAGGTCGAGAGAGACAATGCTGGGAAGGCTCTTGATGAAGAGAAGAGAAACCGGGTGGCTCTTAAGGAAAAGGTTGTAGAGCTAGAGAAAATGATTGAAGCTACTGGTAAAGAGCTAGAGAAGATTAAGGCTGAGCGAGGGAGATTGGTTAGAGAGAAGAAGGAATTGGAGAATCGATCTGAGTCACTGAGAAACGAAAAGGGTGTCCTTCAAAAGGATATCGTAGAGCTCAAAAGAGCTATGGGTGTTTTGAAAACAGAACTAGAATCTGCTGGAACCAATGCAAAGCGTGGTCTAACAATGCTAAAGACCGTGTCTTCTCTAGTATGTGGATTAGAGAACAAAAAAGGCGAGCAGAAGCGAGAGAAGGGAATGGATTCGTACTCGGTGGAGCTAGAAGCAATCAAGAAAGCGGTCAAGAACAAAGAAAGCATGGTTGAGGAAATGAAGAAGGAAGTAGAGAAAATGAAGCATTCGGTGGAAGATGAACACAAGAAGAAAAGCTTTTGGACCCTTGTGTCATCTGTTACTACTCTCTTGATGGCTGCATCGGTTGCGTATGCTGCTACGATTAAGTGAAAACCGGAAGATGGTACTACCCTTTAACTCTGAGACAACAACATTACCGCATTCGAGTTTTCTATATTTCGCTGTTTAACTTCTAAACCATTTGAGCAACTTATGAGCTTTTTACTCATAACACCTCAATGTAGTTTGTTCAACAACTATTATGTAAACCGTTTTTTCGTTTCATGTCAAGCTCTATGTCTGTTATTCTGCTACATTTCTCTCAGAACATGTACTTGATTCTCAGAAAGTCTAATAAACTTCTTTATTTCATATAAGTCTGATAAGATTGTGTTTTCAACTTCCTTGAGCATCAATTATGGTTATCATATTATAGCTTTCATACAAACACAAACCAGTCCAAGTCCATCATTATGTGTAATTTTATTCTTCTCCAGCGTTTGGAGCTTCGTAAAGTAATATTTTTCTCTTTTTTCTTTTCTTTTCAATTTTGTGTGTTTGTGAAGGAAATTCTTGTTTTAAAAGCTACATTTATAAGTTTACAGCCAAATTTCTTATCCAGAAGCAGTGGTTGATATTGGCCGCTGCTAAAAATCTCCAGTTTTGTTTACATTTGATCAATTTCTTCATACTACCTGGGTCGGCTTTAGTTTCACAAAAATCCTTGTCGCTGAATGGTTATGTTGTCTCATAGCGTGGGATTATCTTCTCCATGTTCAAACCCCCCACACAAGTATATTGCCTTCCCTAGTTATTACAGATGCATAGTTGGTTCGTCTGAAACAGGCTTGTCCAGAAGAAGACAAGCATTGGAGAAAGTGGATTTTGAGTTGTCTAGTGGAGACGAGAGAGCTGCACTGTCCATTGTCAAGGATCTTCAAGGAACACCTGGTGGTCTTCGATGTTTTGGTGCTGCGAGGCAGGTATATATTGAGAAATGGTTGCGGATACTATTGTGAATTGAATCTCATAATGTCAATTTTTGAATCTATGTTTAGGCATTTTGTGTTGTAATCATCAATATTTGATGTTGGATAGGTTTAGCTTAGATCTTGTTCCCTTGCAACGTATCATCTAGACTTCTATTAGCTTCTACGAAACTGTAATCTGTAATATCATTTCTTGTCTTTGGCTGTGTGATCTCTAGGTGCCTCAGAGACTCTACACGTTGGATGAACTTAAACTGAATGGTATTAACGCAGCTTCACTTCTCTCGCCAACAGATACAACTCTTGGTTCCATCGAAAGAAACCTTCAGATCGCCGCTGTCTCGGGAGGGATAGTTTCTTGGAAAGCCTTTGATTTAAGCTCTCAACAGCTTTTGTTTCTTTCTCTTGGATTTTTGTTCCTGTGGACTTTGGACTTGGTAACTCAAAAGCTCTGACTAAAGATGAAACACACACACACGGTCTTCTTCATATGTCCTTCAATGATGCAACCTGTTTATTTAGGTTTCATTTAACGGTGGAATTGGGAGCTTGGTTCTTGATACAATTGGTCATACCTTCAGCCAACGATACCATAACAGAGTTATTCAGGTAAGACCTGCCTCTCACTCACTCTTACGAATCTTCTTCGGTACTTTCCAAAGCAACATTTTCGTTTTACTTATTGCGAACTAAGATCTTATATAATGCAGCACGAAGCTGGTCATTTCTTGGTGGCCTACTTGGTTGGCATTCTCCCGCGCGGATACACTCTCTCAAGCCTCGAAGCTTTACAGAAAGAAGGATCTCTCAACATTCAAGCTGGCACAGCCTTTGTGGACTATGAATTCCTCGAAGAAGTACATCTACATCACCTCTCTTGCTTCTTTCCTTCCCCTGAAGAAGCAGAATTTCATTCAAATCCAAGCTTCTAATACCTTTTTCCCAACCTAATGAATATGCAGGTTAATGCTGGAAAAGTCTCAGCTACCGTATGTTTTCTTGTTGCTTCCCGATAAAATGAGTTTTTGAAATCCTCAGTCTAACGAAAAGACTGTTTTTTGTTATTCGAAAACCAGATGCTCAACAGATTCTCATGCATTGCTCTTGCTGGTGTAGCAACAGAATATCTCCTGTATGGCTATGCAGAAGGCGGCCTCGGTGATATCAGCAAGGTTGTTCATTTGCTTTTACCCTTTGAAACTCTTTTGAAATCTGAACATATACTCGGAGGATGCAGATATGTTTAATGGTTTTGTGGGGGTGGTGATGAAAACAACAGTTGGATGGTTTGGTGAAGAGTTTGGGATTCACACAGAAGAAAGCAGACTCGCAAGTGAGATGGTCAGTCCTCAACACCATCACGTTGCTACGTCGTCATGAGATAGCTCGATCCAATCTTGCGGAGGCTATGTCCAAGGGAGAATCTGTCGGGTCTTGTATCCAAACCATTGAAGATTCTATCCATGATCTCTAGAAAGTTGCACATATGAACAAGTATTTTTGATATACTACTAAAGCATGTGTTTTAACTTTTAAATCTATCAAAATGTCCTTATATACCCTTATCTTAATAGAGCAGGTGATATTCTTCACTAACCTTATTTAATCTAAGTATTTTTGGATTAAAAAATTAAAGATAAAAAAAAAAATTTGTGTGAGACCCACCTCGCGAGTCTCTCTCGTCCAATCCGATCGAGGTCGTCTCTCTTCTTCTCGAATCCACCATTAACGTCCGACCAAGCTTGGATTGAGGTAATTTCTTGTTCTATTTCGCATAATTCTTAAGTTTAATTAGTTTGAAACTCATAAATTGTGTAGTGAAGAAGATCTTGTACCAACCCATACAATATTTTTCCAAATCAATTGAATTAAACATTTTGTAGATTTCAATGTTTTTTCTTGAATGCTCATTTTAATCATTCTTGTTTGTTCTTTTAGTCGATCTGGGTTGAATTGTGATGAATATGCATAGATTGTATAACACTTGAATTGAACTAAATTGAATCGTAAGACATTATTGAGGAACTGAATTGATATAGTACATCTTGGTAACACTCGGTATAATTGAATGGATTATAACTTGGTTGAACTTGGTTAAACTTGGTTTACTTGATTTCAGTACAACTTGTTGAATTTGGTATAACTGATCATGACTAAATCGTGCAACTTGTATAACTTGGTATAACTTTTGAAAATTAAACGTGCAACTTTTATAACTTGATATAACTTGTAAAAAAAAACGAACACCTTTATATAACGGAATCTAATTTGGCTTTCTATTGAATTTCAGGGGCGCATTGAGTAATAATCATCGCATGAAGATAGTTTTTGATTTTGGGGGATATTATTTGAAAAAAGAAATGAAAAGAAATGGATTTCAAGTCAAATTCATCAATTTCTTAGATTGGAGAGATCGTACGAAGATGTCACTTATTCATATTTAGTGAATAAAATATGCTTAAAGGCAAAGGTTGATGAAGCTAGAACTAAGCTAATATTGAGTTACGTTGCAGATCCAGTGGACCGAACGATACCACTATATATCTTCGACGATGATGATGTTGTATCTTTTTTGAAAATGAATGAAGATAATTTCTATATTTTGCATGTGGAAGTTGTCAAAGATAAGAAACATCAAGGTGAGCAAAATCATGGGTGTGTTAAACTTCCAGGAGAAGATCGAGGAAGTTTATTTGTTGGAAGTAATGGTGAGGTGAATTCAAGTGGGACATGTTCATATGAGAACACGACTTCAGATGAGAACACGACTCAGTTTGAAGGAGAAGCGTCAAAAAATTCTAAAGATGGGACCACCATGGTTATCTATGAAGAACGATCTGAAGAACGAGAACATATAGATAACTATGGAACATTTGAAGGTGAGGCAACACCGGCAACCCCGACTGTAAATGTAGAATAGGAAGATGGGTTGGATATGAAGATGCGTTAAGAATTTCCAAGTAAGAATGTAGTGAAAGATGTAGTTGAGGCAGCGGTCCACAAAAACTGTTTTGAGTTTGATATAGCGAAGTCAGATAAGGTATTTTTTGTGGTAAGATGTTGTGAACGTAAAAAAAGTTGCAAGTTGTTTTTTCGAGCTGCGAGGGATATGCCTTCAGACACTTTCTCGGTCAGAACGTACCACAAGATGCATACATGTTCGCGGTCAACTACGAGTACAATGAGAAAGAAAAGAAGAGGCACATCATGATTGGTTGCATCTGTATTGCGAGAAGATTACCCATGTTCGATACAGACTCCAGCTCCAAAACATCTCATCCCTTTGGTTCAAACAAGACTTTGTGTTAAAGTCGCATATTCGACCGCAAATAGAGGGAAAAAACTAGCAGCTGCTGATGTTCGCGATACTCTAGAGGATAGCTATAGGAATGTGGATTCTTATTTGCACATGTTGGAGAAGAAGAATCCTGGTACAATTTCATATGTTGAACTCGATGAAAAAAGAGGTTTAAGTACCTATTTTTTGATTTGGGTCTTTGCATTGAAGGCTTCCAAGCCATGAGGAAGGTGATCATTGTGGATGGCACATGTATTACGAATAAGTTTGGTGAAGTGCTTATCGTGCCTACAAGTCAAGATCCAGATCATCACCATTATCCGGTTGCTTTTGGTGTAGTTGATCGTGAGAAAGATGCAAGTTGGACCTGGTTTTTTGAAAAGTTGAAAACAGTTGTACCAGATTATCCTGAACTGGTGTTTTGTTCTGACACACATCAAAGCCTCACCAAGTCAATAAGTGCAGTGTACCCTTTATCTCACCATGGGTATTGTATTTATCATTTGTGAGATGACCCAACCCGTAAAAATTTAAAATTTTTTAGATTCGGATTATTATTATCACAAATAATAATCTTCAATAGGTCAACAACACAAACTGCAGAAAACAAGACAATCAATAACCAGAAACACCATTCAATAGATCCCATACTCTACTGAATCTCTAAACAATTCCAGTACGAAACAACAACCAATAATCCAAAACAATAACAACTCAGTTCCAGAATTACTAACACCCTAGCAGTTCTAACAACAATAACCACTCAATCGAGACGCTAGATCATCTCCTCTTCCCGACCATTACTCCACGATCACACCTTGTCTTTACCTGCATCACATGGTTATACGAGATGCGTGAGTATAATCACAAATACTCAGTGAGACGGTCATCCCATCTACTAGGCTATACACACAGGCATAAGAAAATAATACAATACCAGGGTGAACAATCAACACAAGAATCGCAACCCTGCACATGCGTCGATCGACACAACCACCCTGTGTCGATCGATGCACACACTGTGTCGATCGACACAGAGCAACTACGTCGATCGACGCAAGGTCACAGATCGTAGAATCAAACCTATCCTTACATGGTTCGATTCTAGATCGCATCACAATCGATTCCCTGCACAAATCCACTCAAAAACCACACAAAATACACCCAACAACAACAATCAAACGCACCATATCACTTCCTTTACCCAGATAAGCCATGGTCACGCACTCACCTTAGATCAGGAAAGGACAAAGGAAGAAAGGGATGAAGAACGCGAAGAACAAGTCCCCAAATCCGGAATCCACACTCCACTCGTGAACAATCACTCCATGAACGATCTCCCAAGCCTCCCAAACGAATCTCCTTCTCACAAACTCTTTGGAAACTCTCTGGAACTTTTCTGGAAATCTCTGGAACTCTAAAAGTCCCCAAAAATGCGGCCACTGCCTATTTATATGGAAGTCCTAGGGGTTTTCCTTAAACTGGCCCGTAAATCGACACTTAAATCAAACCGATCCAGTTCGATTTAACCTTGCGTCGATCGACACACACCACTTGCGTCGATCGACGCACGACCAAAAATCACAATTTTTGGTTCGCGGTCATTACAACTCTCCCCCACTTAAACAGATTCAACCTCGAATCACGTAACACTGTCTCCCTACGGTCAGCACACCTGATATCAAGACTCTGGCCCAAACCGGCCAGCTCTATAGATATCAACACTCCTGGCCCACCCGACGAGCACCCACTGAGATCAATACCCGATCCTAGAAATTCAACTAGTCTCATACTAGTCACATTGCACCGTTTCACTACGGCTATAATCCTGATCAAATCCGGTCAGCACCACCTGAGATCACTCCCGATCTCTGCCGTCTCACTACGGCTACATTCCTGACTAAACCGGGCCAGCACCACTTAAGATCACTCCCGATCTCTGCCATCTCATTATGGCTACAATCCTCGCCAAACCCGGCCAACACCACTTGAGAACACTTCTGATCTCTGCTGTCTCACTACGGCTACAATCTTGACCAAACCCTACCAACACCACCTGAGATCACTCCCGATCTCTACCGTCTCACTACGGCTACAATCTTGACCAAATTCGGCCAACACCACCTGAGATCACTCCTGATCCCTAAAACTCATCTAGTCTCATACTTATAATCACACTACAGACATTATTTCTCATACTCATATCTATATACACCCCTCCCACTCTCAGGGTCGTCACCCTTTGAGCTCTCGATGTATATCATACCCCTCCCACCTTCAGGACCGCCATCCATCCAGCTCTCAGTATGCTCCATGCCCTTCCCACCCTCGGGACACACAGTCCCTCAAGCTATCGGCATGCAGGGGAATCACACATCCCTTGGAGAGATCCATGTCCTTCAAAGTATATGTAGAGAACCCACTGTCCCCTCATGTATATGCAGGGAACACACTATTCCCTGGAGCAATCAACTCTGTAACGTGCATCATAAGCACTTATCGACCAAAATCACTTCCCGTGGTCCATCCTGACATTCTATATCCCGGAATATCACCTCATGACCAATCACTAGACCATCCGAAACAACCCAATCACTAGGGTGTTTCCACCAAAGTCCCTGGAAAAGACAGTCCTAACTCACATAAGACTTCTGTTTCCAGACTTTTTCTAGGAAATAGACAGGTTATAACTCACATAAAACTTCTATTTCACAGCGCCATCTAGAGAATAGACAAGTCCTAACTCACATAGAACTTCTATTCCTAGATACTCCTCCTTGGCAAATGGACAAGCTCTAACTCAGATAGAACTTCTATTTCCAGCCATCTAGCTGATAGACAAGTTCTAACTCACATAAAACCCTATCTCTAGACCTCCACATGACCCCATTAGTCATCACACACATGACCCCACCAGTCATCACAACGCATGATCCCACCAGTCATACTATAAGAACTCGCATCTTATAAACACATTTAATAAGATTAATTCATCTTATTAAATCTCAACAATGTATAATCGTTACATCACAGAACAAAAAATACATCCAAAACTCATAGCAACATGCTATCTCAAAAACTAAAAACCAGAAAAGACAACTCAAGCCTCCACTTTCTTCTCGAACCACTTCGAGAATTTTGCCTTCATCTTCGCTTCTGGTTCCCAAGTATCCTCCTCGACACTGTCATAGTCCCACACGACTCTCACCAACGGTATCCTCTTCCGACGCAGAACCTTGACTCTCCTCTCGAGAATCCTCACAAGTCTCGCCTCCAATGTCATGTTAGGCTGAAGATCCTCCGGGATCCTAGCCAACACCTTCTCAGACTCATGTAGACACTTCCGCAGCATCGACACATGAAAGACTTTATGAAAAGTCTTCATACTCTGAGGTAACTCCAACCGATAAGCCACTGGTCCGACCCGTTCCACAACCTTGAATGGACCCATAAACCTCGACTTAGCTTATTCTCTGAAATGAATCATGTTAGGACCCCTCAACATCACTGCCTGGAGATACACCAGATCTCCCAGCTCAAACTCTAGCTCTTTCCTCCTCTTATCGGCATAACTCTTTTGCCGATCCTGAGCCTCTCTAATGTTCAGCCTTAAGACACAGATCTTCTCCGTCGTCTCCTGAACAAAATCTGCCCCAAACGTGCTCCTCTCCCCCACTTGAGTCCAGCATAATGGTGTACGACATGGCCTCCCATACATAGCCTCATATGGAGCCATCTCAATACTCGCCTGGTAGCTATTGTTATACGCAAACTCTACCAGGTTCAAGTGATCCGCCCAATAACCACTGTAATCCAGCACACACATCCTAGCAAGTCCTCAAGGGTCTGAATCGTCCTCTCAGATTGCCCATCCGTCTGAGGATGATAAGCTGTGCTCAAATGCACCTTAGTGCCCATCTCCACCTAGAATGCCCTCCAGATCTCTGAGGTAAACCTCGGATCTTTGTCTGACACGATACTCGCTGGCACCCCGTGCAGCCTCACTATCTCCCGCACATACTTCTTAGCCAACACCACCGCTCCGTCGGTCTTCTTGATGGCAAAAAAATATGCTGACTTGGTCAGACGATCCACAATCACCCAGATAGTATCATACATCCGCGAAACGGACAACCCTGTCACAAAGTCCATGGTAATCATGTCCCACTTCCACTCCGGAATAGGTAAACTGTGCAATAATCCGCTCGGAACATGATGCTCAGCCTTCACTAACTGGTACACGTTGCACGCTGCAATTTAGTTAGCGACATCCCTCTTCATCCCGACCCAGTGATAATACCGCTTCAGATCTCGATACGTCTTGGTCACTCCCGGATGAATCGACAACATGCTTGCATGAGCCTCTCTCAGGATCTTCTGCCTCAGATCCTCATCTTTGGGTACACAAACCCACCTGTTCACAAGTATCATCCCATTCGCCGAGACCAGATACTCTGAACCTGCAACCTTAGAAGCATCAATCAAACCCTGATCCTTCTCTTGAGCTACTCGAATCCTGCTCAGCAAATCTGCCTGGTTAGCAGCCTCTAACCCCAACGACTACTGTGAGATAACGCACAATCTCAAGGTGCCAATCTCACCCACCAAAACTCTATATCCCGCTTCTAAGCCGAAACAACTCTCTTCCTACTCAACGCATCTGTAACCAGGTTAGCCTTACCTCGATGGTACCCAATCTCCAGATCATAATCTGCTACCAACTCCATCTAGTGCCTCTGTCTCTAGTTCAGCTCTAGTTGAGTAAAGAGGTACTTCAGACGCTTATGGTCCGTGAACACCTACACCTTCCCGCCATAAAGATAAGATCTACAAATCTTTAGAGCAAAAAACACCGCAGCCAGTTCCAAGTCATGGGTAGGGTAGTTGCACTCATGCTCTCAACTGCATAGAAGCATATGCAATTACTTTCTCCTGCTGCATCAGCACACAATCATGACCAACTCCTGAAGCATCCGTATACACCACGTAAGGCTCGTCCGGATCCAGCAACGCCAACACTGGTGCACTAGTCAGCATCTCCTTCAGCTTCCCAAAACTCTCCTCGCAAGCTGAAGACCACACAAAAAGAATATCCTTCCCCGTCAGCTTCATCATCGACTACGCCATACTCGCAAAACCCTTGACAAACCTCCTATAGTAACCCGGTAACCCAAGAAAACTCTGGATCTCGGTGGCATTCTTTGGTCGAGGCCACCCTCTGATAGCCTCAATCTTAGTCGGATCCACATAAACTCCCTCTGCGGACACAACATGGCCAAGAAAACTCATCTCTCGCTGCCAGAAACTGCACTTGCTGAGCTTAGCATACAGCTTCTGCTCCCGCAGCATCTCCAGAACCACTCTCAAATGCACCTCATGCTCCTCAGGACTCCTTGAATACACCAGAATATCATCAATGAAAATGATCACAAACACATCCAAATACTCCTGGAAGAACCTGTTCATCAGCCTCATGAACGACGCTGGTGCATTCGGCAACCCGAAAGGCATCACCACGAACTCATAATGCCCATACCTCGTCCTGAAAGTAGTCTTCCTAACATCCGCCTCGTCGATAGGAATCTGTTGGTAACCCAAAGCCAAGTTGATCTTGGAGAACAAGGTAGACCCCGCAACTGATCGAACAACTCATCAATCTGCGGCAAAGGATACATGTTCTTCACAGTGACCCGGTTGAGTCCCCGGTAATCGATGCATAACCAGAAACTCCCATCCTTCTTCTTCACAAATAACACCGGCGCTCCCCACGGTGAAACACTAGGCCGAATAAATCCCCTCCCCAAAAGATTATCCAGTTGCTTCTTCAGCTCTGCCATCTCTACTAGAGCCATACGGTAAGGCGCCTTGGATATGGAAGTCGTCCCAGGCTCCAACTCAATCGTAAAAGGATCCGACCTAGATGGCGGTAATCCCTGGAACAGCTAAAAAACATCCTGGAAGTCCTAAACAACTCGAATATCTCTAACTGCAACCTCTCCAACAAACTCTAGCATCACAATCGTTGCCAAATACGCCTCGCAGCCTTTCTCAATCAGTTGCTCGGCCTGAATTGCCAAAACCACGAGAATCCCAGAAGTCGGCCTCACTCCCTGATAAACCAACCTCTCCGCCTCTCGCTCAAACACAACTCGTCCCCGATGACAATCCAAATGAACCATGTACAGATCCAGCCAATCCATACCCAGAATGACATCATACAGCTCCACCAGGCTAATAATCAAATCTGCTGGCATCAACTCTCCCGCCACCAGAATATCCACGCCTCAAGCCTGCCCAAGAGTAGCTAACGACTTGCCTCCAGCAACCTTAACTACTCCTGGCTGCTCACCTGAATCGCTCTGGATACCGCTGATCTCCGCACACTCTGAAGTAATGAAGCAATTCGTCGTTCCAGAATCAAACAAAACATAGGATTCACAACCGCCCACTACTAAGGTCCCTGATATGCTCAATTTTGCCCTGAGCTACTCTCTCAAATTGAGAGATCGATGTAATACTTAGGGGTCGAATCCATGGGGAATCTAAACACACAACCAATTAAAGAATTCAAATTTTGCTAATTAAAAGTGTATTAATGTAATAAAACTAGCAAAGTAAACAGTGAATGATTATCAAGGTTCTTAAAATTCAATTGGACTAAAGAGTTAGGTTGTGGGTAATTCGCAGGAATGAATCGAAATATGATCGTGTCGATCGACACACAAGTATGTGTCGATCGACACAAGGATAAAAACGGTTAGGATTTTATTAAGACAATTCTAGAACTCAAACACGAATGTAAAACCAATCAACTTTCATTGTAGAGATTATCTATGACTAAATCTCTAAATTCCAAATTTCTTTGCAAACTTAGTGAATAAAATCAAACATTAATTTCAGGTTCAATTGTTCACAAAATTACTAAGCCAAATTTCTTTGTGAATAGATAATTTTGCTCATCTAAGATTATATCAGGTTGTTAACAATACTTTCGCATCTATTAAAGCAACCTGGGATTTCCAATTTCAGTTGATCAATCCTAAAATCAGAGTTAAATCAATCTAAATGAAGAACAATAAGATAAATCCTAATAGAGTTTCAATCCTATAAATTTCTCATCAAACCCTAGAATTACCCTAAACCTAACAAGCAAACTACTCAGACATAGATAATGTAAACATGATGAATGAATAGAATTGCATAAAAGAGATAGAGTAAGAGTAACAAAGATTTTGAAATCGATGAAGTCTGAAATCTCCTAAAAGCTCTCCCAATCTCTCAATCTCCAAGTCTTAATTCAAAAACAAGATATATACATAAAAGCCTAAGAAAAAACTATATATAATGTCTAAAATTCGGATCGGGCTTTTTTGTAAACTTCTGGGCTTTTTTGGCAAAACTGGAATTTCTTCAATCCTCTCGTCAGACATGACCGTGTCGATTGACACGCTGGGTTGTGTCGATAGACATAAACATGAAAACTCGACTCCGACTTGATCACTTCGGCTCTTCTTTCCTCGATGCTCCAAAATGCTCCAAAAGCTCCAATCGTCCCTCAACCTACAAAGACTCGAAAAGACTCAAAAAATACCAAAAATACTCTATAAAAATGACTTATATCATGGTCAAGAACGGGTAAAAACCATGATATATAAACTCTCCCAGACTTAGCCTTTGCTTGCCCTCATGCAAAACATACACTAAGAATGTGAAAGAGGTTTAAAAACGCAGAAACTTACCTTCCCTTGGAGCACCAAACCTGGTCCTTTCAACTAGTAATCCACATAATGCAAAACCAATTCAAAACTAGACCACCATGTACTTCTCCATAGACATTCGCAACCTCCCAAATTCATCCACGACTTCTCAACACCACCCGCTAGTCCTCATTGCTGGGTCTCGTCCCAGATCTCAATGCCAAGAACCTTCTATACTCATTCCCATACTCTACCATGTCAAGTGAACCATACAACTCTTGTACTCTTTCTCCCCCAGACATATTTGATTTTTTACTCTCTTTTTATTTTTTTGAATGCTGAGACTCAAAAGCAGTGCTTTCACTACTGTTGTTCCTTGTGAGGAGACAGGGTCGTGAAATCGCTCGTCCTCTACATCCGTTCAAAGGGACTCAGACTGCTGCTTTTCAGCTCCGGGTGATCATCTCTAGAGTACTGGTTCACTGGAATTTTATTTCCTCATCGTATACTCAAGAACTATCATATCACCCCAAACATATATATATATATATATATGTATATATATATGTATATATATATATATATATATATTTTAGAACAAGGGAGAGGAGTACCATTACTTTCACCCCAAGCTCTATGAACATCAATCACCGAGGAGACCGCATAATTAGCTCGAACTTGGCAGATTATGCTGGAAGTAACAGATGTCTCCAGTTAACTGGTCAGCCTTAGGATTTTTCATTAGTCTAACTCTGAAATCGATCCTTGAAGAATGGTCACACAACCGAAAGAGACAATCCACTAAACCAAAGGATGGGTCATTGTTTCCAACTGACGATTTTGACTCAATAAAACGTTTTGGACTGACTCTCAAAAACAAACACAAAGATCGCAACTACCTCTCCCAGACTTAAACAATACTGTCCCCAGTGTTATTAAGCCTAAAGTTGGTGAAAGGACATAAAAGAAAAAAACACCAATTGAAAAGAACGAAAACTTACCTGTTGCAGGGTGTGTCGATCGACACAAACGATCGACACAAGTAGTGTGTGTCGATCGACACACTGGTGTTTCTCGTCTCGTTTTTTTTTTAGTAGAATCCTGAAACACGTAAAATCAAAACTAAAAGTTAGTAAACAAGCGGAAAATAAAACGAAAATAAGTAGACTTACCAGTGGGGTGTCTCCCACTAAGCACTTGTTTTCAGTCATTAGCTTGACTGTGTCAGGGCTCAGGCAACGGGTGGGTCGGTGAAAAGAACAACACCGGGAAAGAGTTTCATAGTGTTACCCACCATCTCGTGGATAGCTACCTCTCCTCTCTCCCTTAACTCCAAGGAAAAAATGATTCTGAATTTAGAGAAAGGTTTGGAGCTTCCTTTGCGCCTTACCTTAGGTGCAGCCACCTCGCTATCACGACGTGCTATGGAAAAGGTCACCTTGTTCGTAGTGTCATCTTCAGGGTTTGAGCTCGGCTTTCCTCCATTAGTAACGGTCATACAAGAAGTCTCCTTGAAATGAACTGCGGGGTAGAAGACATCCTTGTTGATCTTGGAAAAGGAGATTCGCTTATTGGGAATGTCCACAATTGCACCCACAGTGGCAAGGAAGGATGACCCAAGAATCAATAGTTTCTCGCTGTCCTTCTTCATCTCCATCACGTAGAAGTCCGCAGGAACAAGGCAATCTCCCACTTGAAGCATTAGATCCAGAATGAAGCCCTTTGGAGTTGTAGAAAAAGCGTCTGCAAACTCGATAGATGCCTTTGGAAGTTCTAAATCAAGAATTCCTAGCTTCTTTGCAATGGCCATAGACATGACGTTCACACTGGCCCAAGTATCACAAAGAGAATCCTTTAATTCAATACCATTAACTAAACATGGAACAACAAACCTCCCTGGATATGCTAGTTTAGGCAACTTTCTCAGCGACGGTTGAGCATGTTTCTTCGGAGTCCTATTCTGAATTGCTGCACATACTTCATTAGAAAGCAAAACCTTGCATCTAGCGTCCTCCACCTCTTGTCTAGACCTCTCTGAGTACCTAGGATAAAGTATCTTAGGCTTATACACTCTCTCCTCTACAATGGCTATAGGTTTTGACAAGGTTAGGCTCGTTTGGGACTCGTGTCGATCGACACTGTCCTTGTGTCGATCGACATGCAATTTTTCGGTCGACCTTGGTGGAAAAATCACCGATTGTGTAAACTCTAGAATCAAGATTTTTAACCTGTGTCGATCGACACAAGCCTTCCGTGTCGATCGACACAGTGTCTGGAACGCAAATCCCATCTCCTTCAACCTCTTCTTCACTCCTCAAAGTGATAGCATTGACGTGTAGTCTCGGGTTCGTGTCAGTCTTGCTTGGAAGAAAACCTTCTTGCCTCTTAATTGAATCTGCGGTTTGAGCAATTTGAATATCTAGCTTCTTGACATGGGCGTTCAAAGCTTCAGACTTCCCATTTAAATCTTGGTACATAGCATCCATCTTCCCATTGAAGCTTACGGTCATCTTCTGTTGTCCCTCTAGAATCTGCTCTAGCATAGACTTCATCTCACTATCTGAAGACTTAGCAGGCGGTGCTTGATAAGAAGAAGAGCCATAATTCATTTGGTAGTTGTTCCTCTGAAACGGCTTCTGAAAGTCATTGTTCTGATACCCTTGCTGATTACCATACCTCTGACCCTGAAAACCAGCTCCACCAACGTAGTTGAGATCCTTTTCATCTTGATCCTCCTCTGGAATGAAAGTCTCTACCTCTTGAGAAAACTGAACCGTCTTCTTCCCCACTAGAAGGTTGTGTACAGAATCCAGCTTAGCCTTAACCTCAGCAATTTGGCTTCCATCCATGTTACCGCCAAGCTTCTTCCTCTCAAAGTCTGCGTTCTTTGTACTATTGCTAGAAGCCAAGTTATCAATAAGAATCAGTGCATCCTCTGGATATCTGGTGTTAAAGTTCCCATTGCTAGCAGAATCTAGAGCCATCTGATACCTCCAATCAATACCTCTGAAGAAGATACCCAACAACTGAACATCACTGAACCTATGATGAGGACAATCTCTCTGGTAGGCCTTGAACCTCACCCAGGAAGCCTTAAAAGCTTCAGTCGGACCTTGCTTGAAAGTAGAGATCTTAGTCCTAATATCCTCGGATCTCGCCTCATCAAAGAAGTTATTGAGGAAAGCATTCTTGGTGTCCTCCCAAGTAGTCAGCGAGCCCGGCTCCAGCTGCTTCAACCAGTAGGCTGCTTCTCCACTAAGAGAGTAGGGGAAAACCTTGCAGTAGATGTAATCGCTAGACACTCCATTAGCCTTAATGCTAGATGCTAAGTCCTCGAATCTCTCAATGTGATCCATGGGGTGCTCAGAAGAAAGATCATGAAACGGATGCTGAGCCACAAGTGAGAAGTAAGCAGGTTTCAGCTCAAAATCATTCCTCGGAAAAGAAGGAAGATGAATCGATGTCCTGTTGGCATAGAACTCGTCAGGCCTATTGTACTCTCCCAGAGTACGCCCACGCCCAGCTGGCTCCTCTAAAATCACAGCTCCATTCTCATCTATCCTCTGACCCTGAGCATTGCGTCTGTGACCCTCAGTATCTTGAAGATACCCATCTTCACCTCTGATAAGAACTAACGGATTCATATTGGCTGTCTTTCTCGCTGCTCGGTTGGCTCGTTCTAACTTTCCAATCTCAAGGTTAAGATCAACTAGCTCTTCGTTCTGGTTGCTTCTGGTAACGCGATTAAGCATAAACCTGAAACACACAAGACAAAGAGAAAAGAACAAGTAAGTAACAAAACAAAAATTAAAAACTTAGACAAAATTCTAATATCAAAAATCGATCGGTGAAATCAACTCCCAGGCAACGGCGCCAAAATTTGATATGTCAAATTTGCCCTGAGCTACTCTCTCAAATTAAGAGATCGATGTAATACTTAAGGATCGAATCCACAGAGAATCTAAACACACAATCAATTAAAGAATTCAAATTTTGCTAAGTAAAAGTGTATGAATGTAATAAAACTAGCAAAGTAAATAGTGAATGATTATCAAGGTTCTTAAAATTCAATTGGACTAAAGAGTTAGGCGATGGGTAATTCGCAGGAGTGAATCGAAATATGATCGTGTCGATCGACACACGGATAAAAACGGTTAGGATTTTATTAAGAGCAGTTCTAGAACTCAAACACGAATGTAAAACCAATCAACTTTCGTTGCAGAGATTATCTATGACTAAATCTCTAAATTCCAAATTTCTTTGCAAACGTAAATAAAATCAAGCATTAATTTCAGGTTCAATTGTTCACAAAATTACTAAGCCAAATTTCTTTGCAAATAGATAATTTTGCTCATCTAAGATTATATCAGGTTGTTAACAATACTTTCGCATCTATTAAACCAACCTGAGATTTCCAATTTCAGTTGATCAATCCTAAAATCAGAGTTAAATCAATCTAGATGAAGAACAATAAGATAAATCCTAACAGAGTTTCAATCCTATCAATTTCTCATCAAACCCTAGAATTATCCTAAACCTAACAAGCAAACTACTCAGACATAGATAATGTAAACATTATGAATGAATAGAATTGCATAAAAGAGATAGAGTAAGAGTAACAAAGATTTTGAAATCGATGAAATCTGAAATCTCCTAAAAGCTCTCCCAATCTCTCAATCTCCAAGTCTTAATTCAAAAACAAGATATATACATAAAAGCCTAAAGAAAAACTATATATAATGTCTAAAATTCGGATCGGGCTTTTTTGTAAATTTCTGGACTTTTTGGGCAAAACTGGAATTTCTTTAATCTTCTCGTCAGACATGATCGTGTCGATCGACACACTGGGTTGTGTCGATCGACACAGACATGAAAACTCGACTTCGACTTGATCACTTTGGCTTTTCTTTCCTCGATGCTCCAAAATGCTCTAAAAGCTCCCATCCAGCTCCAATCGTCCCTCAACCTACAAAGACTCGAAAATTACCAAAAAGACTCTATAAAAAAGACTTATATCATGGTCAAGAATGGGTAAAAACCATGATATATCAGTCTCTGCACAAATCTCATGTGCCTAAGAACCCTAACATTCTTGCACATACTCACAATTTCCAAAACATACAAAAATTCAAACACCACAATTTAACAAGTCAAGTTTTGAAATTACCTGTGATCGGTCTGGCGCTAGAACCACCATCCTCCACCGAAGAGAACAACCGCGGTGCCGCTGTAATCTAAGCCAACTGCTGCACTGCCGCCACTACCATCTGCTGCAGTCTAGGACACTTGGGCTTGATATACCCCGGCTCTCTGTAGTGAAAACACACCCGCGTATCTCGGGCCTCGACCCGCGTATCCCGGGCCTCGACCCCGTATCCCGGGCCTCGACCCGTGTATCTTGGGCCTCAATCCTCTTCGGACAGCTCGCCACCCGATGATCCGTGCTCCCATAACTGAAGCATCCCAAACCACCCTGGCCACCCTGACTGGGCCAAGTGCTCTCCCACTTCCTCTTTTGTCCCTGCGCAGGCTTGCTGCTGCAACCTCCTCTGCTGCTGAACTGGTGGACTAACCACCACGGCCTACTCCCTCAGTTCATCTTCAATCGCAGCAGCTGTCTCCACCAGCTCCGCCCTCGTGGCGAACCTAGTCGCCCTATAGCGAGTCCTCAGATATGGTCGAAGTCCCCTCAGGAACCTCTTCACCTGGGCCTGCTTGCCCTCCATATATCTACCGGCATGAACCAGAAGCCAACCAAACTCCACATCGAACTCCTGGACCGACCGGTCACCTAGAGTCAACTCCAAGAATCGAAACTCCAAGCGATCCACCGCCTCCTGCGAAAAGTACTTGGCGTTGAACTCAGCGATAAAGTCCTCTCAGGCCATACCCGCCTGAGTTCTCCTAGCCACCACACCTCGCCACCAGAGATGTGCATCACCATTAAGGTAATGTACTGCCAGGTCCACCCGGTATCCCACTTGACACCTGAGAGATTGGAAATTACGCTCCAATCTACTCCGCCACAAATCTGCCTCCTCAAGCTTTGCACCACCCGAGAAAAACCCGGTGTCAATCATCTGCATCTGCTCCATCATTCTAAGGTAGGATGGGAGCTCCTCAGCAACCGCCATACCCGGTTATACCCCAGCCATACCCGGCTGCACCCCAGCCATACCCGGCTGCACCCCAGCCATACCCGGTTGCACCCAAGTCACATCCAGCTGCACACCAGCCACACCCGGTTGAACACCAGCCACACCTGGCTGAACACCAGCCACACCTGGTTGCACACCGGCCACTCCGAGCTGCATTTCTAGAGTCTGACCCTGAGCCGGCACCCCACCTAGCAATCGCTCTAGGATCAACTGTAGCAGACCCGCCAGACGATCATCTCGATCCTAGGCTCCACCTGTAGCACCCCCACCTGGGCCCGCTGCACCGGGACCTACACCTGTCCCACCAGTCTTCACACTAGCACTCACAGTGGCCACACCCACGGACCCTCCTGATACACCTGCAAATCGGCCACCTGCTCTCGCGTGGTCTCCTGGGCTACACTTGCGGCAGCAGACTCACTCATAAATCTCCACACATGCCCACGCCCACTACAACCACCTCGACCTCCACGGCCCCCATGACCTCTGCCTCTAGTACCTCCAGCCATCTCTCTGCACTACCCAGCAGAATACTAAGAATACTAGAAAAACAGAAAAGTCAAACAACACTTATCGTAAAATCTGATTGAATTCTCGGAGAAGATGATCTAGGACTCCAAACCCACACAATAATCAATCGACTAACTCACATAATCAATCAATTGCACCCGTCCTAAAACCATAAGGCTCTGATACCAAAAATGAGATGACCCAACCCATAAAAATTTAAAATTTTCCAGATTCGGATTATTATTATCACAAATAATAATCCTCAATAGGTCAACAACACAAACTGCGGAAAAAAATACAATCAATAACCAGAAACGCCATTCAATAGATCTCACACTCTACTGAATCTCTAAACAATTCCAGTACGAAACAACAACCAATAATCCAAAACAATAACAGCTCAGTTCAAGAATTACTAACACCCTAGCAATTCTAACAACAAAACCACTCAATCGAAACGCTAGATAATCTCTTTTTCCCGGCCACGACTCCACGATCATACCTTGTCTTTACCTGCATCACATGGTTATACGAGATGCGTAAGTATTATCACAAATACTCATTGAGACAGTCATCCCATCTACTAGGCTACATACACACATAAGAAAATGATACAATAACAGGATGAACAATCAACAAAGCAAAGCATGAACAATCAACACAAGAATCGCACAACTGCACATGCGTCGATCGACACAACGACCATGTGTCGATCAATGCACACACTGTTTTGATCGACACCGAGCAACTGCGTCAATCGAGGCAAGGTCACAGATCGTAGAATCAAACCTATCCTCACATGGTTCGATTCTAGATCGCATCACAATCGATTCCTTGCACAAATCCACTCAAAAACCACACGAAATACACCCAACAACTACAATCAAACGCATCCTATCACTTCCTTTACCCAGATAAGTCATGGTCACGCACTCACCTTAGATCTGAAAAGGAAAAAGGAAGAAAAGGATGAAGAACGCGAAGAACAAGTCCCCAAATCTGGAATCCACACTCCACTTGCGAACAATCACTCCAGGAAAGATCTCCCAAGCCTCCCAAACTAACCTCCTTCTCACAAACTCTCTGAAAACTCTCTGGAACTTTTTTGGAAATCTCTGGAACTCCAAAAATCTCCAAAAATGCGGCCAGTGCCTATTTATAGGGAAGCCCTAGGGTTTTCTCTTAAACTGGCCCGCAAACCGACACTTAAATTGAACCGATCCGGTTCGATTTAACCTTGCGTCGATCGATGCATACCACCTTCGTCGATCGACGCACGACCAAAAATCACAATTTTTAGTTCGCAGTCGTTACAATTTGTCTCAGAATGTTAAATTGAGCTGCAAATACGTCAACAGAGATTTGGTTGCAAGAACTTTCATGAAGTGTAGTAGGGCTTACACAGAGCCTGAGTTCCTGAACCTCTTAGCTGCGTTCGTCTAAAAATATCCGAATGCAGGTGCGTATCTTAAGAATAGTGTTGGACAGGAGAAATGGGCAAGGTGTTATTTTCCCGGGGCAAGGTACAATATAGATACAACTACTAATGTTGAATTGATTAATGGTGTTTTTGTACAAGCGAGGACATATGCGTTATTACCAATGATTGATGCGATTATTGAAAAAGTTGCTGAATGGTGGAACAAGCATAGAAAGATGTCCGTGGAGACACCGGAAGGGCAGAAGTTAGTTCTGTATGTTGAGAAATTGATGCACACACGATGTACAGAAGCAAAGCTCTTACCAGTGAGTGAGATAAACTTGTACTTTCTTGAGTACAAGGTGACTAGAATTGATGGGAGTAGTTATGTGGTTGATCTGAAGAATAAGACTTGCGATTGCAAGTGTTTTGATATTGACATATATCCGTGTGTGCATGCTATAGCTGCTGCCATGGCAGCAAAGAATAGCACAGGTATTGAGTTTCCATTGCATGAATTTTGCTCTAAGTATTATTGGATGGAGCAGTGGACATTGGCATATGCGAAGTCAATATATCCAGTTCCTAATACGGATATGTGGACGGTGCCTCAGGATATGCGTGATTTGATTGGCCATCCTAAGGCGTATGTGAAAAAAAAGGGAAGAAAACGAACAAGGAGGTTTCCCTCAACCAGAGAACAAGGACGTCAGAAATCAAGATTTTACTCCGTTCCTCAGTCGTCTTCCGTGCCTCAGTCGTCTACCGTGCCTCAGTCGTCATCTGTGCGACAACTGGAAAACTTTGCTGATCGCTGGTTTAATTGTGGAGTGTAATGGATATTGATGGTCTTATATTTGTATAACTAAGTACAACTTGTTTCGTAATTTTCCAACTAGACTTCTGATATTAATCTTCATCTTTTTCATTTACTCGAAAAATATTGATATTTAAATTATTAAATGTTGTTTTACAATAATGGTTTTAAAACTAATTTGTTAAATTTATATTACAATAATGGTTTTAAAACTAATTTGTTAAATTTATATTATTAAAATTATGATTTTTAAAATAATGATATATTATTTAAAAAAAATTAAAAATATTTAAAACTATATTATCATGATATATCATTAAAAAAATATTGTAATTTTATTGAATTAAATTATTGTCTCTCACTTTGCATTTTATTGATTTTATTACTCATTAAATTAAAAATAATATTTATTTCTGGGTCGGTGTATTAAATCAAAAAATTATTTTTAAATTATTATTTTCTCTAAATATGAATTTTGAACTATTATTCCATATTCAAACTAACATTTGAGTACTAAAATAGAATTGGATGTGTTACTTGGTTATAATATCTCATGTTACACCTTATACTTTAATGGTTACTTTGCAAATGTTAACCACTCAAACTTCCAAAATATATAAAAATTATGTTCTGTCACATATTATTCTACAAAATAGTTGCTATTATATCTAAATTACTATAAACCATCTGTGCAACTACAAATGTTATCATTAACCATGTGTATACCTAATATTTAAGAAAAATTTCAAAAAGTACAACTTGCAAAAAATGGTACAACTAGTCAATGATGTATAACTTGGGGCATTTGGCAGCTACACACGCGCGAAAAGGCGGCTCGCACGTGAATCATGTGCGAAACATGCTAATCATGTGGGACATTTCCTATTATTTTATTTTTTTTATTAAAATCTTTTTAGGGTTTGCATCAAAAATTGAAAAAATTCAAAAATCCCTTTTCACTTTATCGGACTTCCTCCTCCTCCCCTTTCCCGAAAAACTGATTTTCCAATTTCGATTTTTCCCTCTCCGATTACTTTCCCATTTCCGATTACTTTCCGATTCCTGGGCTTTCCTTTCATAAATCGATATGCGCTACAACTCTGAAGCATCGACGAACACAAATGGCACATTCTCTAATCGAATTAGGGTTCGTGGAATTCCAAAAGAGTGTCACTGCGGATCGGTCATTGTTGATAAAATTTCTGGGTCGGTATCGAATCCTTGTCGTCGGACATTACTGATTCTATGTCCTTCCCTTGTTCTTCTTGGCAATGATTTTCAAGATGGTACAACTATGTAAGGACCGTATGTTTGTTCAACTATTTGTATTTGTGGATTTGGAAGTTGAATTGTGGATTTGTTTACTCCTAATGAGAACTTTAACAAGTTTTACCAAAAAAAAAGCCAAGTTACACTTAGAAGAAAAGAACTTGTTCCAAGTTATCCTAAAACAAGTTGTTCTATGTGGTACAAAAATAAAAGCATAGAGTTAACATCCTAAAATGACTCTATACAGAAACAAAAACACCAAAATAACAAGAGTTCAATCAAATGATTTATAGAAAATGATAAAAGGATAGGACAAACACAACTCTAATCCTTCTTCTACCCTTCTAAAATCTTATGCCTAGTAGCAACAGGACTCCTAATCACAACGGTAGATCCTCTCGTCTTCCTTATAATCTTGACCTTCTGCGTTGCCTGTGCTAGAACATCTGATGAAGCAGCAACAGGACTCCTAATCACAAGGGTAGATCCCCTCGTCTTCCCTATAATCTTGACCTTCTGTGTTGCTTGTGCTGGGACATCTGATGAAGCCTCAGGTGGAACCTCGGATTCTCTCTTTCTCTTATTCTTCTTCCTCTCATATGTCCTATATTCTTTTGTCATAGCCGCATGAGGTTGTACGTACCTCTTTCGCATCAGTTGCACTAGGTTGTACCTCTTCCGCATCAGCTTTCTCACTCTCAATGGCATAAGGTGCAATAGCAGTCGAACCAATGGTTGCGTCAGTTGCACCAGGTTGTACTTCGTCAGCTGCATCAGGTTTCTCACTCTCAATGGCATAAGGTGCAATAGCAGTCGAACCAATGGTTGCGTCAGTTGCACTAGGTTGTACTTCGTCAGCTGCATCAGGTTGTTCATCACTCTTCTCAGTTATATCCGCATCAGGTTGTACCTGTCTTTCATCATTGTCAATCTCTAAGGCATCATCATTCACACCTTTACCTTCAACACCATCATCACTCTTATCAGCGTTAGTTGCATCAGGTTGTACCTGTGTTTCATCTTTGTCATTTTCAATGGCATTATCATTCACTTCTTGACCTTCAACAATAGTTGCACCAGTTTGTACCTCTTCGCTCTAATTGACAGTTGTCCTTAGTTGGACATTTTAAGTACTATCATAATCATCAAATCCACGGTTATAGTCATCTGCTTCTCTTTCCAAATTCAGAGCTGGTTCAATAGATTTGACTCAGGTACCAAGGCCTCCAATCTTCATATTCATTTCGGAAAACATCTTTTCTATCTGGCCCTTTAGCGCAAGCAATTCATTTTTCCACGTCTCACGACCATCCGCAGCATCCCGACGTATAGTCTCACCAGCATCCCCACGCATAGTCTCATCCTGAGCGAAATTTTCTAGAACCACACCACCCCAAATCACACCACTAAAACCCACAGCATCGTCATCATCACCCACATCAGCATCTAATCCTCTGGCGGTTACATCTTCAATGTCAAGATCCCTTGACCATACTGTCTTCTTCTCCACGAGAATAATCCTCGTCCACCCATCAGCAATCCCATCATCATTATCATTCCACCCATTTTTGTTATCCATGATTTCATGCAACATACGTCTCTTACGGCTAGATGGAGTCAGGATACTCTGAATATCCTGAGAAAATTAATACCTACCCCATTGATACAAAAATAAAAGGTTTTTACAATATCAACGGATTTCTAACCTTAGTTGTACCGAGTTGGACATTGATGTCCTTCAGAGCAAACTCTTTCAATCGACCGGATTTGAACTTTATCCTGCACATACGAGAACAGCTTCTGTGTGCATGACTAAAAACTTCAATGCAACTTTTCTTCAGAGCAGGAATGACCTCAAACGCTAGATAATACACATCATCACACAAAATCAATAAATACTTAGTTAGTTGAACTGAGTTATACTAAGTTATACATTTTTAAAAACTTACCTCCAGTGGGATAATGAAGCTAGGAAAGACCCACTGTGAGCTCACAACCCCTCCGTAGTGGTCCATACAATGAAGGATGTCTTTCATGTTCTCCTCAAACGCCTCTCGTCCCCACGGATATGTTAGGCACCCATCAAGATCTTCTACGGCTCTAAAAAAGAAATGGTGAACACAAGATACTTGCTTCCCTTCCTTTCTTTTCCCAATAAGTACGGTACACACAAAAAAAACAGCTATCTGCAAGCGATCATGAGAAGGTTCTTTCAATGAGAGTAGCTTCTCCTTCACATCGTTCCGAGTTATTGTTGTCCCCACCCCAAAATGACTTCCAGCAAACTCCATACCGCCGAAAGACTCTTTGTTAGGTGGATAATTATGGCAATACAAACCAGACATGAATGTCATTTCTGTGAGAGAATATCGGATGGAAACTCCGTTGACTACGAACCAACATTCCTTTTTCTTCTCTAACTTCGCCGTACGCAGAAATAGCATCCACAAGTCCATCAACTTATGATTAGCGGACTTCGGCATATGAAAAAAATGTTTGAACTGTGAGTGATTTAAGAACCATGACATCTCATTCTGTGTAAGATGGCCTTCAATTAGTTCCACTGTCTCTTTGATACAACACTTAGCCAAAATTTAAATGGCTTTGTATATTCCGAGGGTAGAAAGTACATCTCTAGTTTTGTTCTAACGTGACTTCCTCATTAGCATCCTGCAATCAAAACAGGTTGTAACAAGATTAACAAAGTTATCCTTTTAGTTTTTCGGAATATATTACAAAAATCTAACAAGTTATACCAATATATACTAAGTTATCCCTTTTGTTTCACATAATTTGAGTTAGAAAACTAACAAGTTATACCAAGATTTACTAAGGTACACTATTTATTTAACCGATTACTAACTTACAAAAACTAGCAAATTATACCAATTTGCACTTAATTGTCCACAATATTGAGACATACCTTTGAATCGCTGGAGTCCGACAGAGTTTTTTCTGAGTCATTTGCATGCGACTCACTATCATTCGAACCATCAGGGACTTCGCGTTATCGTGGAGGCGAATCACCAAAATAATTTGGGTTCTTCGTGCGCGCCATTGATCTTCGAAAAACCAAACAACCAAACATTATAACTTCGCGAAATCGGTTAAGCATTTTAACCTAAATTCGACGCGAATTCTACTCAAAATTGTAAAATGTATACTCGGATTTGAATAAATGAATTAGATTCGGATTTACCTTGGAATTAGATTTCGAGTTATCCTTGGTTGAACTAGAGAATGTGAAGAAGAAGCGAAGAGAAGAATTTTGATTTGGGCGGACTTGTGTTTTTTTTTAAACTGTGGAGGGAGTTGTTGGGTTAAAGAGGGAGAGTGGGATCCGAATTTTATGGGTTTGGGTGTGGGTTGATCCATTTAGGGTGGTTGGGTCTGTGAATAAGAAATTTCATCAAGGGGTTTTGGGTCTTTATTTTTTCGATTTTTAGACACAAAATTTAAATTAAAACCAACTCGTAAAGGTATATATGGACATGGTCCAAATGAAGATCCGACCCGACCCGATCCAATCCAATCCTTAGTGGATAAATAGTAACCTTTTCGCACCTAACTCAAATCCCTCAAATTTTGGAGCAATTTCTTTCTTTACATAACAAGAAAAGCAAAGAAGAAAAGAAAAGAAAAAAAATCTCAACTTTGGGTTTGAAATCCATCATCGGAGGTTTGGAATAATGGAGGTAGAATGGGTTTTGGTGTGTCACGGGATTGTGACGTTAACGGTGGTGGTCTCCTTCCTCTGTGGCCAATGGCCTATCTTCACAGGCACACCTATTCAATAGATTCACTGCTTCCTCACTTTTGGCGCTTACGATTACTTCCTGTACTCATTCCCCTCGCAATAAATCTCTGTGCTTGTGAATAACTTCCCATCGATTTAGGGTTTCGTGATCTTCCTCTCTTGGTTGGTTTTCTTGCAGGCGGTTTGTTGGGTTTGTGTTTGGTTCAAAGGGTACTGACATGATTCTATTGGTTGAGTATTTCTGCTGTGAACGCCCTAACCCTTTACTCCAAGTCAGTTCTTCTTCTTCTTCAGTGGTTTATCTGTTTATAGGCAAATTTTTTGTTTGATTGGAGTTTTTTTGTGGGTTACATGTGATAGTAGACGAGTTGAAATCGAAGTAGCTAATCCATTTATTTGTGAAGATTTTGATTCTGATTCGTAATCCAAAGAATTCAAGTGAATGTTTTATGTTCTTATTTCTCAACTAGTCCTGTGAGGGTATGGGGAAAGCAAGTTTCAGATTCAAGCTTGGAAGCATTAGCTATTTGTGAATGCTTGCTTGTAAAATCTTTTCGGTTTATGGTCACTGTGTCTGAAATGTTGTTTATTCCATATCTTGCAGATCATATATCTTTCGATTATTGGATCAACATACTATCTAACTGTGAAATCTTCCTTTACCTATATACCTGGATATTATGTTAGCGAACTTCACAAGTAAGGCAGTCTTCTCTTTCTCATTTTCTTTGAATGCTAAATTCAAATGATTAGCACCCCAAAACGTTCTGGTTCGTTTTGTACTTTGTAGGTATACGAGCTTTGCGGCTGTTCTTATTGGAATTCTGCTTTTCCTATTGACAAGCTTTTGTGATCCAGGGACTGTGAACGCTAAGAATGTTTTGCACTACATTTCTGCTTACCCTTATGATGATATCATATACTCACAGAAAGAATGCTCAACGTGTAAAATTCCAAAGTGAGTACATTCAAACAGCCTTGTAGTAATCTCAGAGAAGGACTCTTGCTTTGACTTGTTCGATAACAGTTAATGTTTCTCATTCAGACCAGCTAGATCCAAGCATTGCAGCATCTGCAACCGTTGTGTGGCTCGGTTTGATCATCATTGTGGGTGGATGGTTTGTACACAGCCCAAAAGCTCTTTTCGATTCTCTCTAGCTCTACTTGTTGAGAACTTGATTGATACTGAGCTTCTATATCAGTTGCAGAATAACTGTATCGGCGAAAAGAATACCAGATATTTCATGGCCTTTCTTTTATGGTGAGCTCTCATTCTAAGACTTACCCAATCTTTTAACATTTTCTGAATCTTGTAATTTGGATGCTTAAAAAAACTTGATATTCTGAGGAACTAAGAACAGTATACATGTCTTCCCTTCCTTTTTTTTTTTTTTTTTTTTTTTTTTTTTTGAATGAATGTTAAATTCTTATTCAATCAAAAGAAACTTTGTTACATTGAAAGTTAAAATGTTTTTAAAAGTGGTAGCTAATTTTTACAAGATTGCCTAGTTTGTGAAAAACTCCTACAATGGCATTCTTGTTTCAAACCATTTGATGAGGCCCTCGCGAAAGTTTTGATTGTCCGTGCGACGAAGTAGACTTAGCTGGTTTCTAACTTCTTTGTCGATGATATTCGATGTTTGATCCGGTGATCGTGGTGGTTCGCCATGCTTCCTTCCATTTCTTTCTCGCCAAACATAGTAGAGTGTCACTTGGAATGTGTATCGGACGATAAACTTCCTCACAAACCCGAAATTGTTTCCTTGAATGACAAGCAGTAGGTCATCCCAATGTGTAGTGAATTGATTGCGAAGCAAACCTCGTGCGAGTTTACTCCAAACCAACGATGAGAAATAACATGCGAAGAAAAGGTGGTTACGTGTTTCCTCCGCGTTGTTGCATAAAACACATGTTGCGTTTCCAGCCCAAGATTGAGTACGGTCCCCCGTTGATAATCTGTTCAGCATTGCAAGCCATACAAAGAACGAGTACTTTGGTGTTGCGTGGGTAAACCACACACCGTTGTACCAATCCTTTGTAGGGCTTGGGTTGCGTAGTTGTTGCCATGTAGCTTTGAAGTTGAAATGTGGTTTGAAAGTTCCTTCCTTGTGTCGCCATAATGTTATGTCCTCCGTTTCTTTCCTTGTTGTCATCGCAACGGCTATTTCTTCCTCTATCATGTTCAACAAATCTTGGCGATGTCGTCTGCGAGTATGCGAGAGCATAACATCACCTAAGGTTGCATCCTTTTGGATCCCCAAGTCAATAGGCCCGCGATGTCCTGCAACATTTCTTAAAATCCCAAGAGAGGACCAATTATCATGCCAAAAGGAAGTATTCATACCATTCCCAATGTTAACCTTGTGAAACTCTCTCGCCTTTTCTTTGTATTTGAGCAACTTCCTCCAAATCCAAGACCCGGCTGTTGTACTTTCATTGATCGTCCAAATGGTTCCATTACGTAGAAGCGTTTGTTTCACCCACCTTGCCCATAGCGAGTGTTTGTTGCTAATTATACTCCAAATCAACTTGTAACAACTTACAACATTTGCTTCTTTGAGTGATTTGAAACCAAGTCCTCCCTCCTCCTTTGGTTTGCATAAATCTCTCCAAGCCACCTTTGATTTATGCGTGTTTAGCGATGGACCCCCCCAAAGGAAAGCCGAACATAAACCATCAATCTTCCGGATGCATTGATTTGGAAGGCGAAAAGCTTGTCTTCCCTTCCTTTTGCCTTGATCTTAAATGGTTCTTTTGGTGTTTTGTAGGCATTTCCTTCTCTGTCTGTACGGAACAATAGCCATTGGTTTTATTCTTGCCGGGCGAGTAAAAGAACTTCGCCTCGTACATGTTTTAACCAGTAAGTTTCATACCATGACCATCTCCTCAAATTGTATCTTAAAGCTTTTGATATCTGGAGCTAATATACAGAGTCTGGACTATCTCTTGACAGTGTATTACGGGATAGAGAACTCTTTCTGCAGCTTAGCTCCACGTGTTTTACAGGTAACAACAAGTAAACAGATCTTCCTCACTTGTGTTGTGTTGCATTCGCAAAAAGTAATCTAATGGCTTGAGTGGTTGTGTTTGAAACAGTGGCTAGTTGGTACATACAATACACTGATACTATTAATGGTGTTTCTTTCCCTTATTTCCCTTCTCCTTGCTGGGTTCTTCACCTACCACGTCAATCTCTGCTTAACCAACACAACGACTAATGAGGTAAACATTGTGACGTCTTATAAATTTTTCACATCTTGGCTTCGAGTTTGGCTCTGTGATCTCTTCCTCAACGGTTCTGTTTGTTTGTTGACAGAAATTCAAGTGGACGGAGTACACAAGTTTGCAGAAGAAGATAAGCGAAGCAAAGGCAAGTGCTGCAGCTCTCAAGGCAGGGATGACCAACGCAGAGCTGGAACGTCCAGCAGAGAGCAAATGGAGAAGACTGTTCACAAGATCCAAAGCCGAACCCATCATTGCCAACCGAAATCTGTACAATAAAGGAAGCGTTCGGAACATTTCTGAGATTGTTTTTCCACTATCTTTAAGACAATCTTTCTGGAAAACAAATCATAAATCTGATTAGCTATAACTTTACACGTTCAAAAATATTTACAGTGCATATCTTGAAACATCTGCTTATTGTTCTTTACCAACAGCTTTATACAGATCTTGTACAACGCTGGTAACAAATCTGTCATCTTCCACAGAGCTTTTTAACACTTTCTCGTAGAACAATATCCCCTTCTTGGCTTCACCACAGCTCATGAATCCCTTTAGGATTGTGCGCCTGCAAGAACTGTCTAGGCTAATACCGGCTTCTGACATCTCGCAGTAGATCCTTTCGGCCTCATTCATCATTCCGGCTTTGGCAAAAGCAGAGAGCAATGAACTGAAATGGCTGTGAGATAGCGGGATCCCTTTCTCTTGCATGAGAGTGATCGTCTTCTCTGCTTCTGAGTACTGTGAACTCTCAGCATAGGCTTGAACCAAAGAGAGGTATGTGGATGAGTCTGTAGAGCGACCATTTCTCTCCATTGCTTGTAAAAGTTCATCAACCTCGTGATGGAGTTTACCGGTTGCACATATTTTGACCATCATGTTGTAACTAGGCTGCAAATATCCCCAAAAATTAACGATATCCACTGTTAGATTTGTTTTCACCCACAGTTAGATTTAAGATATTTCATAATAATGTCAGGCCATTGGGTAGTTCTCACAAACAATTTGGCTGAACAACACCAACGTATAAAACCTACCGTTCCAGGTTTAATCCCTTTCTTCTGCATTTCACTGAACAACGCCAATGCTTCATTCATTTTTCCTAGCATAGCAAGAGAAAGTTTCATTTGTTTACTGCTATCAATGAATCAAGACCGTTCAATGTTACAAAGCATTCCATGTCTGCGAGAAGTTGTGAATTTTATCGTACACGAAATGAGTATAAATTTCTTGATTAAATACATACCAGCCTTCCCATAATGCATAATCATATTTGTGTATATTTTCTCGTCCAGATACAATCCTGATCTGCGGGCATTAGTAAAAATCTCAATTGCTTTGTCCAGCTGCAGGCCCCGCCCATATACACTGCACAGCCCACCAAGATGGCTAATATATTACAGGACAATCAACTTGCACGAGCCTTAAACATAAGGAAGGTAGGCACTGCCTTAACCTGATCATTGTGTTGTAGGTCTGAATCGAACAAGGAACACCTGAGTTACGCATCCACTCATAAATTTCAGATGCACGCTGCAGTTTACCTGTGACAATAGAGGTTTGAATGTTAGTTCTTTGTACCATAAACTTCAACTGAGATTAGTAAACAATCTGTTCTACCTGCTTCTAGCATTGCCTTGATAAGAGTATTATAGCCCACAGTGTCAAGCTCCATATTTTTTTCAAGGCAGGTCAGTGATATATCTTCTGCTTCACGGTGTTTTCCTGTAATTAGAATTAATACAGTTTTCTTACAAAACATTTTAACATTGCAATAAACCGGAATATAGAACTGCAGTATCCAACTAGTGCATTGAAATGTAACAGTTATATATCAAATTCTCAATTTTCAAAGCCATTCAAAAATCTTCACATGGCTTCCCGCTCAACCCAATTCAATGAGTGAGGGCCCACAAACCTAATTTACTAGTCCAAAAATCTCTCAACCCCGGTGTGGGATAATGACAACATTCAAATTTACAATCATGTGCCATAAGATTAGATTATTCACAGCTGGGGCCCTGAATTTCCATAATATCTTCGGGAAGGAAGGAGATGCAATTTTCCATTTGACATACCTCGATTCGTTAGGGCATTCACAAGTATGCTGATGGTAACAGCACCCAGGTCAATTCCCTTTTCTGCTGATTCCATGAAGAGTTCATACGCAGCTTCAAGCCAGCCACATCTAACATAAGCATCAATCATTGAGTTCATGACTGATTTCCCTAGACTTAAAGATTCTCCTGCTGCAAGGTAAAGCCGTTTCGCCTCTTTTAGCTTATGTTGCCTCCCATATACAGCAATCAAAGCTGCGATAGTTTCCTCTTGTATCCTGAGTCCTAGTTTGATAATCAAGTCGGCAAGAATTTCTGCTTTAGATATATTCCCTACATAGAAAAAAAAAGAAATTTCAACAAATATATCCATAGCTTGTTAACAGACAGCCAAAACTAAGGAACAAAAAGCCAGATTGAACATTCTAACCTTCTCTTACAAAGCTACTTATGACTCGATTCACTGCCGATGAACCAAGATCAGTGTTGAACATTATGCTCAAGATTGTACTAGTCTCATTCAAATTTCCCTCTGTTAGTCGCAAATTGAGCAGCATTCCAAGAGCATTGACATCAAGTCGACTCACATTTATAACTGCTTCATGTTTATCCTGCTTATTTCTTTTGATATGCATAGCCTCTACAAGTGTTTGTACAAATCTGTTATCCTTAACAAGAACCTCTCTATCCATTTTCTCTACCAGCTCTTGAGCTTCTGCGACCATTCCCTCCTTGCAATACACTCTCATAACCATCTTGTAGAGCTCTATATCGAAGTGCACTTGATCCGCCATTATCTGCTTGATAAAATCCTTAGCTTTTTCTCCTAAATTGAGTCTGGTATACATATTAAGCATATTGTTACAAGAACTGGCATCAGGAAGTCCAGTCTTTGATAAAGCTCGAAATGCATCCTCGGCACAGTCTACATTCTGTTTCCTAGTATAACACTGTAATATGACAATATAGGCGAATCTAGATAGGGGAATATTTCTGGTCTTCATCATTTCAATTACATCTAAAGCTTTGGCAACATTTCCTGAATTTAAATGAACTTGAGACATTGCCAGATATGTTTTCTCATCAGATAGTATATTCAGGCGCTCACTCTCCTCAAATATAGTCTGTGCATCATGAAAAAGCCCAAGCTTCCCATATATTCTGATGATCAACCCACGGATGACCTCATCAGCTGGAATTTTATTTATTTCCATGTCTGCAAAGAGAGAAAGCGCTTTTGGGTAATTTTCAGTTTTGTAATATAAACTTAACATAGATGCACAAGTATAGTTGCTCGGAACGATTCCCTGAGATCTCATATCCTCGTACAATCTAACAGCCTGATCCCAATCACCAGCCTTCACACTTAAGCCAATAACTGAGTTGTAAGTTACTTCCTCTGGGAGAAACCCCAAGCTTTTCATCTCACCAAAAGCCTTCAATGCCTCCTGGTTGAAACCCTGTTTGGCATATGAGCTCACAACCAGTGTATATGTGAATTCATTCGGTGGCATACCTTCCTCCACCATTTCTAACCATAGATCAATCACTTTCTCATGAAGTGATTTCTTCTGAAGAGATGAGAGCATGAAATTGTACACAGAAGTCGAGAGGGTTATTCGCCTTTCTTGAACAGCTTTGTAGAACGTCAACATAGCATTATGGCGTCCCCATCTGGCATATGTGCACAACATTGTACCACAGGCTACTGCATCTGGTTCACATCCCACTTCGAGCATTTCCAAAAAGGTTTCCTCGGCCAGCTTTATCTTCCCGACTTGTCCATACAAACGAAGAACAATCGTGTAGGCAACTACACTAGGACGGTAGCTTAACTGTTGACACAAAAATCTATCACCAAAAATTCATTAATCTAAATCTTACTTCTCAAAGCAAGACTGACGTAAGACAAATGCCGCAAGGTTGACCAGGCAAACAGCTCTCTAAGAAAAACACAATTCAAGCAATCAACTATTATGCTGTCCAATGTATTTGACTTTCCAAGCTAAATTCTCTGATTTGAAACCGAAAAGATCATGCAGCAAGCAAGCCTGTAAGAAATAGATGCAAGATTTCTACACACTCAGAATCTAGTGCAAGAAACCAAACAACTCAGCTAATTTAGCCTCTCGAAGCTAAAAGCAAACAATTAAACACTTTTCAACAAGCAAACTCCAGATAAGAAAACTACCAAAAGATGCTCACAACAAAAGCGGACCAAGACAAAGCAAGGTTGAAATAAGAGAGAACCTGCAATTTCATCCAGGCGAAGAAGTCTCTAACTTGTCTCCAACCTCTCTGCTCTTTCAAAACAACGCACATATCTCTGAAAGTAAGCTTGGCGACAAAGCTACCCATCACAAGCCTCATATCATCACTACCTTCTCTCCTCTGAGACAAGGCTCTCACCGTCTTAATCGCAGCAACCACATGCTTCCCGTACATCTGGCCGTTCCGATCATCCTCCAAATACTGAACCATCTGCTCAGGGGTACGCTTAATCCACTTGGGAGTCATAGCGTGAGAGCCTTGGTTCCTCCTCAAGGTGCTCAGGTACTGTGCCTTCTTCTTTATGATTCGCCTCGCGTCGTCGTCGGATAACGGGTGCTTCGGCCTCTCGTATCTCGGCTTCGGTCTCTCCGGGTTACCGTCGCTGAGAGACCACGGGTCGGGTCGGACTCCGGGCGAAGAAGAGGAACGTATCGATATTCTCGACCTTCTCGAGGGTATTTTGGGAATAAATATCCAAGGATTGAGATGAGTAGTGGAAGTGAGGAAGTCACTCTTCATGCTTCTTCTTCTTCTTCTTCTTCTTCGTCTCCAATTTCGCCGAATCTGCTACAACTGTAGAGAGACTAGACAGACAGTCTTCTAATTTAGACCTTGGATTGTCTCCGGTTTAATTCGGTTCACTGTGATTTGGTTTTGTCTCCGACCATAATTTTAGCTTTATTTACGGTTCATGTTTAATTCAAGTGTCAGAGAACCTTTCTTGGTCATTTACTCGATTTGATCTTCATTTTCCTCTGGATTTCAGTTTCTTGTTCATAAACAGATATACAATACCATAAGGCAACAGCCAAAACCGTTGTGATATTGTTGCTTTGGCATAGCTTGATCTTCCTAAAAACTAACTTAGCGTCGGCATTCCACAAGTTATGTCTCGCAAGTAGACAGATTTGTGTGATTAACAAACGAAAGAGCCTTCTTACGGGTTCTTTGAGTTACAGAACCGGAACTGCTTTAAGGTCAAGCTCCCAGCATTCCCCATCTCCAAACCGAGTCGCTCTTCTCTCGTGTCTGAAAGCAGGAATCTGATGCGAGAATCTACTCATTTCCGTCTTTGGAATGTCCGTCTTTGACTCTCCACTCCTTCGGTAGAGAGGCTTGTTAAACCATTTAGCAGTCAAAGGCACCGCTTGTATGCTCTGCTCGTCGGTTTCCACTATTTCTACAATCTCAACTTCTTCAGTTTCAGCACCATCTGTGGTATTCCAGTTCCTGTACAGAGCCCAGATCTCATCCTTCCCTGGGTATACTTCGAATCTGTTTACGTTAGTCTTCGCGGCTTTAACCTCATGTGAGAAGCTGCTAGGTACAAGGACGTCTGCTTTACCGGTTTTCAACTTGAAGCAGCCACAACACGTGGGGTGTGTCATGATTTTCGGAGGGCGATACACCTCTAGAGGTGCTACATGTAGCTTGAATTCAGGACTTGTGTCGATTTTCTTGATCTGCGCATACTTTCTGGGCATCCCTGAGCCATTGCTATATATAGCCCATATTTGATCAACCTGGAATTTGTCCCAAGATCTCTGCTTCTCAAAGTTAAACGTATTCTCATGCCCTCTTGTGCAACTGGATGACACATGAGTCTCTGGTACTGAGCATTTTGTAGCACCATTCAACCGAGTCAGCATACCATTATCCCTGGACTGAGACAATAACTCATCATTTCTGCCACGTTTCTTTGAGTTCCCTGTCGGTTTGAGTACATCCTGAGGTGTTTTTCTGATTCTCGAGGAATCCGTTGTGATAATTTCCTCTGGTTCCTTTTGAATAGTCATCTTTTCACCAGAAACACAAAACTCATCTGGCTGTCCACGGGATTCACCACTATTAGCCCTCTTCTTCTCAGCTGTTTTTGGGCTTGGCGTTGAAGTTGCTTGCTTCTTTGTTTCACTCAAAAGACGAGGAGATTTTCGCAGTTTCAAGTCATCCACTGCTTTGACACTCTTTCTGGATTTCTTCCGTGAGTTTATCTCACGATTAGTACATTTACCACCAGATGCTTTGGAGGATGAACCGTGATTGTCATGGACTTTTTGACGTTTCTTTGGAGTAGTCTTTACCTCCAATTCAACCTCAGAAGCTTCAGGGAAAGGACCAACAGTTTTAGCATTCAGTATTTTTCTATCTAACTCGACATCAACTTTCAAATTATCAACCTCAAACATTTCTTTTGGTAAAGCAGCAGTGTCTAATTCAAAGCACCCAGGAGGAACACCTTCACTCTCTTTTCCAGTCATTTTGAATGACGGGGCTTTATGAGAAAATCTAAGCATCTCGTTTGGTGGAATTTGACATTGAAGAACTTCATGCTGAGCATCTTGGTGAAATAGGGAAACAAACCCTTCCACTTTTCCAAGATAGGCCACTCCAACGCCATCCTTATCGTTAAAATCAGAAAGAACTTCAACATAGTCATATTCATAAGGCCGTTTATGATTTTCTGAGCTAGAACTCCAACTGATATTCCATCCTCCGAAAAGTGCCCAAATCTCTCCTTTTCTTGGATATATGATGATATTATTATCACGAGGTAAGTGAAGCATCTGAGAAGAAAACATCAAATGGTCGTCTACTTCCTCTGAATCCCCATCTTGGAAGATTCCACAAGCAATGGGAATAGAGTTATCTTTATTATCCTGCAGAGGGTCAATCCACGTAATCCACAGTTTGAACAAAGAGTGAACCACTTTATCGATCCGAGCATAGAAGCGAGGCATACCATCAGTCGGATCATACAGAGACCACACCTGATTGACAGAAAAACAGCTTGTTGTCGGTTCAAAATTATTGAAGTCTGGATCAGGTGAATCCTGCGTAATGGGATCATCATTAGCTTGGTGGTTATTGCCAATCTTTGCCGCCATAACCACCGCTTCTCCACTTTCTTCACATCCTTTACTCTCTTTGTCTTTGGTTGATGAGATTTCTTGATATCCAGAATCCACATTTTTCGTAGCTTTTCCTTTATACACAAATGAAGGGGCAGAAGAACCACCAGAATCAGGCTGTTTGGATGATCCAACACTTGATTTTGACATTTTTGTTGGAGGTGTGACAAAATCATTGCTGCTTCCCTTCTCTGCATAAGAAATCCGCTGACTTTTCCTCCTATTATTATCTTTTGAATCCACTTTATGCTCAACCGTATCAGAAACATCAACATTAATACTCTCAATGGGCTCCTCAACAAATTTTCTACTCTTGGTTTTGTCCTTCCTCATAGAGGGTGGTGCTTGATCGCTCCTTGAAACTGATTCACCCGCTACAGATTTTGATGCATCCATCTCTGGTTTTGTAACCTTGGGTTGGGGGTTCAAAAGATCAGCATAATTCTTCACAGTTCCATCCTCCATTTTCGTGTTTCTTACTTCAGCCTTTTTGTTCTCAGGTACTCCATTCTTCTTGCTGAGTTTCTCTTTGACAGTTCTTTTCTTATACACCCCAGCTGCTGCATTTCCTGATTGAACACCAGTAGACTCCACATTTTTGCGCGAAGATGTGTTACACGGCCCTTGATTTTGAACTTCTTTTTTATCAGTCCTTGATTCAGGAGGCACTGCATTAAATACATTGTTGTAGGCCGTGAAGGAATTTTCACAACGGGAACAGTACAAACGGGTGTTCACATATTCTGCCAAATATTTGTACATCCAGCCACAATGCTCACAACATGTCAAAAATGTACCATTGTTAATGACAGTGTCACTGGCATTGTTCACAGCTGCACCTTGTAGAACCGAGTCTGCATTCAACTGTATCCCATCAAACCGTGAATAGCGTCTGTGCTTGCTATCATACTGCAACCGTTTTTCCTTGTCAGCGAGCAATCTATTTGCTTGCACAATCAACTTAAAAGCAGCCTCGGCACCGGGAAAGTGGTTTTTGTCAGGATGGAGAAGCAACACGAGCTTCCTGTACTGCTTCTTGATTGTAGCATCGTCAGAAAAATGCATAACTTGAAGAATACCGTACCAGTTATCAAGACCGTTGATTTTCTTCTCGGCAGAAGAATGTACATCACATACGGCTATCATTTGCGGTAAGCTCTCAAAATCTGAGAAGAGACTCTGAGCCTTCATTACAAGCTTCTGAGCCTCAATGAAATCACCATTCCGCATCTTATCCTCTGCTAATGTTTTTAGCCTAATAGCCTCTTCCTTGTCGCAGTCCATAATTTCAGCCAAGCAACCTCTTTAATCAAACCTCTTGAACAGCTAAAATTCAGAGAACACAACAACAAAGAGGACAGGGAGAATCAATAACTCGTCCTGCAAACACAAAGACAGTTGCAGATCCAATATTAAGCTATCAATTCCCAATTCACAAGAGTGACTGTGAACAGAGACCTCAGCTTACCATGTAAGGGACAAGAACTGTGAGGTCTTTAAACAATGTAATTCATCTTTCATCACATAAACGTTCCAGGAGGCTAAATCAGACTGAAAGTTGAATAGTATAGACCTGCAATACAAATTCAAATCACAAGTCATATCGAAGTGGTATAATTGCAATGCTGAGATCTTAAAATCAAGTTTCAACTTTTGAAGCAGAACCACTAATAAGAATAACTAAAGAAAAACGAGACAAGAAATTGCACAGGCTAGTCGACTACTAATCTCGAAAGACAAGAAATTAAACTGAGTAATCACCACAAACATCTAGCAGATCGAAAGCATTCTCGGATGCCAAATTGAAAACGAACCCAAGCGAAATCAGTACGAAGGTGGTTATATAGCATAAGAAGAAGAGTAAAAGGAGAAAATCTCCAAATGTAAATGCAAGTTGTGATCAAAGGAGAAAGTAAACCCTAGACGACGGAAAAAGAAAACCCAGAAGTCGAACATACCCAGAAGCTTGAAGCACGGAAGCTCAGGAGACGATCAGAAGAAACTGAAAGAAAAAAAAGAAAAAAGGAACCCTTTAATTTCGCGTGAAGAGGGAACTGAAATTTTTTGAAGACGAGTGTATCTGTGTGTTGGGGTTATCTTTCCCGTCGGATCTCAAATAACCCGAAGGAGTATGTTGAAATAACAAATAATCCGAGAAAATTTTGTTTTGCTTTTGTTTTTTTTATTAACTCAAAATTGGCTGAAAAACCAAAAATATCAAAGAAGTTTAATTAAATTACCAACCCAACCAGTTATTACCCGACCCGGATCTGTGTAAATTAGACAAACTCGACAAATTCGACACCACGACCCATCCCCCACCCACGACGTTTCTTCTTTCCTCATTTGTTTCAAAACAAAACCGAACAATTCCCTCTAAAAATCGCACAAGTCAGCAAAACTAAGAATACAGAATTTGTCGATTTCAATCGCACAATCCATTACAAAATCAGATTTCAATCGCAAAATCGCACAATCCATTACAATCGGAACTTGCAATTAAAAGCGCACAATCGCACTTGCAATCTGTCTCAACTTGCAATTCTTCTCTAAGGTATGTTATCTTTCTTTTCGATTTCGATTAAAGAATCCATTACTCCTTCTGTCGATTCAAGATTTGTCGATTTCATAGGTAATGGCGCGTAGAAAACAAGCATCTGTTTCGGCCGATGGAACTCCTATAAACCAAAGAGTTCCACGAATAGTTGATCCGGCGAGTTTAGAGGAAGTGGAGGAAAAGGCGGAGGAGGAAGCTGGGGCTGAGGAAGCTGGGGAGGAAGCTGGGCCTGAGGAAGCTGGGGCTGAGAAAGCCGCGGAGGAAGCTAGTGCTAAGGAAGCAGCAGAAAGAACTGATAGAACTCAAATCTCGGCTGAGGTATGTAAAGCTTTAATCGAAAGTTGAAATTGTTGATAAAACGTAACACTTGGTACAATTGGAGAACTACTGTGATATAATATTTGGTACAACTGAAGAACTACTGGATATAATACTTGGTACAACTGGAGAACTACTGTGATATAAAACTGTTTTATAATTGCAGGGATTAGATGAGGAAACCATACCAGTACGACCTAAGGACATGTTCTTTCCAACAAAGGAGTACTCCAAGGCCATTAAGATTGAAACAAGGTGTTCTCTATATAACACACTAAAGACGTTGTACAAGGTGCTTACGAAAAAAGAGATGAAATGGTTTGAAGAGCATCCTCAGTTCAAGCATTTCTTCCACATGCCTAAGCTTAGAAACCACAAGTCGATGGGCATGTGGATGCTTCTTCTTCGTACTGTGTGTACATCAAAGATCCGAGAAGCTTGGTTTTTGGTGAATGAAGTTCCCATCCGTTATTCCATTAAAGAACATGGGATTATCTCTGGATTGTACTGTCACAATTATCCACTCAACTGGGAAAGGATGGGAGGAAGTGATTTTATCGAGAGGCACTTCCAAATGGGTTCAACAATTAGGTTGGCGGATGTGAAGAAGAAGTTGGTGGCGATGAGATATTGTAGAGATAGGTTGAATATGGTTGTCTTCTACTTCTTATCCAGTGTGCTGATTGGAAAGAAGAAGATTGGAGCGGATGCACCGTCTGTTGAAAGTTTCTTTCTAAGAGCTTGCAATGATCTAGAGTTGTGCTGGACATTTCCGTGGGGGAGATTGTCATTTTATGACAATTTGTGCCACATCAATGATGTACAATTCAAATTCGAATGAGTCGTCAAGAAAGACCAGTGGTGCTTTCCATCTTTCATTATTCCTCTAGAGGTAATTGATTCGTAATATTTCAATTAAACTTTCATTATTCCTTGGTAATTAGTTTCAATATCTATTTAAATTACTCATGTCTTATATATGTATGTTGTAGCTTCTTGCGTTTGAGACAATTCCTGTTCTGAAGGTGAAGTTCCGTAGAGATCTTTATGATCCAAACCTTTCTTGCCCTATGATGTGCAAGTCTCTATTCAAACATAGTCCTATGAAAGGGATTCCTCTTGAAGAAATTTATGAAACACTTGGTACAACCGAGGTTAGTATTATTTTTCTCATATTGTGTAGCAAGAACTGTTTTAAGTTGTCATCTCTCACTAATTGTATTAAGTTATCGATTAAGTTATCCATTAAGTTATCGGGTTTATCTTAGTCTGGTAGTTTTTGGTAAACATCTGAAAAATTGTTTGTACTACTGGTACTTTTAGGTAAAACTGTGAACCTTTAGTTGTACTACAGGTACTTTTAGGTAAAACTGTGAACATTTACACTGAAGAAATAACTAACGATTTATTGAGTTCACATAGTTAATTTTTGTCGCTAAATTAGCGAAATTTTTTTTTTATGTTGTAACAACTTAAAAATATTAGAATTGGATTGAATTTTGTTTGTTGTGTTAAAATAAAATAAAAAATGCATTTGTTTTCCTCATATTGTGTTATTATATGTAAAGCTACATAAGTTATGAACATGCGGCGTTATATGGTCAATTGACAACTCTCACTAATTGTATTATTTTTTATATCCACAGGACATAGATAGTATCTTGGTACCGAATCATGGTGAAGATCCTCTTTTGGCTGAAATCTTCGATGAGGAGGAGGACCATCGTGACATTGATTGTTACATGGTTGATAGTTGGATGGATTGCCTTTTGAAAGACCGAAAGCCTGTTTTCTGGCAAACGGAGTTTGAACTTGATGTGGCAGGTCGATCCCAACGTGTGGATCCTATAAGGGCTGATGACGAGGGTGTTCGTCCTCAGGTGGATGGTGATCAAATGAAAGAGATAAAGAATGTGTTGATAGGGTTACAAGATGGAATGGTAAAGATGAATAAAACCATGGAAGATGGTTTTAAAATAATGAGTACTATGTTTGGTGGGCATGAAACAAGGCCCAAGGCTGAGGAATCGTTTTTGAACTCTCAGGGATGGAATGAAAGGGGTGACTTTGGTGGTGATGATTATAGCCCTCGAACTAGGGTTTGGACTGAGGGTGATTACTCTGGTGGTGGTGGTGGACAAAAGGATCCATCAGAAAAGGATGTGGCCGAAGCTGAGAAGGAGCCAGAGAGTGGAGTGGAGAAGGATACAAAGGCCAAAGCCTCGAAGGAGCCAGAGGCTCAAGCTGAAGTGGAGAAGGAGCCAGAGGCTCAAGCTGAAGTTGGTGAGAAGAGGATTAAGAAGTGAGCAACAGCATTAAAGACTCCCTACATGGCCCCAAACCAAGCAAAGAAGGGGAGGAAGAATTGAAGAACTTATGCTCAACCTCTTGAACTATTGATATAATGCGTTTTTGGCGCATTCTAACCCTTGATTTGTAAGCTTTTATCGAGTCTTTTACTCTCTATCGAGTCATTTTAGGTACAAAAGTGGCTGGAAGCAATGAATGGGGCTTGCAATCGAATTCGGCAAGAAAGGAATGAAGTTGGGCTTCTTTTTGCACATTCTGGAAGAGGGAGCACCTGAAGCCCAGAGAGCACCTGCACTGGAGTAGGTGCTCCCCGGCGGACAGATTATGGAAACTTCATTTAACCTATTTTCTAAAGCCCTAGATTTTTAACCCAGCCGCCAAGGCCTATAAAAGGACCATCACGCAGCCCAAAAACAGGAGCTAGCACTCGCGACACACACACACAGCCGCAAGGAGAATCAAAAGGAAAGAGAGAGAGAGATCGTGGGTGAACTCGCGACAAGGGAGAGAGAGGGAGAGACGTACTTGCGCCATACTCATCACGAAAACAGCAGCAGCAGTGATACTTCTTATCGAGAGAGAGAGAGAGAGAGATAAACACTTGTTGAGAGAGAGATATTCATTTGGTGGAGAAAGCTTGTGAGCTTGGATTGTTCTCCACGTTTCTATCGAAGTTTTCTAAACCCTTCTCTTATTTATTTCGATTTTAATGATGTTTATCATGTTGTTTGCTGCTGTTCTTCGTTTATCCATGAGCGAGTAGTCACTTGTTAGGTTGAGGGATTTTCGATGGGAATTGAATTCATGAACTAAGCATAGATAGGTTTTATATATATATCATTCGATAGTCTCCATCTATTGTCGATCATATTGCCTAGGTTAGCTTGATCACCTAGCCTTTGATCTTAGGTTGAATTTACTTATCAAAAGTTTGTAAATTGCTGGAATTGATATAGATGGGCGATTTGATCCTTAGCCAACGAAAGTTGAAGTTAAGGCATTTCGTGAACTTATCAACCCTAATCGCTAATGCTTGATAATCTTTATTTACCTCAACGACAGTTAGGGTGTTAGATTGATTGTTAGAGTTGTCGATGCCACGAAAGTGGATCTCCTTATATTTATGGTTGAGTTCTAGACTTGTTCGTAATCGCATGCCTGAATAATTGCTTGGTTCTTGATATTCGAATCCCTGAGAATTATCCCTGACCTAACGCCTTCCTTTATTGTTTACACCCGATTTTACATTTTGTCTTTGCTTTTAAATATCGTGACTTTTACACCCATTTGAATCGCTTAGCTGAGATTGTTTTCCATAGAATTAGAGCGTATTGCTGGTCCCTTAACGAACCTTTACTATTTCTACAATTGATTTAGTGAACCTAGGTTTTAATTTTGGAAACCGGAAAAAGGACAAGTTTTGTATTTTATCAATTTGGCGCCGTTGCGACGGGGACCAACTCGATACCTCTAATTTTCGTTTACGATTTTAGACTAGGCACTAATCTCGTTCTTTTGTTTTTCTTGCGTGTGTTTCAGGTGTATGAACTCGAGGACAACAAGGAGAAATTGCGAAAATCCCCTTGTGACTTTGAGTAACCCTGAACTTGCGAGACTAGAACGAGAAAACAGACGACAAAGGCCTAATCCCGCTGATATGGGCGAACAAGGCAATGATGGTATGGCGGCTGAGCTGCGACGGTTGCAAGAGCAGATGGCTCAAATGCAGCAGCAATATGCCCGGGAACAACAGCAGCGTGCTATTGGGGATATGGACAATCCCCATGCTTTCTACCAGAACCGAGCTGCTATTGTTCCACCTGCTGTTGGGAGGCAAGATTATGAGATAAAGCCTCAGATGATATTGCTGGTCAAGTAACACTCATTTCATGGATTGCCTGCAGAGATTCCGATGGACCATATAGAAAACTTCGAGGAGATCTGCTCCATGACAAGTTCTAATGGGATGAACCCAGATTTCCTAAAGTGCAAGTTATTCCCCTTCTCACTCGCGGATAAAGCTTATCGTTGGCTTAAGTCTCTACCAGCTGGATCCCTCACGACTTGGGCACAATGTAGAGTAGCGTTCTTGGATCACTTCTACACCAAAACTAAGACCGCGAGCCTAAGGAACAAGATCTCCTCTTTCCAGCAACATTCAGGAGAGTCCTTTTGTGAAGCATGGGAACGGTTCAAAGAGTACAAGAGGGAATGTCCACACCATGGGTTTACCGATGAAACTTGCTGGGTATCTTCTATGATGGTGTTGATTGGGATTACAAGAATGCTTTGAATGCTGCGAGTGATGGTAACTTCATGACTAAGACCAGAGAAGGTGCATATAAGCTCATCGAGAACTTGGCTATGAGTTCTAGCAACAAGTCGCAGGAGTACGATAGGACCACGAAATCTAGTGGAATGGACTCCCAAAAGATTGATGACCTTACTGCTAAGGTCAACTTGTTGCTCAAAGGGAACCAAAGGACGGTTTACTTTGTAGATGAGAATGATGAACCACTTTCTGAGGAGATGGGTGAAGAAGGAATCACCCAGAACTATAGGAGCCACCAAAACCAAGGTCAGAATCGGTTTCAAGGGAGAGTTCAACAAAAACCACAATGTACCAACATTCAAGCTCCTGCGAGCTCTAGAAGTACTTCTCAAGATGAACTCAAGGGTATGATGCAGCAGCTAATGGCTAATCAACAGAAGTCTGCCACTGAAATCAAAACGCGGGTTGACACCATGTACTCAGATCTCAATGGTCGACTTGAAGATGTTTGGAACCACGTGAGGAAGCTTGACACTCAGGTAGCTCAGATCTCGGCATCAGCTACACCAGAGAAAGCAGAAGAAGTTGTCGAACCATTACCATACATCCCTAGGATTCCATACCCTCAAAGACTGGAATATGAGATTGATGAATAGAAGCTGGCTGGGTTTAATAAAATGGTGAGTGAGCTTCCTCCTGATATCTCATTTGAAGAAGCATTTAGAGTTGATCCTGCAATTCGTGAGTTTTCCAAGGCTATCAAGAAGAGTCTCACAGTAGTCAAGGCTCTCTATGCTGAAGCAAGGAATACATCATCTTCAATGAAGCAGTTGCCAAAGCTAGAAGACCCTGGGATGTTTGTTGTTCCATGCTCCATTGCAGGAGTTGAATTTAAAGAATCTCTCTGCGATTCTGGGTCTTCCATCAATCTCATGTCTAAGGCTATTGCAGAGAAGCTTGGGATTACTACGATGAGAGCTGCTAATATATCTCTCAAGTTTGCAGACTCTTCCACCAAGGTTCCACATGGTACTATTCCTGATTTACATGTTCAAGTAGGAAATTGCCTTGTTCCTACTGACTTTCAAGTGGTGGAGATGAGCAAGAATTCTGGTATACTTTTGATTCTTGGAAGACCGTTTCTGGCGACAGTGGGTGCAGTTGTAGATTTGACTAATGGAAGAGTCTCATTCTCTAATATTGATAAACAGGTCTTCTACAAAGCTATACCTACGAATGGAGCAGCCAAACTTGCATCATGTGTTACCGTTATCAATGGAGATAAGCTGCATATGGTGACAAAGAGAGACTCTAATTATAAGAGTGAGGTCAAGGAAGTCCTGGATGGAGACCCTCTTATCATAACAAAGCAGACCAGGCAAAAGAGCAGGGTAGAGGAGAAGGAGATGAGCCAAAGAATCAAGGGTGATTCTCATATAGTTTTAGAACCTCAGAGACGTGTTGGTGACACGATTGAGTACAAGGTAAAGTCCAAAGGGATTTCGAAACCTTTCTCCAAAGTTAGAGCTATTCTCACATCTGAGCTGAAAGAGAAAGGTGAAGAAGCTGTGAAAGCTATGTTGAGCAAGGTTCTGAAGCTGAAGATCACTGATTGGAGAGCTTGTTTTGGAGAAAATTCTCACGCCCCTCATCCTGACTGACTTATGAGATCCAAGTCAAGCTAAAGACTTTAACCAAGCGCTTGGTGGGAGGCAACCCACCGGTACGTTTTCTAACCTTTTCAATTTGATTTCTTTTATTACTAACTTTGGATTTCAGTTTGAGTTTTCACGTTTTTGAAAAAAAAAAAAAAAAAAAAAAATTTATGTTGTGGAATACGCAAGGAGGATCGATCGATCCCCTTAGCTAGATCGATCGATCCGGAGTGAGAAGTTCAACATGCAGTCCATCGGTCAACCTCAGGATCGATCTGCACATCGATCCAATTCCCAGAGGAGCACCTGCTCCCCAACACAGAGCACCTGCTCCCCAGAAAGAGCACCTGCTCTCCAAGGTAAAAATTTAAAATTAAAAATTCAGATTTAGGCCCACCAAGAGGTAAGTATTTCCATAAACATTTTTACTTTCTGATTTTCATTCTTATTTTTCTTTTCACTCTCTCTTTCCTTATTCTCACACCGAGACGGTGTGAAGTAAGTCTGGGGGGAGTTGCTACTAATCTCGTTTATTTTGGATGTTTTGCTTATGTTTCTTATGTCCTATTTCGAGTCTTTCTTTTCGTTTGTTTTATCGAGTCAAGACTTTGTAGGGAATTAGGACTTTATCTTATGATGATCTTTGAACTATCTATGTTTAACTTTCTCTCTAGTGAGCATTTCTTCAGAGAGTGGATACAAGGAACAGCTGGAACACTTTGACACACCATCTTCCAGGTTTCATATTGACCAAAATTTCTCTCGCTATTGGCACTAGATTAGGGAAACGAACCATATTCAGGACTCCTTATTCTTTTTATCACTCTTGTTGTTCCTGAATAGCTAGCTCATTTTTAGTTAGTACCCTCCTTAACCCTAACCTCTTTTCAAGCCCCTTGCATTCTTGTTACTTCATTGTCATATGTGCAGCATATGCGCAAAAGGGTTGGAGAGAATTGGGTCAACACTGCATCTAAATCACTCTTTCTGAAGAACGAGAGCACCTGAAGCCCAGAAAGGAGCACCCGCTCTCCGTACTGAGAGCACCCATGCCACCTGCTCCTATTTTCAGAAGATGGTTTATATGAGTGGAACAATAATCCACGAGGAGGAGTGACGATGATGAGCTCCACTTGGGTATGTACAACAACTCTGATATTTTCGCGTTTTGAGAGGCACACACATTGGTAATCGAAAACCCTCTTCATCATCATCAAAAACTTATGAAACCAAAAAAAAAAAAAAAAAAAAAAAAAAACAGTAAACCGATGATGAAGAGTGGTGAATTTGTAAGTTAGAATGTGTCTCTCTGCACGGCAAGTATACCCAAGGTGGACGATGGCAACATGAGTCGGTTGGAAGATTTGGAGAAGAAAGAGTGGTTTAGAAAATGTGGATATCAACGTACCCGTTCTCTCTTGCAATTTTGTGCAATATCCTGCATCCTCTACGAAACATCGGGTAACCCTTAAACACTTTAAACATTTTTAACTCCACTTTTAAATGGTCAAATTCCCTTAGCATCGTCTACCCTAAATGGTGTCTTTAGCGAGACCCTCACGCAACTTTAATGCGTTGAGTTTGTGTTTGGGAAATGGAACTTGGTTGAGAAATGTGATTGAGGATGTTTTGGTAAAGCTTTGTCATTCGTAATTTGGCTTATGTGGTCTGAAAATTGAGGGTTTTAAACTCGGTTCACTGAGGATAAAAGAGTTCCCGCGTTTTCAAACCTTTCTCCTTTACTTGGTCTTGAATTTGTTTGAGGACAAACAAAGATCTAAGTTTGGGGGAATTGATATAATGCGTTTTTGGCGCATTCTAACCCTTGATTTGTAAGCTTTTATCGAGTCTTTTACTCTCTATCGAGTCATTTTAGGTACAAAAGTGGCTGGAAGCAATGAATGGGGCTTGCAATCGAATTCGGCAAGAAAGGAATGAAGTTGGGCTTCTTTTTGCACATTCTGGAAGAGGGAGCACCTGAAGCCCAGAGAGCACCTGCACTGGAGTAGGTGCTCCCCGGCGGACAGATTATGGAAACTTCATTTAACCTATTTTCTAAAGCCCTAGATTTTTAACCCAGCCGCCAAGGCCTATAAAAAGACCATCACGCAGCCCAAAAACAGGAGCTAGCACTCGCGACACACACACACAGCCGCAAGGAGAATCAAAAGGAAAGAGAGAGAGAGATCGTGGGTGAACTCGCGACAAGGGAGAGAGAGAGAGAGACGTACTTGCGCCATACTCATCACGAAAACAGCAGCAGCAGTGATACTTCTTATCGAGAGAGAGAGAGAGAGAGAGATAAACACTTGTTGAGAGAGAGATATTCATTTGGTGGAGAAAGCGTGTGAGCTTGGATTGTTCTCCACGTTTCTATCGAAGTTTTCTAAACCCTTCTCTTATTTATTTCGATTTTAATGATGTTTATCATGTTGTTTGCTGCTGTTCTTCGTTTATCCATGAGCGAGTAGTCACTTGTTAGGTTGAGGGATTTTCGATGGGAATTGAATTCATGAACTAAGCATAGATAGGTTTTATATATATATCATTCGATAGTCTCCATCTATTGTCGATCATATTGCCTAGGTTAGCTTGATCACCTAGCCTTTGATCTTAGGTTGAATTTACTTATCAAAAGTTTGTAAATTGCTGGAATTGATATAGATGGGCGATTTGATCCTTAGCCAACGAAAGTTGAAGTTAAGGCATTTCGTGAACTTATCAACCCTAATCGCTAATGCTTGATAATCTTTATTTACCTCAACGACAGTTAGGGTGTTAGATTGATTGTTAGAGTTGTCGATGCCACGAAAGTGGATCTCCTTATATTTATGGTTGAGTTCTAGACTTGTTCGTAATCGCATGCCTGAATAATTGCTTGGTTCTTGATATTCGAATCCCTGAGAATTATCCCTGACCTAACGCCTTCCTTTATTGTTTACACCCGATTTTACATTTTGTCTTTGCTTTTAAATATCGTGACTTTTACACCCATTTGAATCGCTTAGCTGAGATTGTTTTCCATAGAATTAGAGCGTATTGCTGGTCCCTTAACGAACCTTTACTATTTCTACAATTGATTTAGTGAACCTAGGTTTTAATTTTGGAAACCGGAAAAAGGACTGTTTTATTCTTTCATCAACTATCTATTATATTTTGGTTTTGGTTTAGGTAAAATTGTGAAACTGTGAACGTTTAATTATACTATTGTGAAACTGTGAACTTATGCTCATCCTCTTGAACTATCTGTTTGAACTACTGGTACTTTTAGGTAAAATTGTGAACGTTTAGTTGTACTACTGGAACTTTTAGGTAAAATTGTGAACGTTTAGGGTATTACAAGCATTCGTTAAAGTTAAAGAGCCGAGTACAAAATTTGATGAAGAAATAACTAAAGACGAACTGATGTTAAGCATCTACATATACAAACGTGTAGATGCATTACGAAAACGAGATGACATACAAAACAAAGACAATATCAGAAACTCATACTCTTCATTAGGTTGACCATCTCATGAAGTTTCTTCTTCTCTTCTTCAACAGTGGTGAGCAATCCAAATAGACGACCTTCTATTTCTCCCAATTTTGTTTTGGTTAAAGTAATCTCCTCCAAGATTGCGTCATCCAACAATTTGTAAATGTGGCAATCTCCATCTTAAGTTCCAGTTAATTAGATATGTAACAAACATTTAGCAACATAATAAAGATAAGGAACATTTAGCAAACTGATATAAGTTCCTTACACGAATATCACCAGCAAAAGAGTAGAATTTGGTCCCAGTCTCCTACCCAATTGTTTGAGTCTTAAGCACAGCTGGTTTTCCACAGTAACATATGGTCGGAATGCCAATAGGTGAGGGCTCCTATGTCACCGGAGTCGGAGGAAATCGGGGTGGACTGATTTCTACCATATAATCATATTTGGGGAGGATGAGTTCGTCATCCGAATCTGATGAGTTGTTGTTGTTGGACCCAGTATCGAACTTGCCGTATATGACGCTCTCATGGTTCAAACGACCCAAGTTTCGTATTCGAAAATGGAAACTATCGTAAATCGGATCGCCGGAATCGGATCGGAAACTATCAAAAATCCGTCGCCGGAATCCGAGGGATGATAAACCCTAGATTTTGGGGGGATCCGATTTTGGGGGAATTCAATTCAAGTTTTTACGGTTTTTAACAAAACCGTTGCAAAAAAAACACTATAAAGGGGTCTAACCCAATCAAAGAATGCCACCTAATTAAGTCATGTGCGCCGTTATTTGGACATGTGCGCCGTCATTTAGTAACACCCTGTTACACTTAGTTTTACCCAGTTTTTTAGTTGTGCATATTTGTTAATAGTTGCATTTTTGGTGATTTAGATAATTTTTAGTTTTACCATAATATGGAAAACAAATTTTTGGTTGTACAACTTATTTTTGGTAATAGAAACATATTTCTTTAGTTACCATGTCAAAATATGTTGAATATCACAATTCCTGTCAGTATTTGCATCATAAGGTAAGTTTTACAATCAAAATATACATAAAAGTGTAATGTGATACATGGAAGATTGTGAAAATTGTTATTTATAAATACTAGTTTTAATTTACTTATATTTGGAAAATTAAATTGTAGATAAATAACAAATTAAGTCTTTTAAATTATGTCATTCCATATTTTAATTTTTATGATATTAACAAGTTATTCCGCAACTTTTAGTGTGTTACCAATCAAAAATAATAACCACAACACAATTCAAACAGATCACAATTCAAACACACAAACTAGTAAACACTCCTTAGTTGTACAAATACAACAACCAGTACTACGTAGTAGTGCAGAGTTTAACACACAAATTTTGCTCACTCACTCACCACCGCCACCACTTGAGTTCTCAATGTAACCAATTTGAATTGCCTTCTTCTTTGGTTGAGGTTGAGGTTCTCCTGTTGATGGATATCTTCTTACTTGACGTCTTCCCTTTTTGTTTTTTTTTTCTTCGGAGGTAAAATGCTTTTTTGTTCTATATTTGCGGGAATATTCTACTCAGACCTATGCGGCACCTGATAAATGGTCTTGCTATATGCAAAAACCCATTGGTCAACGAAATACTTTGGCGAACACAACTCAAATATCTCGAAGCTCGTTGTTCTCGATTCTTCCTTCATGAGGCTGTAGACTGCGGCTATTGCATGGACACAAGAAAACTTGTCAATATCAAAAGTTTTGCAACTACATTTTCTGTTTCGTAAATCCACCTTATAATGAATCTCATCTCGTCCAACCACAATATACTCAAGCATGTACATGTTTAGCTCGGTCGCAATCAAATGAGTCGCTTCCGCACATCTATCGTGGAATATGTCATTCACCTTCGGCTCTAGCCGATTCCCATAGTTTTCATAGATAATGCTCTCTTTCCTATGTTTGTTAAACCATTCGCAAATTTTATCGACAATCGCATCTATCATAGGTAACAAATTGTAGTGTCTTGCCTCCTCAATCACTTTGTTCACAGACTCTACACAATTACTTGTGTCTATGTTGTACCTTGCTCCGGGAAAATAGCACCTCGCCCATTTTTACACTTCAACGCTTTTATCTAGATATTCTCCTGCTTTAGGATATCGTCTTCTAAAATCATCATACCTTCTTTGGAACTCATGCTCTGTATAAATCTGAGCAATATCTCTGAATGTCTGTGCAACTACTTTTTTGTTGACGTGCGCAACTTTTAGCCTTACATTTTGGGACAGATTTTGGGACAGATGGAAGATACAATACCCATGCGTAGAGTCGGGTTACATCTCACGCGCTGCCTTAATGAGGCTTGCATTTTTGTCACTCACAAAGACCAGCTCTTTACTATCCTTAATAACGGGTTGAGCGTCTTGAAAAACTATTTCCAACTTGCATCATTTTCACCATCCGTTACAGCAAATGCAATCGGATAAGTGTGACGATTAGGATCCTGAGCTGTAGCAATCATTAGCACACCATCGTAACAAGTCTTCAAAAAAGTGGAATCCACAATAAGAACTTTCCTCATCGATTAAAACCCTTCAATACAAGCTCCTAGTGCGACGAATACATACTTGAACCTTCCTTCCTCATCCAACTTAACAACTGTTTTTGTTCCAAGATTCACTTGCTCTAGCATATACAGATAAGAATGCAACTGCTTGTATTCTTCTACTTGTACTCGTTAACAGGTACTATATGACGGTGAAACACCATATTTTCTTTGTACCAAACCCATGAGATGTTTAGGACTTGGGGTCTTCATTATACCTGGATAGTCTTCTCTCAAAAGACCAACAATTAATCCCGATGTGGCTCTGTTCCTATTGTCGCCGCTTATACTAGCACTAGCTCGAGAGTATGTGTCAGTGTTGTTGTATACGTTAACACGAAAGCACTCTGAATCTTTGACCTTTGTAGTTCGTAAATACCATTGACACCCTTGTCCAAATTGACAACATTTCAACACATATATATCTCTCTCACTCTTGCTTGTTGAGAAGGCAAAACAACTTTTATGTGTACCTCGCTCAACAAAAGCTTTCACTTCCTTCTTATTATTGAATTCTTGACCAACTTTCAAATCCATACCATCTTCCCATCTCTGGGCAAACTGATCCCTTCCTTCCTCTTCACTTGGAATATATTCATGCTCCATATTTCATCCATTCTCCAATCCGAAGAGTAATCCATTCCGTTATCTTCATCATCACTTGAAGATATATTTTCAAACTCTCCACGACCATCATTAACCACTGGCTCATAATGTTCTTCCAATGGTGTTCCGTAAAGAGTAAGAGCACTAGCATTGCCACAACCTCTTGGAACCACTTCTTCGTAATTCAAACCAACTGAACTACCTTCCTCTCTACATGAAACTAGACCCTTATCCAACTGATTTCTTCTTGAAACTAGACCCTTACCCTTCTCCACATGCAATACACTTCTACATTTATTTGCATCCATCGACGTTAGATAGACATAAACGTCATCATCATCGACGATATATGATTTTCTCAAAGGTCTCGTGTCCAATGGTATGAAACTCAATTTCAGTTCTGTCGTAGCTGAATCTATCCCAACCTTCTTGCAAACAGTTTCCAATAACATCGAATAACTAATCTCCTCCGCAGATAATCTCTTGAACAATAGTAAGTACATGCGATTTTCTGCTGAAATCCATTCATATCCATCTTCGTTCTTTACATAATGTCCTCCATAATCAAAATATAGGTTTGTGCTCATTGTCTCCTTAAAAAACAAAAAATAACAAAATCAGCCATATCAGTTATACCCAGTTGTACTCATTGTTTCCAATAAATCTGTACTACTCAGTTCTACCCAGTTGTACTCAGTTTTACCCAGAACCAATTCTAAGTCTGCATTTTTCAATTCTTGCCCGAGATGCACTAATCCTCTACGATTCAACAACTGTAAGTCTACATTACTTGATATTATCGACCCATCCCATATATTATCGCTAACAAATAAGATAATGGATCTGATCCAAGATAATGGGAGAAAATCCCAAATCCAATTGGATATCTTCCAACTTGAATTACTATTCGAATTTAAAGCTATAACGCACCTCAATTCATTCAGCTAAGGTCTGGATATCCTAAGCTGCTGGATTGAGCTTCAATTGAACAAATGTGGGTGAGGAGGAGGAACGCGAAGAAATCCGACGAAGAAAAAGAAGAAATCCGTTTTCCGACGAAGACCGTTTTCCGTTTCGATTTTTTTTTAATTAAAATTAAATTAGTTTAGGGCGATTTGATAATTTACTACTTCATTAAAGGTTAGAGGGTTATATGAGGTTAATTTCTGGTGTTGGAGTTAGGTATTGAGAGAAAGGGTTATATAAGGTTTTGATCTTTTCCCGTCTCTAGGCTTTTTTGGGATATATGTCATCTATTTACATTTTTATTTATTTACATGTCTATTTACATATGAAATGCTTTTTTATTAATTAAAAACTAAAGTCATTTAAAAAGATTTAAGTTTTAGTTAGATTTTAAATGATTTTAGTGATTTTGTGTGATTTTAGGAAGTTTAATATATAAAAATTTACAATTCCACCTAAATAAAAAATATTTTTTTTGTATTTTTAACAAAGAAATCCTCTTAAATCTCTTGAAATCATTAAAAAAATAAGACAAATTTTAAGAAATGCCAATTTTCAAAAATGCCACCTTTTTAAAATCTTTGTAAAAAATATATTTTTTCAAAACTATTTTTTCATTATATCATTTATGTTTGGGTTATCTATGTTTTATTAGGATTTAGTTTTGAGGGTTTTAGGGGTCAAAAGATTTGTTACGATTTATAATTTTAAGATTTAGGCTTTAAAAATCTATAATTAGTGGTATTTTTGCAAATGGACACCTCTAAATGGCATTCTTGCAAATGTACACACCAAAAGTGGTATTTTTGCAATTGCCCCAAAAAAACAAATCTTTCTTATGTTTATAGTAAAAGTGAATTTGAAAGTATTTTTCTAAATCACTAGTTCAATAATACTGAATTTTATTGAATTTTATTAGAATTTTTTATCCAATAACATATTATTTGATTGTTAGATCGAATACATATATACTATATAAAAGTTGAAGCTATAAGCTTTTGAAGCCGTCCACCTAGGATTTAATTCAACCTATAGTAGCATGCCAAATCAACATTAAAAATTATGTTAATTTTACTTTTGTTGTTAATAAAAGACTAAGACACAATTTATTTATTTCACAAATTCATTATTAATTTTTTTTTCAATAAAAGACTAAGACACAAGTTCCTTATTTCACAAACTCATTATTTAAGATAATTTTCGTTTTTTTTTAAATTTGTTTTGATTTTTTTTTTTAATTTGTATATACTATAGATAAGGAAATTATTGTAAGAAAAAATACAAAATAGTTAATTTCTTATATATATATATATACGAGTTCTAAAGTCTAAAATATATGCTCTTTTCGTTTCTTTTTTTTATCTCATCGGTCCTAATGTATTTTTCTCCATTCGTTTTGCTGTAGGTTTCATCTTTGTTATGGTGAGGATCTTTGCTATCAAGGTTCGATGATATACAGAGTCATACACTTTTATTGTCTTCATCGCCTATATTTTAGTTTAGCTCATGAATAGTTTTTCTCAATATTTATGTTTGAATAGTTTTTTTGATTTTTTTTAGTGTGATTTGTTTTATTGTATATGATATGTTATGTTCATGATTAATTATTTAAAAAATTACTGCAATTTTAAACCTAACTTTGTGGTTGTGTCTTCTTTTGTTTTAGATTACGAAGAAAAAAAAAGCCTCTAACCAATATCAAAAGCAAAAACTATTAAAAAGATGATTAAAAACATGTAAATTACAAAAAAAAAAAAATTACAGTAGAATTTTTCAAAGACCAATGTCCTTCACATATAAAAAATCACAATGTCGAGATCTCTAGAACACGAGTTCTCGCATGATAGAATATCAACAATGGTAAATGCAAAATAGTATACTCTTATTCAATTGATTTTGTTTATATTTTTAATAGTAAATTTGTTATCATCTATGTTGTAGAAACACAAGAAAGATATGACTCTAATGAAGAAGTTCACTGATTTTCTCACTGTCTATTTCTCAAAAGGTTTTGATTTTTTTAAAAACAAAACGGCGATTGTATTGCATCCGTTAGTGTTTAATATTTCAAAGCTAAGTAAAATATAAAAATATATTAAATAATATGATTGAAATTAAAATTTACGTATTTTTACTAAATTTCAGGGCATCAATTGTCAGATGGAAAATCGTTTGATCTTTCTAAAGAATGCAGTGTCGGGTCAAAGATTCATTACTGGAGATGTACCCAAAAGAATGGAGAAAGCTTCCGGCGAAGCCTCCACAACGTTCATCATTGATGTCATGGCTTACGTGAAGCTCAGCATGAGTATTAGTTAATTTTATATTTTTAAATAATTTATTTATTAAAAATATGCCTTTAGAAATATTTGTTTACGTTTCTTTTCGAATATTTCATGCAAACGTATAAGAATAATGAAGCAACATCATCGGGCTTCTATGATAAATAGTTTTCATTGTTTTTTTATATGATATGGCGTGAGAAATAGCAGAATTCATTAGGTTTACATTTTTTTTTTATAAATACTGCTCTGGTTTTGGTAAAGGAGTTTGGTGTTGTTGTTTTGTTTTTTTGTTCGGTCTATAATTTTAGGTTGTCAAATTATTTAAATCAATTGATGTTATCTATCTTAAGTATGTGCTTTTGACATCAAGTCTGAATAAGAAAATAAATTTGAATAAATTTGTCTATCTCTAATTTTGTATATTGGGATCTTATAAATTTCAAATTCTTAATTTTCTTCTTTTCAAAAGTTATTTTAATATTATATAAAATTTCATGCTATTTAAACCTAAAAGTGTCCACGTGGGATATAAACACACAATTCTATTAGTCCACATAAGCATTTAGAATAATAACATTAAAAAAAAAATTATGTATTAGTTTTCTTTTAACAATAACAAAAATTTACCTTAAAATGAAATTAGGAAAATTTATTAATTCTAGGATAATAGTTTTAGTTAAATTTTTTAATTGTAAGGTTTCAATTATTTTAGATAGAACAATGGGAAAAGAGTTTATGTGTATGTGTGGATTTTGGAGATTAGATAATGATATTGTTTATGTGATTTTATTGCCATACAATCAACCTAAGTTTTCTTAGAATAATACAAATCTATAAGAAAAAACTGAAGATATACTATTAGAAGGGAAAAATGTATTGAAATTAATAAATCTTATATTAGTAAAGATTATCGCTAATAATGTGAATAATGATATGTTGATGGTTGTGGTTAAGAGGTAGCTAAAGATTTTTGGGAGAATTGCAAAAATCCTAACTCGAACAAAATAAAGATGAGTTCAGTGTCCTATATAAAAATATTTTTTTATCACTTTATGTCAATAAAAATAAATATCGTAGAAAAGATTTTTGTAAGTAGTCAAATCATAAACTTTTATTTTGTACAATATTTTGAAACGATATAGAAAACATAAAACACAATAGGAAGAAAATAGGTTTTTGGTAAAATCATATGAAATCCAAAATAATTATGTTTAATTAAAAATTTTACTTCTATCATTTGTTGTATTATATTTTAATCAAATTAATATTTATAAAAATATTCAATAAAATATTATTGAGTAAAACTTATCACTGTTTGTAGTAATCTTTTTATGGTAATAATAACAATCAAGTATCTTGCCATTTTATCTTTTTCATCCGTTTATGTCAATGTTTGACTAATTAAAAAATATTATGAAACCTGAAAATATATTAAACCTAATTTCTTTATTTCGTAACCTCATTTTTTATTTTTGGGTCAAATATTTCATAAGCTCATTATCTCCAACAATTTCTACTTTTTTATTGTTTATTTATTTTCTTTAAATATTGACTGTTCTTTTTAATGTAAAACATGATCACTCACACTAAACTATCTAATTGACATATGTATTGGTCAAATAAGCAATTTTACAATAATACTAAAACATATATGAAAACGAAAACACACTAAATAATTAGAAACAAAAATAAATAGAAACAAAAAATAAGAAAGAAAAATTAAAAAGATATATAATTAGTATAATTATATAATTAGGTATCGAGTTGATTTATCAGTTTGTGACAAAGACAACGTTGCAACTTTCATACTCTTTGACCGTGATGCAGCAAAACTAACTGATATGAGATTCAAAGTTCATGACCGCAATGTTTGTTAGATGTAGGCCGCAGTTTTAAGTTTAGATGACACTTATACCCTATAACTTCAATGATGCCCATCAAACTATCACAGTTACACACATCCAAGAAAAAATCAATGTTTGTGACGAAACTATCTGAGAAGGCGTCAATGGTAGTGGTAAAGCTCTCCAAGAATACGTCAATGGTGGATACCATGACATTGATCGAAAAACATAGCATGAACATCTAGATCAATTGCAGTGTATGAATATAGTGACACGGAACACGATGACATGGCTGACATCAACCACAGAGAAAACATCATCCTTCACGAGTGACTTACATACAACATCAACCTTTTTGAAAATTAGATTTATGAATACTTTGTTTAAGGATATGCCATAACAATATCTAAACATTATATATTTATGGTAAAAATTATATATAAGTCCATTTACCGATACAAATTAGTATTTATGGTAGATTAATTATTCAATTCTCTACGATTTTTTTTATTTTCTTATCATTATACTTTTGTATCCGTATAACAATGTCTGCTAATTTAAAAATTAGCAAGTAGAAATTTATATTAAACCTATCGATAAAACAAACTCATACGTAGCGTGGGTATAAAATCTAGTCCCCTTATACATTTCTTAATGCGGGTTTGTTTTTTTTCCAAATGAAACGCACCCAAAAAACTAGAAATGCCCTCTAATTTCGGGCCACCATTTTATGTGAGTGGCCTTTCACATCCAGTTTGACACAATATAACCAATGACAATGAGTCCATCATGACCCAGATAATCATTTCTGAGTATAAAATGATCGATCCGGCAAACACAAAACACCCCAAAAAAGCTATAATCTTCCCAAAAGCCCTAAAAAGTAAAGCACAACTAGAAACGATTCATGTAGAAAGGATTCTGATGCTGATAAAGCTGGTAAAATTGGGACTGCCCTGGTTGTGTCCAGCGGTTGTAATTGTAATCTGAGCTTGAAGTTCCGGTGAAACTTCTGCCGTAATGATCGACCGGCCAAGTCAGTCTTTGACGTAGTGAGTCATGTCCGGGACGATAGTGGTTGCTTGACTGCGAAGCAACGTCTACTGTGGTCTGATTGTTTACACGTTTTTGTCCTCTCTTATTCTTCTTCTTCGAAGAGGTTTTGCTCACGGAGGAGGAAGCAGCTTCCGGTTCCGAAGGTGTGTTGCTAATGACAGAACCAACCTCTGCTAAATTTGGTGGTTTTGTCGTCTGGGATTCTTTAATTGTCAGATTGGGTTTGGATCCAGACCCGGATCCATCCAATAGGTCTCTTCTAAGCTTCAAAAGCGAAATGACTTGTTCCTTGAAGTCTCCGATTTGGAACTCTGATTCCAGTTTGTGGCACGATACGCATCTAATAGCGGCTCTTAGTGCTTTTATCTGCCTGTCTATGGCTGCAACCTGTGAAATCTGTTTTGAGTTGCTACTATCTTTGAGTTTAAGAAGTTGCGAACAAAGAAAGGACGGGGAATTTACCTGCGGTGCAGATTCGTTATTGGCGTCTCTAAACGACTTCTCTGCAGACTCCTTTGTAATCCTCAAGAAATCGTTTAGAATAGCAGAAACCGGTTGGAATCTATTGACCATATCAAATGAGTGTATGTAGTCGATTGCCTTGAGACGATGCCCAGTTTTAATGAGATTTTGAATGAAACCTGTTTTAACAAAGCCATATGGAAAAAAACCATCTCGAGTAAAACGGCTGAGGCTAAACTGATCACAAGTTCATAAAGTTGAGACATTTTTAATAGAAGCTCTAGGGTGTTACAATAGCAGAGAAAAGAGAAACACCTGGAATTGCGTTGACCAGCCCGAGAAACTGGCAAAGATCAGGAGATACAGTTCGCCAAGAAGCATTGTCCAGTAGACCGAGAAGATCATTAGCCTTGAACTCTGACACAATTCTGAAGATACCCAGAAAGTGAAGGAAACAAATGACTTCCAATTTATCAGTCTTACTCTTTGAAAGCTTATCTTTCCAGTAAACCGCAAGTTTCTTTGCATCGCCTTTCAATGGATGTCCAATTTGAGGCGAGAGCTTCTTTAGCTGGTCCAGCAATAAGGAGCAGCTAACTGAAGTAATCAGCAGCTTGAACTCGTAGACCCCTTCTGCGTTTGTAGGACATAGAGCCATGGATGTGTCTACAACAAGCTTTGCTGGATCTGGTGTGCATTTTAGAGCACTGGAGAGATCACTCTCCTCTAGAGGTTGCTTTTCTAGTAGCTCCCTTAACATGTCCACGGTGATTGAACCAGAGAGAATGTTAGGCTTAGTTTCAGTGCTCAATGGATACGCTGCTGAATTCTGAGTAGGATTTATTGGTTCATTTAATCTTTGACGCTTAGCTTTCTTCTGTCCAGATGGAATAATAGAACCAGCGACAGAATTCTTCGCAGTGTTGGTCTTGCTCTGACTTTTTTTTATCACTTTTATGAACTGGTTTCATTGATCTCTGGGGTGATTCATTTCTCTCCAGTCCAGCAATCAGCCTTCTAAGAGCTTTAAGAGGAAACCAAGACTCGAGTTTCTTCTCTTTGATGTACTCAAGGGTCATGACTGCATCAGCTTTTCTCTTCTCCCTCTTTGCTTTCTAAACAAATCGACAAGTTTAACCAACTTACATCACACATAGCAGAACCATATTGGAAAGAACAGAGAGAGAGAGAGAGGTTATCTTACCTGTGCCTCCATTGAGTTTTCGCTCCCAGCTTTTTCAGCGGAGTTCATATACTCAAGCAAAAGGGCTCCTGGAGAAAGCTGAGATAACCGGAACTCACAGATGAACTTGATTGCTGCAAAGTACTCCCCCTTTTTCTTTAGAATTTCAATCACACCTGCAGAGAAATTAACATGAATTTTCACATTTTGGGCAGCAACCACTGTTAATCAGACTAAAAACAAGAAGCAGGCATTACCAGAAACCTTATCTTCTAACCCCAAAAGCTGAAACAGTGTCGGGGCATGATCGTACAAGAGGAAGCGCTCTAAAAGGGTTAAGAGCACCTCAGGAGTAGTCACAGAGGCCAAACCGTAAGCAGCCAGAAACAATAAGCAACCTAAAACCCGCGAGGAATTGTTCTGGTTGGTTTTTGCTTTGCCTATCCAGTCAATCCCAAGTTGAGTCGCTTCCTGTTTCACCTTTGGTATGATTACCAGACTCATCTGTATCAATTTCTCTAGCAACACAATGCAACTATCAACTACACTATCAAGTCTATCATCAGTTTCTCCAAAATCTTTATTCAAGTATTCCTTAAAAGACCCTTGTATAGCATCCAAAACAAGCTTTGCCGGGTCCAAATATGGAATCATTCTTGCCAAGGACGCGTTTCTCTTGACCAAATCATCCGCAAAACCTGTTGTATTTTCGTTCAGGTAAAAAGTCGAACAGTTTGTAGGCATTGTTGTCACACTCGAGCCTATGTTTTTAGCCAACAATGAAACTAGAGGCTCAAATTCACCTCTCAACTTTTCTTTGGCGCTAATCACTTCTTTATGTTGTTCTACTTCTTTCAACTTCAATTCCAGCTCTTTCTCTTTCGATTCGACTTCTTTCAACTTCTCATCAGAAGCCCTCTCCTTGGATTCGATTTCCTTCGTAAATCTCTCCATTTGTTCAACTTCTTCTTTCCTTTTCTCGATCTCTGCATTGTGTTCCAACTGTAACCCCTTCTCCTTCTTCTCCAAATCGCTCAGTCTCACTTCGATCGACCCATGGATCGAACAAACCTCCTTCTCCTTCTTCTCCAGTTCCAAAGATCGGACCTTGATCGATTCCTCTAGCGCTTCTAGTTCCTTGGCTCGCTCTCCGAGGATGTTTTTGGTGGAATCGAAATACGCTTCGATTTCTTTCCATTGAACCGAAAGCAGAAGAATCGAATGAGCTCCTTCTTGCAGAGAATCTAGGGTTCGGCGAAAGTTCTGCTTGCTTAAATCGACAAGCTCAAGGCCACTCGTTGCCTTCTCCATCAAGCTACTCATAATAATTACCCACACAAACCCTAAGTTTAAAAATCCCCAAAAAGGAACCAACTTGATGAATCTGTTTACAGATTTCGAGGACTCGACAAAATAAAAAGAACATTCTTCACCACCTTACCGGCCCGGGTTTATATTATTTTCTCACCATTGCTAAAAAAAAAAAGTTACAGTAATATTTTTTGTTACGAGATTAATTAATAAAGTTTATATTAATAGGTCTTGAAAATGATTTTGTTAGAGAAATTAGTAGGTCTTGAAGCTATAAATCATTCAGATTAGAGAAACTTAAGTAAACATTGTGCAAATTCTGAAGCAGAAAGGACTCTCTCTGCAAATTCATTTTTACAGTAACCACAGAGAGAGAGAGATGTACCGTGGAAATATTAAACATACCTAATAGACCAAAAGCCAAAAAACTATTTCTTGGTAGTTACTTCCATACTCCTAGAATCTATCCCTGCCTGATGGATTCAAGCAAGGTCTAATCGTGGATCTAGGACCTTGAGAATCCACCCTTGGACGTTTATAACCAACCCGTTGTGAAGATTGACCTTGGAACGCGGCTGAATCACTAGCTTGATATGCTTCCACGTCTAAGATCTGTTGATTTCGAGACAAACCAAGCCTGGTTGGATGTCGCTGGTCTAAGCCATGAGTGGCAAGGTATGAGCTGTGAATGACTGTGTGTGAAGCTTGCATATGAACTTGTGGAAACATCTGCAGAGGTTGAATTGGGACAGACGATGAGACAACACATTGATTCTGATTTTGAGTTTCCCAAGGAACCATGAACTTGACTATCAAATCCACAGGAAGATCAATTTCCAGCTTGAAGTCATCAATGAGTTCGATTATGTCTCTTAGTATTCCAGCATTTCTGTCTTCAGCCTAGAAGACAACACAGATTACAGATAAGACCATCAATGACAATGAAATATACAGTTTGGCAAGAGATTGATCGGAGTAAGCTTTTAACCTGTGATTCAAATCTTCTCTTTTCCTTGGCAGAGAGTCTAAGACTGATGATTTGTTCCCTCAACAATTCCAGGGTAGAAAACTTGTTGTTCAGGTTGAACGAAAACATAAACCGGATTGCCTGAATATACTGGTGTTCGTTGAGGAGCTGTTTAACAAAATCTACAAATAATTCATTAGTCTTCATGTGTAACAAAAATGTTAAAGAAGATGTGTTAGCAAAACGCAAAGACAACAATTGTGTTGTACAAGAACAACTTACTTGGGATGGCATAACTGAGACCAAGTGATTGGAATAGTTTTGGAGCCTGTTTGAGATGAGCAACATACGAGGCAAAACGTAAAGTTTCATCTTTGTCAGTTAGATCCACTAATTCAAACGAGACAATGAATTGCAGAAAACTTAAAGCCTCGAGCGGTGAGACATGAGAACTAGTTGCCATCATCCTGCTCCATTGCTTTGCCACTTTTGTTGCATCTAACCTTAGATCAGGGTCGATAGAGCTTACAACACGTGTCAGCTCCTCCAATAGGGGAATCAAAGTCTTAACTATAGGCTCTGCTAAACCTGACTCCCCTCTCTGATGAGAACCCGTGAGTGCATCCTTGACAGAATTTAGCACAAACATGCCTGGATGATCAATCAACGGAAGTCCATTAGAGACTTCATTGGGTGAAAAAGAAACTAAGCCCTCATGGTCCCTGAGAACATCTTCATTAGCCAATTGAGATACTGCTGCCTTTTCTTGGACTTCCAGGCACCGGGAATCACTACTATTGTTGATTGGTGCTTCAGGGGGCTGCTGCTCATTGGTGACTAGAAAAAAAAAGAGACTTCAATAAATATTTATCAAAGGTCTAAAGTTTGGTATTGTTTTTCTTCTAGCATGATCATATAGCTTAGATTACATGGGATCAGACTCAAAGAAGAATTGTGTGGCAAAACATAAGAAGAATATTTATGGTACTTAAGATGCAATTGATGTTCAGATACATTACTTGAAGAGAAAGGGACATGAATCTTTATACTAAGAAAACATACCAGGTGCTAGAGCTGATACTCCAAGAGCCTTGCATAGAGTCGGAGCATATTTGCAGAGAAATGCAGCATCAAAAAGATTATGGATTTTGTCAGCATCAAAAGTGTATGCCAAACTGAATGCAGCTAGAAAGTGCAGAAAACTCAACACCTCAACTGGATTCTCTGCCGTAACCAGTGTTGTGGTCTTCCATTCAATGGCAAACTTGATAGCTTCTTCTTGTACTTCAGTCTTCAGTTTTGGTGACATATCCATTAAGCAATTCAGCAAGCATATAACACTCCTTCTAACACCATTTGGATCACGATTTGATATTGCCATCCTTTGATCAGCGGAGTAAAGCCCTTGCACTGTGTCTAACACCAGCTTTGCCGGGTCAGAAGATGTTTTTAGAGCACGTGAAACATCAAGGTGAAGCTGAGGACATTTCTTTAGAAGCCCTTGTAAAAGTAACTGCAAAGTTTTCTCATCACATACATTAGCATCTCGGACCAAGTTAACATGTTGGTCCGGGTTGCTCTGTTGACAAAAGCTGGACAATTTCTTTGCTTTTAGCTCACAATCCTTAACGCATTTCGCCAACTTCTGTTCTGTGGATTTTAGTTGCTGATCTTTTTTAGAAATATTTTCCTCTCGAGTATCAAGCTCTTTCTCTTTCAGTTCGATCTTTTCCGATCGAGCATCAAATTGTTTCTCCTTCAGTCCAAGTTCTTGTTCACGTTCCATTAATGATGCTTTTAATCTGACTTGTTGCTCCTCTTTTGACTGAAAGTCTTTCAAGCTGTCTTGAATCTTTTTCTTGACAGAATTAAGATCACATTCTTTTAATTTGAGCTCAGTAGTAAGGGCAGTAATTGAGCTTTGAACTTGATCACGCTGTTTCCTCTTAGATGCCAATTCACCTGAGCATTCCCTGATTGCGTTGTTGATCGAACACACCTGTTCTTGTTTCACCTGGAGTTGTCTGAGAAGTTCTTCATTGGATTTATCCAAATGTTGCATTTTCTTCTCTCTTTCCTCGACTTGTTTATTTCTCTCAATGATGACAGATTGTAACGACTTTATCATGTTCTCTTTAGTTTCCAGGTTGTGGAGGCACTCTTTTAACGAATCTTTCACAGAGCGAAGTTCCTTTTTCTCTGAATCAAGCTCTTCAAAGTATCTTTCTAGATGTCTTTCAGTCGAATGCAGTTTGTTCTCTTTTGAATGTTGTTTGTCAGAGAGCTGCTGGATGAAAACTTTAGCTCTTTCCAATGTCTTCTCTTTAGAGACAATCTCCAAGGATAACTTACGAATAGCCTCAGTTATCTCATTCTGTCTCTTCCCTTTAGAAGCAAGTTCTTCAGTGTGTTCCTCGATCAACAACTTGATTGATTCACAATGTGCACTTCGTTCTTCAATTGCCCTTTCAATGTCCTCCAACTCCTTTGCTTTTGATTCCATCAGTCCTTCCAACTCTTTCTCTTTAGAAACGAGTTCTGAGGACTGTGTCTCAAGCAGCTTCTGCTGAGAATCTAGTTGCTTTTCCACCAATTCAAGCTGCTTGCCACGTTCTGCGATTTTATCATGAATAGCAGTAAGAACCTTCATCTTCCTCTCTATTTCCTCTTCCAGAACTCTCCTCTGATCTTGAGTCCTTCGCAAATGTTCCTCCTCCGCAGTGACCTCAACACGATGCCTCTCGAGATCAACATTCATCTGTTCCAATTGTTTCCCTTTCAATTCAAGCTCACTCAGAGTGTTTCTTAGTTCCGTGGACCGCTTCTCACATTCCCCAATTTTATCCATAACCGATGTGAGATCATTCTTCCTTCCCTCAATTTCCTCTTCTAATTCTCTCCTCCGAGTTTGACTCCTACTACCCAGATGCTCCATCTCTGCACTGACCTCAACACGATATCTCTCAAGATCAGTCTCCATCTTCCCCAACTTTTCCCCATTCAGATCAACATCAACCTGAGTCTTCCTCAACAACTCCACAGTCTCATTAAGTTGACTTGTCTTTGACCTATGCTCCAGCGTACACTTTTCCACCGATTTCATAAGCTGAGTCAGTCTAATTTCCTCTGCCTTGGACTGGCCTTGACAAATCTCAACCTGATTTCTAAGAAAACCCAATTGCTTCTCTTTTTCGTCAATCTCCATCCTAAACCCATCAGCTTTCACCTCCAAATCACCAACCTTATCTTCCGCTGCTTCAACCAGTTTAACCCTTTCTTCAAGTTCGAAGCTTTTCTCCTCCAAATCCATCTCTTTCGATTTTAAAACCCTAAGCTTCTTCTCTACATTCTCTTCCGCGAATTTGAGATACTCCTCTAAATCAGCCCACTGAACACTGAAGGCAAACAAGTCAGTGGCCTGAGACTTTACCTTCCCCATTGCTTGACGGAGATTCTCTCTCTTCACCTCACAGAGCCTTAAATCGTTCTCAACTTTGATTTCTTCCATTGCCTGCAATTTCTTCGACTCCAAGGAAGGAACCCAAAAATGGCAAGAAAAAAAGAAACCTGCAGGAAAAAACACACAACCACCCTTCGAAGATGATCTCTCTCCCTAGCGCCGATTTCCGAGTCGGAGAAGAAGAGAAAAGTAACAAAACAGATAAAAGGGGAAAGAAAGAAGAAAAACCCTAAAAGATCGTCCTTTTGTACGGAACCAGTGAACGAACGATCAGAAGCAAACCAAACGATAAGAGAAAATTAGGGCCTCGACCTAACAACAATTGGAAGAGGAATTGCTACAATCGGAGAAATTAAAGAGCAAAAGCGGAGAGAAAAAAAAATCAAACCCCAAAGAGAAAGAGGAGAGGAAAAAAAAAAAGAGAAAGAGAGGGTTTTTGTAGAAGGTAAATTGGACTGTGTCTCTTCCATGTTTCTTTGGCAGATTTTTGACAGAGACACGTTCCATTAATTTTATTGCCTTTCTGTAATTAGTGGCTAAAGTGCGGCTAATTAATCCATATCATCTCTCCTTTAATTACTTCGGTTCGATTTTCAAACTGCTATTCAACTAAACCGACATCAGGCTTTGGATTTTCTTCGTTTTACTTTGCTTAATATTATTCTTTTTTTTTTCCTTAATTCAATTATCGTAGAGATATATTACTATTTGTACGAAATATAAGATGGTGTAGATATATGACAGAAAAAGTATGTTACACTATTGTATACATGTATAACATTTAGCAATTTCATATTTTATTCACCGGTCTATTGAACAGGACGAACTATGCTTGATTGCTATTTTCTTAATTTGCATTCAACATTTTTTCATTCAATGCAAATATTATAATTTGGTAGTGTAAATAGCAATCGAGATGTAAAAAAAAAAAAAAACTAGTAGCAAACAATAACAACTTTTTTCAAAATGTTACTCTGTTTATAAAACTGATCAAAACTCAAAAAATATACCGAAAATAAAAATGCAAAAAGGATAAAAATGATGGGCAGGTAAATGTGCCAAATCATTTAGATAAAAAGTTCCAAAAAAATTGAAATTTATTCCACGAGAACTTGTGTAGGGTTGAATTCAATTGAATGAACTTTCTGCTTTTAGTTTCGAACTATTCTTGTACCACTTTAGTAAGTCACATGCACAACTTACTTGATTGGTGTATGAAAGAGTTACTTGTCAAACACACAACTCGACAATTTTAAAATTTAAAATTTACATATACTATTGTATGAACTATGAAAAGGAGGACGTGTACATAGTGCATTACTGCCCCATCTCAAGGCAAAACTTTTGATCAAGAGACCTATTTACAACGCAAGTTATTGTGTATTGAAATTTGAAAACAAAATTTTTTTTTTTTTTTTTTGCTAAAAGATAAATATTTCATTGAAAATGAATAAGTTTTAGGTTTACAAAGTGATTTATAAACCTAGTGAATGCGATCCATGGCAAAAATAAATAAAAACATAGAAAACATATAACTAGCAGATTTTCAGTTCACTAACTCGATGTTGAACCATCAGGTTTTCAGGTTTGCTTTTTGTTCAGTACATTTCTATTTAGCTTGCTTTCTCTCCTTTTTGTTCTTTGTTTAGTGGAGAATTTTTAATGGAACTTCAATTTTTCTTTCGAATTCTTCTTGTCTTTTGTTTTATGATTCTGTTTTATGTGTCATAAGACCTGGGTTCTGAAATGAGATTTGCATAATAATTGTTACTAAACTTACTATAAATGGTTTCTGTTTGGAAGAAAATAAACAAAAAATAGTTGTTGCATTGCTTTTGCGAGTTACAGATTTTAAAGAATTTCATAGAAAATGTAGAAAACTTATATCCTAATAACATTAGATATTAATAGAATTATGGCGAGATAAGGATAACTCAATTTTTTGAATATAAATAATTTTTACGAGTTTTCAAACCGATAATAATAAATGTTACTGAAATTTTGGCTCTAACTGGTGATCCCTCGAAGAATAATAGGAGTGAAGAGGAAAAGAATGAAAAAAAATTGTATGGAACAAATTGAAAAAAATTATTGTAGAAAAAGAATTGAACAAATTGTCATTGTAAATGGTAACAAAAAAAAGAATAAATATTTCAAATAATAAAAAGAAAGTATTTACATAAAAATACATTTCTTTTATTCATTGCCAAATTAGATGAATGAAGAGGAAAAAGAATGGAAAAGTTGTATGAAACAAATTGAAAAGAATTATTGTATAGAAAGAATGAAACAAATTGTCAATGTAAATGGTAACAAAAAAAAATATTTCAAATAATAAAAGGAAAATATCTATATAAAAATGCATTTCTTTCGTTCCTTGTCAAATTAAATGGGGAATCTTTTTGTTCTATATTCCCTAATATTATTATGAATAAAAAGGAATGACACGGAATCTTTATTACTAATAAATAGTAAAAAGATATTAAGAATGAATAAGAATGTTATCTTACTCTCTTTACATTTCTAATAATCACCATTTGGAGCTAAGACCATGTACAATGGTTGAAAAAATTCAATACCTTTTTTTTACCTTTAACACTCCACATCATCTTCTCTCTCTTCCACATCATAATTCAACACCCATTCAATTTTTATCATCTCCAATGGTTTTGTTTAATAAAATTCAACACTATACCCCACCATTTTCTTTTTATATTTTTATTTTTTTATTATGTGTTTTTATTACATTTTAATGTCAATTATCGATTAAAAAACTTAAATAATTTAGAAATAATTAATTTATTTATTTTTGCAAATAATTAAAACATAAAATAATTATTATAAAACAAATAAAATTACAAAAACTTGAAATTTAATATAATACACAGATAAAAACACAGCACAACAAATAAAATATACATAACATAATTAGTACAATAAACTCAACTCATAAATAATAAAGCTCTAAAATCACACAAATACTTAAAAATCTCTTTAACTACAGAATTTTGCCCAAATGTGTTTGACTAGATCTACTTGTAATTCGTGATGCATATTTGAATCACGAAACTCTGATCTAGCACGCACATGGTTTGCAAATGCAGGTAGCACCTCGGTTGAGAATGGATGTGGTGTAGTAGACCCACTTGCCTCAGACTGATCATAATCAGTCCAGTTTTGAGCATATGTATCTCTTTCATCCTCAACAATCATATTATGCAATATAATACATGATCTTATGATGATAGCCAAATCGGCTATATCCCACAGGCGAGCTGGTTCGCGAATGATTTTAAATCGAGCCTGCAATACTCCAAATGCACGTTCGATGTCCTTCCGGCAAGCCTCTTGATGTTTTGCAAATAACTTGTCTGGTTCACTCTGAGAAGTCTGATTGATTTGACGAAAGTAGGATAAGAAGGATAAATACCATCAGCTAGATAGTATGCCATATTGTATGGACGTTGGTTCACGAAGAAGTTGACTCTTGGAGTATTTCCCAGTTCAACATCATCGAACACTGGTGAACGATCTAGAACATTGATATCGTTCAATGTGCCCGAACACCCAAAAAAGGCATGCCAAATCCATAGATCATGAGATGAAACCGCTTCTAGAATAACAGTGGTGGTTCTCTTATCTCCCCGAGTAAATTGACCTTCCCACGCTGTAGGAAAATTTTTCCATTCCCAGTGCATACAATCGATACTCCCAATCATCCCCGGGAACCCTCGAATTTCACTAACATGCAGTATTCTTTGCAGGTTATCTTGAGTTGGGGCTCTAAGATAATCTTGCTCATACAATCGTATGACTCCTTTACAGAATCTACGCAAGCACTCTAATGCTGTAGTACCTCCTATTTTGATGTATTCATCAACCGCATCGGCCGCCACACCATATGCTAACATTCGCATGGCTGTGGTACATTTTGCTAGAGGAGATATACCTTCTTTTTTGGCAGCGTCAACTCTTTGGGTGAAGTAGTTGTCACTACTTGATAGATCCCCAACGATCCGAAGGAAAACATGTTTTCGCATCCGAAATCGTCGACGAAACATTTCATCCCTATATGTAGGTTGATTGGCAAAGTAGTCGTCAATTAGTCTTTGGTTTGCCGCTACATGATCTCTTTTGAAGTATCTTCTCTTGCTACGAGATGCACGATCTTCTTCTATTTTGTTTCGACGCTCCGAAAAATGGTTGAGGATATACTTCTCTTCAATTTCAGATTGCCTTCTGTAAGCTTCGATATCAAAAGAAAATTCGGATGGATCCATTGATATTTTTTTAAGTAAGATGAAATTTTTTTGTATTGGTACTTCAATTGAATAAAAGGTCTCTATTTATAAGAAGTTGAGTGAATGAAATCCATGGACTCCAAGCAGATTATGGATTACAGCTAATAAATAGATAAGTATTAGATTCTTTATTTAAAAGCCAAAAATCACGGATTTCATTGACTAAAGCTGACAAAGTAACATTATTAAAGGAGTAACATTATTAAAGGAGAAACATTATTAAAAGAGAAAGCGACAAACACACATTATGAAAGCATAAAACAACAAACATACATTATGAAAGCAGAAAATGACAAACACACATTATGAAAGCAGAAAGCAACAAACACACATTATGAAAGCATAAAGAGATAAACACACATTATGAAAGAAGAAAGCGACAACATACATACACTTAATAATAATTAATTTCCAAATAGATCGATGCTTAACTCGTTCAACAGCTTTGCGCTCTGGTCATTGAAATGGTCCTTTTCACTTAGCTTAATCCACAACTTCATCTTCTTGGCACGAGTCTTGTCTTTCATCAAATTGTTTGCCTCTTCTTGTACCTTGGCGATTTTGTCTAATCGTTCAATCTCTTGATTTCTCAAATCTTTGTATTCAGACCATTCTTCGTTGACTACCTCCAAAGCTGCATCCTTACTCTTTTTTTTACCTTTCTTTTTTGCTGCTTCCCTCTCCATTGGACGAACACTAGATCCTACGGAGTTGAAGTCACTTGCATCACCCTCGTGAGCTCTCTTAGTTCCACTGCTTTCAAAGCCAGTATTTTCTCCTACCTGACTAACATAACGTGGTTGATCACGGAGAGCGGCCCATTCTGACATGTAATTAAAATGTCCATTTCCCTCACTTTCATAGAGTTCATGTGCTTTTGCCAATACATCATTCTCCGACCACCCACTTTGTTTGATACGCTTAGCATGATCGTAAGCGCCAATCCATTTCCCAATTAGTTTGTTGAAGTAGTTGAAATGGTTTCTGCATGAACCTACATCACGGGGAGTATCAAATGAGCCATACTCATTACAATACTTAGCAATTTTACCCCAAAACGAATCGATTTTTTGGTTTTTCCCAACAACACTATTTGTTCCACAATTTATCCACCCACTCACGAGCACCAAATTTTGCGCAGTGGTCCATTTGGAGGTTTTGGGGCTTTTGGAGTTTTTTTTGCGAAGAGGGGTTGAATCTTCTGCATTTGGATTGGCTTCATGGTCATCGATGCTGCCTCCAAGAACCGTCTGGGTAGAAAATCCAGGAAATTCTGGAATATTTTAATGACCCGTCGGAGTAGAAGAAAAAGGAGAAGATTGAGATGAATATTGTATCATCGATGCATAATATGGATGATAGTTCGGAACAGATGACGGCATGAAGAAATTTGGTGGAAAACCATAATTTGGTAGATTTTGAGGTTGGCTAGCAGACTGATTTTGAAACTGATAATTGTTGGGATTTGGATAGTTAAAAGGATGATTCGAAGAACTTTGGGTGTTGAAAGGGTTATTGTTGGGATCCATTTAACAAAAAAAAGAGTTTAATAACACAAAATAGGTGATTGAAAGATAACTAAAAATTATACTAAAAATAATATTTTTTTTTCTGTGTCCAAATGAAATGAAAGTAGTCACTATTTATAGATCATTAAAAATAATGAATTTTGGTAATTTTTTATTTTTTTTAAGTAGAATACTATCTAATAATTGAGATGAAATTATTATGATGAGATAAAAAGCAGTCAAATTTTATCAACCAAACTTTATGTTCTGTTGGTTAATTACGTAGACCCCACAAAATTTTGGTCCTCTAATATATTGCCATATGGCAATAAATGATCTGATTGTTTTAATTCAACATGTTGAATTTGTTCAACACTTTTTGTCATTTGTACTTTCATAAAAATTCAACACAACTATTGTAATCATAATCATTCAAGTGTTGAATTTTTTTTTTTCAACACCATTGTAGGTGGTGTAACCGTAGCCAATAACAGCAAGATCTAAATTTTTAAAAAACAATTTGATATCACCAATAACCCCTTCATATATTCATATTTAATTCTCATCTGACCAAAAAAGTAACAGATTAGCCAGAAAAGGCCCAATCCTTTTTCTTCGATTTGTAATGCGTAATTTCCTCCCTACCCAGTATAGTATTGTAATTATGTTAAAGCCCTCTAACTATCATTTATTTACGAAATTGACCCCTCATTTTCTGGAAACGTAAGCGAATTTTCTCCATCCATCCAAGTTTCCAAATCCAGTCTCGCCTTTCTCTTAGTCCTCCTGGATTCATCTCTGTTCTACTCCAAGCTCTACCTCTCTCTCTCTCTCTCTCTCTCTCTCTCTCTCTCTCTCTCTGATTCATACCATTGATGCGATGCGATGCGACTTCTCGGGGATATAGCGGAGTCACCTTTTCTGATTTCCCGGTTAAAACCTAATTCGACGCCCAAAGAATACGGAGGCGGTGGTGGGTTTACCGGCGGATGGGTCGATAGGTGCCATGGATTCTTACACAACACGGTTCTTGTTGCGGCTTCTCTCTTCTTTGTGGCTTACTTAGCTTACGAGGCGAAGAAGAGCTTCTCGAAACTCTCCAATCGGAGATCTTACATCATGATCGCCTATTATGCCTGTCTTTGGCTCGTTAGCTTGCTCAATCTTGCTTGGTGCTGCCTCCAGGTTTCTTCACCTTTCTTCTTCGAGTAATGAAAGATCAAAACTTTGATTTTGTGAAAGACATTATTAAAGACTCCGTGAAACTCAATTTAGAAACTGTTTCTTCATGGGCATTGGTCATTGGATGGAATAAGATGTGTTCGTGAAGAAGAAGATAACTGTAATCAAGTCTGCCTTATAGTTTCTGCAGGGAACTGTTGATGGGTTTATGTTTTCTGGAATTTCCTTGACTGAGTTTATGTTTTACAAAGTCATCTTGTAACCACTTACCTATCCAGGATTAGGCTTGGATTTGATTATTATGTGTATTGTGTTTCCTGTTTGTAATTTTGGATTTTGCATGTTCTAGGCTTGGGAATGCACTCCTGGGAAAGAACTAGGCTGGAATCTAATGACTTTGTTCACAACGTCCGGAATGTTGTTTCTGGAAGTAAGCTTGGTGGCTTTTCTCTTTCAAGGAAACTATGCAAGTGGTGCACAAGCCTTAACTAGAACTTTCCTCATCTCGGGGTTTATTATTGGTCTTGATTTGCTTCTCAAGGTACCATCTTGTTCATGACTACTACATATCTCCATTTTCTTAAATTTATGGTGAAATTACAAGTTTAGAGTCTTTCATGTTGTTATGGCTGAACTTGCTTCTGCAAAAAAAGTTGAGGCCTTACCATATATGTGTTTCTGGGTTTTCATCCTTCATTCAGGCAATTTATCTCTTTGGGTTTGGGGTGCCACTGTTTATTGATAACAATGAAAGTACACAAAAGTTCAAATGGGGGTTATGGGTCATTCACAAGCTCTTACTCACTGGCGTTTATGGGATGATATTCTTGATGTACAACTCTAGGTGGAGAGAAAGATTGCCTGGTAAGTTGAATCAGACGCTTCCCTCTTCCTCCCATAATATCCTTCACTGGTTTCTCATCATACACCATCTTCTTGTTTTAATAGCAAGGCCTGCATTCTACAAGTACATAACCATCATGTTTGCCTTATACGGACTCTCCCTAGTTGCATCTGCCTTTACTGCAAATGGCGCTCATTTTGGATTTTCGTAACTCTCTATCTGAAACCATCCCAACAGAGAATACTGTCTTATGTTCTGCACTTATTGACCTTCTAACACAAAGGAAGTTTAAAAACTCAAAATGCTTGCTTGCAGGTTGTATGGGATCACGAGTGTTTGCTACCACTCCTTGTACCTTCCACTTCTTTACATAACTTTTCTCGCAGACTTTTTCCAGGTAAAATATTTCTCATCATTCATCTTCTCTCTCTCTCTTTCTCTCTCTCACTCTCTAATGCTAAATGGCTTTGCTGCAGGAAGAAGATCTGTACTTGGAGAATGTATACTACTCAGAGATGAAGGATGCCGGATTTTTCGATGCTGATTGGGAATAAGACTTAGGTAACAAACATCACTTCCTGACCTTCTGAAAAATCTGTACATAGAAGCTGGGAACGATCTCGTAGGAGTTAAGGAATTGCCACTTTTTAAGGCTTTGGTTTACTTGTCCCTCTAATATAACATGTAACGTCATGTTGTATTTTCTAATAAATCTAAGTTTCTTGTGAATCTCTCTGTTCCTCGGACCGAAAACTGATCATTTTAAGAGAAAGTTTTAGTAGTAGTCTAAAGATTGACACAATACATCACTAGGAGAAAAACATAGGCGGATTAAGACACATGAGAAAAGACAGTACAAGGAACAATGGCATATGGTTAAGTGGTTTTCTCTAGGACGAGTTCTTCGATGAGTTCAGCAGCCTGTTGGACAGTTGCAATCTCCTTTGCTCTCTCTTCGGCCATTGTTATTCCGAACTCTTCCTCGAAACCCATCACTATCTCAACCTGCAAAAAACTCCTGCCAATGAGTTTGGAGATTAAAAAAAAAGGAGAGACGATGCGATAGGAACAGTTTGGTGGATACATATACCGTGTCGAGAGAATCGGCTCCAAGGTCGGTGAATTTCGTTCCAGCAGTGACATTTTGATCCTGGGAGAGTGACAATTGCTTCTTGACAATTTCAGACACTTTCTCCACTGTCTCTTGCTTGGCCTTAACCACATAAATACCATTTCAAATCACAAAATGGAAGAGGAAGTGAATGAAAAGTGGAAATATAAGAAACAACATACTGCACAAGATATTGCGAGGCGAGCAGGCATGGAACGTGGTCGTAAGGTGAAGAAGGAAAGACTAGTTTTGAAAACCGGAACCGGTTTCTGGAGACTGAATCTTGTTGTTGTAGCCTGCTGTTTCATTACAAAGAATTAGTTATCTAAAAAGCATAGCTAGTGAGGGATTTCTGTTTCAGAAGTAATCGGCGAGCAACAGAGTTCAAGTGCAAGTGGGTTCTAATCACAAACAAAAGTTGCGACGAAAGAAAAACGATTAGAAGAATCAAGCGGTAAAGATGTTTATGGATTCTACATTCATCATTGTATCACAAAAAAAACGATAATGGAGACAAATGATGTTAAATATAATAACGAGTATCGTCAGAGCAAAGCTAATCCAATATAATAATAATAATAATAAGAAGAAGAAGAAGAGATGTTACCGAGAAAGGAGGTTGCATGGAGATCGATGAGGTGAAAGATGTCGCCATTATCGATGTGATCGAGAGAGAGAGAGAGAGAGAGAGAGAGAAATGGCGGATTGTACAAGAATTGCAGTGGTAGAGGAGGTGAGTGATGGCATAATAAAATAGTAGTGAGTGGGGAATTTATAAGCTGGTTACTAGAGAAACGACATCGTATTAAGACAATCACTGGACACATGGGGATATATTTGGGCTTGTTGTTGTGTCAGCCCAACTAAATATAGTCCACGGAATGTTTGTTGGAGAGTAGGTGTTATTTTACTACTTTTAATCTGCTTTCTCATTGGCTAGTAGTAGTTTTTCTGTTAAAACTTAAATTATAGGTTTCAAGACCTACCAAATTGAAGTAATAAGTCGTTTATTTTGTTAAGTTGTCTTTGTTACTTAGTCAATTTGAATAAGTCTCATTGACCTTGTTTCTAGGAGACGAGTACTATTAGTTACAGATTTTTCGGTTTGTTCGTTGTAATGTGTTCAAGACTATTTCAAGTCTCAGTACGTTTTTTTATCAATTAAGCAAGAAGTTAGTAATAAAAGAATCAGATCAAATAAGTGAGAACAAATATGAGTGATAAGGAATTGAGCATTCCAAAGTTTGATGGTGACTACGAACACTAGTCAATGCTAATGGAAAATATGCTACGATCGAAGGAGTGGTGGGATCTCATAGAAAGTGGGATCTCAAGGGCGGAGAGAAATGTGATCCTGACGGGAGCACAAAGAACTAAGCAAGCGGAGATGAATCTGAAGGATCTTAAAGTGAAGAATTATTTGTTTGCGTCTATAGACAAAACAATTCTCAAGACAATCGCCAAGAAGGATAGTGCAAAAGATATTTGGGATTCCATGAAGACCAAGTATCAAGGGAATCTGAGGATTCAAAGTGCACAATTGCAGAGGCTTCGAAGGGAGTTTGAAGTGCTGGAAATGAGAGAGGAAGATACAATCACTTTGTATTTTGCCCGTGTAATGGTGGTGGCGAATAACATGAGAAACTTGGGGGAGGACATACCGGATGCAAAGGTGGTAGAGAAGATACTAAGAACGCTTGTAGAGAGGTTCACCTATGTTGTGTATGCCATTGAGGAGTCAAAAGACATCAGGACTCTCCCAGTGGATGAACTCCAAAGCTCACTGCTAGTTCACGAGAGTAACATGAAGAAAGTTGTAAAAGAAGAGCATGCTCTTAAGATTGAAAGTCCGATGTGGCCAGAAGGAGGACGAGGCAGAGGAGGATACCAAGGAAGAGGTGTGCAGCATACGAGAGGCGGGTACTCAGATAGAGGAGGTAGAGGTCGTGGAGAATTTGACAAAAGCAAAATTAAATGCTTTAAATGTCATAAAATGAGACACTTCAAGAATGAGTGTCCTAGCTAGGAGAGAAATGCGAACTATGGAGAGTTAGAAGACGATGTTTTACTTATGGCATACGTTGAGCAAAACAAAGCAAAAAACAAAGAAGTGTAGTTCTTTGACTCAGGCTGTAGCAACCATATGTGTGGCACTAAGGAGTGGTTTGTTCAACTTGACAACACATTTTGTCAAAATGTCAAGATGGGAGACAATAGAAGAATGGCTGTAGAAGGAAAAGGCAACCTGCTTCTGAAGATCAATGGATTGATTCAGGTGATTTCCTCTGTTTATTACGTACCTGGTATGAAGAACAATTTGTTAAGTGTTGGCCAGCTACAACAAAAAGGTCTGCGAATTGTTATTGAAAATGATGAGTGTGAGATCTGGCACAAGCAACAAGAAAGAATCATCATGCAATCTTCAATGACTACAAATCGAATGTTTGTAATCTTTGCAGCCGTGTTAAAGTAAAAAATGGAGTGGAAAGCTGAATGTCTGCAAACCACAATTGACAAGAAGGAGTCTATGTGGCATAAAAGATATGGTCACTTGAGTCATAGTGGATTACAAATGCTGGGAGAAAAAGAAATGGTGATTGGCTTACCTTAGATAAAAAGTGAAGAGAGTGTCTATGAAATTTGCATGAAAGAAAAGCAAATATGAGCTAATATACCGAGACAGAGTTTGTGGAAGGCAAGCAAGAGACTCGAGCTAATACACAATAACATCTGTGGACCCATTACGCCTACTTCAGAGAGTGGAAAGAGGTACATCATTAATTTTATTGATGATTATAGCAGAAAATGCTGGATATATTTCTTGGCAGAGAAATCAGAGGCCTTTAGAGTCTTTAAGGAGTTTAGAGTTGCAGCTGAAAGAGAAACTGGAGAGCTACTGGTCTGTTTGAGAACAGACAGAGGTGGAGAATATAATTCTAAAGTCTTTTAAGAATACTGCATCGAACATGGGATCAAGAGACAGCTCACCACTGCCTATACTCCTCAGCAAAATGGAATTGCAGACACAAAGAACATGAGTGTTTTGAATATAACTAGGTGCATGATGATGGGTATGAATGTGCCACAACGATTCTGGCCAGAAGCAGTTCAATATGCTGTATATATATTGAACAGGAGCCCAACAACAAAACTGGAGAACATCACACCAACAAAGAAATGGAGTAATCACAAACCATCAGTGGATCATCTCAGAGTCTTCGGGTGTATGGCGTTTGCTGTGATTCCGTATGAAAGACGAGTCAAGCTTGATGAGAAAAGTATCACTTATGTGATATTTGGGATCAGCAGAGAATCCAAAGCATATCGGCTCTATGATCTAGGCACCAAGAGGATAATAACAAGTAAAGATGTGGTGTCTGATGAGAACAAAGAGTGAAACTGGGAAGAGAGTGGAGAAAACAGAGAGGTTTCATGGGATGGTTTGCTCGGAGAGGTTGAGTAAACAGAAGCTAGGAAAGGAGATGTTGCAATAGAAGGCAACAATGAAATTAGTGAGGAACAGAAGCTAGGGAAAGAAATGGTGCAACAGAAGGCAACAATGAAAATGGTGACACTGATGGAGTAGAAGAAGAAAATAGTGGAGATTCAGACGGAGTGGAGGAGCAAAATGACGAGATAGTCACCTCACAAACCATTCCACGAAATGTCAGAGGAGGGACCATAAGAAGTAAACAAAAGCCGGCTTGGATGAAAGACTTTGTCTGTGAAGGTATGGGGCTCTTTATAGAAGAATGTGGTGATGAGCTCGAATTGATGGCATTATTCATAGCAGAAGATGAAAATTTGAGGAAGCGGTAAGGGATGAAAAGTGGACAAAAGCCATGGAGATAGAAATTAAAGCTATCAAAGAAAATAACACTTGGGAGCTAGTTGAAGTGCCAGAAGATACGAAAGTGATAGGAGTCAAGTGGGTTTTCAAGACCAAATTTAATAAGAAGGGATAAGTGGAGAAGTTTAAGGCTCGCTTGGTGGTAAAGGGCTTCCATCAAACTCATCGAATCGATTTTCATGAAGTGTTTGCTTCTATTGCATGTTGGGACACAATTCGTTTGCTTCTAGGTGTTGTGGCTTGTAACGGTTGGAGAGTGTTTCAACTTGATGTGAAAAGTGCTTTCCTGCACAGAGAGATCGAAGAAGAATTTTATGTCGAGCAACCTCCAAGTTTTGTGATTAATGATGAGAATGAGAAGGTGTATAAGCTCAAGAAGGCTTTGTATGGCTTAAGGCAGGCTCCGAGAGCGTGGTACAACAAGATCGAGGGTTACTTTGCAAAAGAAGGCTTCACTAAGTGTTACTGTGAACATACTCTGTTCGTCAAGACAGAGAAGAGAGGAATTCTGATTGTGAGTCTCTACGTAGATGACTTGATCTATACAGGAAACTCAGAGGATATGTTGGAGGAGTTTAAGGCTTCGATGAAAGAGGAGTTTTCTATGACCGATCTTGGAAAGATGAAGTACTTTCTAGGTGTTGAAGTAATTCAAGATGAAGAAGGGATTTTTATCGGACAGAAGAAATATGCAGAATATACACTTAAAAGGTTTAATTTGGAGAACTGCAACTTTGTGCGCAATCCAATTGTGCCTGGACATAAACTGTCTAAAGAGGGATCTGGATCATCTGTGGACGCAACACTGTTCAAACAAATTATTGGAAGTCTCAGGTATCTCACTGCTACTAAACCTGACTTGATTTATTCTGTGAATTTGGTGAGCCGGTATATGGAGAATCCAAATGAGCAATACTTGTTAGCTGTGAAGATTTTTTGAGATATGTTCAAGGAATAACTTGCTATGGAATTCACTATAAGAAAGGAGGAGATTCGAAGTTGGTTGGGTATGCAGATACTGATTATGCTGGTGATGTTGATGATAGGAAGAGCACGTCCGGATACATGTTTATGTTTGGTGGAGCTGCAGTGTCTTTGGCCTCAAAGAAACAACCTATAGTTACTTTATCAACCACAAAAGCTGAGTTAATGGCTTCAGCCAATGGAGCATGTCAAGCTATCTGGCTGAGGAATGTGTTAAAGGAGATTGGTTTTGAGCAAGAAGATGGTACGGTTCTGTTATGTGACAATAGCTCAACAATCAAATTGTCGAAGAATCTAGTTCTTCATGGGAGAAGTAAACACATACATGTGAGGTATCATTTTCTTCGTGATCTTGTGAATGATGGGACTATTAACTTGAAATATTGCTCTACACAAGCTCAGTATGCTGATGTAATGACGAAGGCTATGAAGCTTGAAACCTTTGAAAGATTTCGTGAAAGTTTGGGAGTTTGTGAGAAACAAGGATAAACTGAAGAAGAGGCATTTCAGTTTAGGAGAAGGTTTGAAGTAATAAGTCGTTTATTTTGTTAAGTTGTCTTTGTTGCTTAGTCAATTTGAATAAGTCTCGTTGACTTTGTTTGTAGGAGACGAGTACTATTAGTTGCAAATTTTTCGGTTTGTTCGTTGTAATGTGCTCAAAACTATTTAAGGTCTCACTACTTTCTTTTATCAAGAAGTTAGTAATCTCTGTGTTTCTCTGCATCACCATTAACACAAATTACCAATTATTGCATTCGGTTTAATTTATACGAAACAACCACATTTGTTCTTCCTTCTGACAAAAGTAAAACAATAATGAGAGCTTTTTCTAGTTTATTTCAATTGTTCCAAACCGTACCAATTCGATCCACTCGAATTCGAACCAAACCGCAAAATTCAAACACAACACAGAAACAAATGTATCGTTTTGTTACAACAAAACAAAAAAGAATATACATCATCAATCGAATCCCTTCCAAGTTCCCATGTTTTTACTGTTCTGCTTTCAAAACGTAGGACAACTTTCTGTCCTCACAAACAAATTATACAAATGGATAATTACACAAGTATAATTTCAATCACCCTTTTTCTACAAAAAAAAAGAGAAGCTTTTTTCCTCTTCCACATCGTCCTCAAGCTTTACTGAGATCAGGAGGGTCTCTCTCAGTTGGAGAACCAGGGACAAAGGGGACAAAGCCACGGCCTCCAAAGACAGGTCTCATGAAGGAGTCATCGAACTGTCTCCAGTAGTAATGGACTGTTCGAGTGGGCCTTGTCAAGAAGCCACGTATACTGTCAGGCCGAGGCACGTTGTGGTTCCCTCCTGCAAACTCAATGAACGAGTCTTGGTCCAGCAAAGGGATCTGGATGGATTTTGGGGTGTTGTCATCAGATAACATGCTCGTAGTGGCTTTCTGGTGCGGCAGTAGGTATCGTATGAGCGGTTTTGTCAGCATACCAAACACCTGAAAACCCGGTTCAAGAGAATCGATTAACCAAACACCCAATCCAATTTAGGAATATGTTATGTAACCCAATGAAACATCCAGAGATATCTTACCACAGTGCTAAAAAGACACACGGTTATGGTACTGGTGATCATGATTGCATTCCCACGTAAATCTGTGTGCCCTGCCCTTGTAAACTGCAATAGAAACAAGGTGTTAAATGAATATTTGTGTCATCTAAAGCTTCATAGAGACTAGATAATGACATTCTCTGTATACCTTGTTGTACGCAAGAGCCATTGATACAGCACCTCTCATGAGACCAGACCACCAAATAACAACCTGGAGGATGGGGAATAATATAGATATAAACAACTAAGATCCATAAGAATTATTGAATCCACTAGTACCAAGCAGGAATGATTCATACTTGCATCTTAAAGTTGATTTTCTCGCTTTGGTTCTTCTTGGCTAAGTTTGATAGAAACGATAAAGGAAAGACGAAGGCTGCTCTTCCAAGCATAACCAGACCCATTAGGATTGAGCTCACTGCGACTGATGTTCCCGGGCTGTCGCTCACTGATCTCCACTTATCAATGTCCAAAGCATCCATCCCGACATACAAGAAAATAAATGTCTCCGCAAGAAACGACAAAGTTGCAAAAGCATGCCTGTGTCATCGAAGATGCATAAGATAAGCAACAAGAGGTACAAAGTATTTTCAACTCTATTAATTTCAGCAACAGGTGGAGAAATTGGAGATTTCATACTTGGTAGTTATTCTTGAGCTCTCGGTAACGTTGTGCCAGGTGTAATGGGACATCACAATCCCACAGAAAAACACAGTGAGAATACCACTCAAGGCAAAAAGCTGCAACCACAATAATATAAACGTCAATAATCTGTAGTGTATATATACTCATGTCAAAATTCCTTTAAGTGGGTGGTATAAGATTTCACAGAATCTAACCTCAGCAAGCATATAAGAAAGATACGCCATAAGCATCATGAGAGCAACCTCTCGGTCGGTCGAGTGCCTGAGACAAGCCACGTGGTGACATCTACTTTAGACCAAACAGGAAGAAACATATAGAAACAGAGTCACATATTGTACGCCGAATATGTACCTTCCAAAATATAGCTTTTTGATGACATACGCACTTATCAGACCAGTCTACAAGATGAATAACGAAGATTGTAGATGGAGTGAACACAATATCATGCAAACAGGAGCCACACAAAAAAAAAAACAGAGAAGACAACACTGGACTTACTGCAACACCAAGCAAGGTGCTCAGGAGAAACAAATAGAAGAAGTTTCCAAGAAGACGAAAAGCAGCTTCATGGTTTAGGTGGGTGAGGTCAAAGCTCTGAATTGCATTGAAGACAACAACCGATGTGGCATCATTCACAACACCCTCTCCGAATACAAGACTGTAAAGCAAAGGTGTCTCATCTTGATTCAGAACCTATATCACAACACAAGAGGAACACAAACTTTTGGTCCACTTTGTATCTGGATTTGTAAGTACTTTCAGTAATTGGAGAAAAGACATTACCTGCAGCGTGCACACAGAATCTGTTGCAGCAAATATGGCGCCAATTGCTGTGAATCAAACATCCAAAAACAAATCAAGGGTCCTGGAATAAAAAACCGATAAAGCAAAGCAATACTAACAAAAAAACATTGGTTAAGGCATTACCAAGATAATCACCCAAGTCAAAGGTCCCAATGTCCAATTTCTTAAAGAACTGAGTTACACCTGTTTCAAGCACCACCAGATAATCAGTAGATATACAAAACCAATTGGCAACATAACTAATTAATGACCCACATGACCTAATACCGTAATACGAGCAACGGTATTTCAGCCAAACGAAATAGGAACTAAGGTACCTAGTGATATGACAGTGCAAGAGATAACAGTCCCAATAGCACCAAAAAGCATAATAGTCACGAAATTGCGGAAAAATTGTTTCTTTTTTACTTGAAACCTGAAATAGACAGCAATAACAACAAAGTTATCGATCTGAGAAAGATCTGGAAAGCATATGGGGAAAAATGAAGCTGAACAGAGTAAATCCCATGACAAAGACAAAGCAGGACCACCTACTAACACGTGGATAAATCTAACTGATTGACCAAATACATCAAGCCCTCTTTCTTTCTAACAATCACATGTACTACAAAAGTTTATGTATGACAACATATTTATATAAGCAGAACTTAGCTTTCTAATCAACATCTGTAAAGCTTTGTACTTACTTTATACCCTAGATTCACATAATGCATGTTCTTAAAACTAACTTTATTGTAAAGTTTGTTTTACGTCTTATGTAACTTTTTTAGGTAAAACCCGTGCTACTAAACGTATCATGTCCACTATTTAGTAAAATCTCCCTCTATAGCACGAAACCCTACCAGAGTAAGTCCCACAACCAAAGATTATTGGATGGTGAACAAAAAATAAACCAACTATTATCCCAAACAGGAGAAAAGGATGAGATGGATGTAAAAATGACTAACCCTGCATTGAATATTATGGGTGGCAAAAGATATATGAAGAACAAATCTTCACTGAAGACCAAAAGATGTGAGCTTTTTCCCTTACTAATTAACAAAATGACAACACCGGTGGTAAGCCCCTGCAACCAAATCGCTCAAAGGTCATTCAAGATGAAACCTGCATGGTTAGTCAGCAACCTCAAGTGTAACTCAGTAGTAGTAATTCATAAGCATTATCCTCCTTGAACTTACAATCAATAAGGCGGTGATGGATTCATTCATCCATCGGTGCTCCTCCAAAAGATGGCCAAGCACAATACAAGCACAAAGAAGTGCAACAAAGAGATTCAACGAAACCACTGAGGCGTGATCAGAGGTCGACAATGACGGCAGTTTAGACATGACAGAATCGAAATATGATGCCAGCATTGTCATCTTCAAGATCCACGTTTGCCCCCACCAACAATGTTTTCACCGATCAAGTACACAAAAACTATCGAGACATCAACAACATTCAGATTTGAATCAGACAATCGAAAATCTCTTCTCTTTCCGGGCTGTCCACTGAAACAATCCCTGTATTAAGCACCCAACAAAATCTAATAAAATTTCTACATTGTAAAATAGAGAAGTAGCACTATACTCTTTCGAGAGGTAAACAGAGCTGAGGCTACTACAGAAATCTCAGTGAAGCTTTATGAATCAGCTTTGACCAGACCATAAAAACATTATAAAACGCAAAAGGTTCAAAAAAAAAAAGTGAATCTAAATCTGAGACTCTTCTTGACCACCAAAAAAAAAAAAAAAAAAGTCTTAAGAGACTCTTTATTTTAATCCCAAAGAAGGCACAAATCCCAAAAGGCTAATCTATAAGTGAGACCAAATTCTCAAAATTTCCCATTTCTGGTAAGAACCCATCTAAGCATGACAAGAATTAGGTTTAACATAATCGTCCAGTTTTTTGTTTCCCAGCAACGAACACACAACTTCGAGGAAGCTACGAACAAAAAAAAAAGTTGGATCTGAATTGCTTACCTCAAGCGCTTCCAGGTGATCTAATCATCTCCAGGAAGAGCTTCGTCGGATTTAAAAAGGACCAGTAACAAAGTCCAAGATCACGGAGATCGGAATTCAATAACGGAGAGCCAATAACGGAGATCGGAATTCAATTTTTCGAAGCTTCGAAGCTAGAGCCTGAGATTCTTCTACGACCGTAAAATGTTAACAGAGAGGCGATTCGAAGAGCAGAAAGAGAAAATGAAGGAATCAAGGGAGAAAATTGCGCGACTCTGAGAAAATATACGAATTCGATTTTCTGGAAATAGCGAGAGACGTGTACGGTCCCTGTGAGAGAGAGAGAGGATTCTTATTAGTTATTTCTAAACACAGTGGAGAGAGAAATATAGTCAAAATAGGAGAGAAAAAGAGAGAGAGTAACAAATGGCGGATTAACAACCGTCTATTTAAATTACTTTTCTCTGATCTTAACAGCTATAAGCCTATAAGTGTTTGGGGTTTATTGTGGAACGCACCGTAGATGATAATAATCCCTGACTAACAGCGACCCCAAGAGACTATTTATTTATTGTTTTTTGGTCATACATTATCAGTGATTATTCTATTTTACTTTTGTTCCTCAAGACTCCAGTTTTTTAATCCATAAAATTCGATTTTCTAATTTATCATTTTTAAACTTGATACAATAATTCTAATGCAAAGTTTATATGCATAGATGCAATGCTATGTTTAAATATGCATGGTGGGATTACAATTAAGATTACTTCTGTTGTGTTTTTATGAAAATAAAAAATTACCAATGACTCAAACTTAATCAAATAAAGATTTATATATATATATATATATATAAAAGATTAAATATATATATATATATGTAGATATATAAGAAACTGGAAATGAAATTTTTATAAAAAGGTTATTTAATATTTTACTATTTTATTTTATCATCTAATTTTTTTTAACTAGTTATTAAAAATGACCTCTAAATTGATTTGAAATACAAGTGTAACCCATATATCTCATGTTTGAGAAAAATAACCCAAAGGAGTAGTGAAATTACAACTACATCCTTTATGACCAAACAATAAAACGGAGACCATAATGACTGTTTTAACCCTAGCAAAGTCTGCTATGTAATATAGAAGTCTACCACAAGACTTCCATCAGGAAACCAACGCGTAGACTCTATGTGAAGTCTACTTTTATGGTTTAGTAGACTACCAAAGCAGTCTACTATATAATTATATTTTAAATTTAAATTTATAAATTAACAAAAAATATTTTGATTGATGATCTTACTATAAACAATTGTGAAGTATGAACAATAAAATTTCACAAATTAAATCTACTTAGACAAATTAGGTTATGAAGTCTACTTTTGTGGTTTAGTAGACTACCAAAGCATTCTACTATATAATTATATTTTAAATTTAAATTTATAAATTAACAAAAAATATTTTGATAAAAAATTTTGATTGATGACCTTACTATAAACAATTGTGAAATATGAAAAATAAAATTTCACAAATTAAACCTACTTAGACAAATTAGGTTATGAAGACTACTTTTGTGGTTTAGTACACTACCAAAGCACTCTACTATATAATTATATTTTAAATTTAAATTTGTAAATTAACAAAAAAAAATTGATAAAGTTTTTTGATTGATGACCCTACTATAAACAATTGTGAAGTATGAAAAATAAAATTTCACAAAATTAAACCTACTTAGACAAATTAGGTTATGAATGAAATACATACTATACTAAACAAAGAGTTACCAAATAAGGTACATCATAGGTTGCAAACATGTTTTTACATTTAGGGTTAAAGTTAAAATTTATCATTTTTATATTTAAAATGTCAAATTTTCATAAAAGTGTTAACTTGTGAATATATTATACGTTTTGAATGTTTGGAATAAGTTTTGGTATAGGGTTTCGAATAATCATTGAAAATAATCGATTTATGTGAAGTAGACTTCAAGTAGAAGTCTACTAAACATATAGAGGCAAATTTGAATTTTTTAAAAATTTGATTTTTTTTAACCAATCAAATCATGTATTTAACCAGAACCAAATTGAACCAATTTATTTACCCATCCCGTAGACTTCTCCAGTTGACTTAATGTGAAGTCTACTAAACGAAATAAAACTAAAACTGAAATAAAAAAATTTGAAACATATGGAGGCAAATTTGAATTTTTTAAAAACATTTTAAAATTTTAACTGATTATTTACTCTGATTATTTATAACCAAACAAAACCAATCAAATGATGTATTTAACTAGAACCAAACCGAATTAACCGAAGAAAACCAATCAAATTATTAACTTAACAAAATATTTTTACCTCTATATATAAATCAATCTTACCGAAGAAAACCCTAATTTTGTTAAAAAAGGACCTCAACACTTTCTCTCTCTAAAACGGCGCTCAAACAAACGCCTCTCTCTAAGGATCTGGTGAACCATGCGAACTTCGACTGCTCCAGCACTGCATTCTCGCTCCAAGCCATGAATTCGAGTCACGTTGCCCTCTCGTGTCTCTCTTGCTGAGATCTGAAGGGTTCGAGCACCTCTCCATGGGGATGAACCTCGGCAACATGTCGAAGATGCTTAAATGTGCCGGCAATGATGACATCATCACCATCAACGCTGATGACGGTGGTGATACCATCACCTTCATGTTCGAGAGCCCAGTAAGTTTTCCGATCTACTTTGTTGGTTAAAAAAATTTGTCAAGATTTTTGAGTTCTGCATTTGTTCTGATTGAGAGAGTTATCAAGTCTTTGTTGGTTATGAAAATGGTGGAAAGTGTTAAAGCCTTGAAAGGTAGAGGAATCGTGAAACTCTTTCCTATTCAGGTATGTTATTCTGTTTCATTTGCTTTTACAGAGATTGTCATCGAATTGATGCATCAGATCAGTTGAATTTCTTTGTCTTTTTACTGAGTTTTGATGTTTGTTGGTTTGAATAGAAAGTTGTGTTGGATCCAGCTATGCAAGGTCAGGATATGATAGGTCGTGCTAGGACTGGAACGGGAAAGACACTTGCTTTTGGGATTCCAGTCATTGACAAGATCATCAAATTCAATGCTAAACATGGGTTTGTTGAATTACTTGATTTGAATTTGTGTGTTATATAATCATTTGAGGTTTCAGAGATTTCATTTCCTTTGGTTCTTATGTTGACTTTGATGTGGCAGACGAGGGAATGATCCTCTTTGTTTGGTTTTGGCTCCGACAAGGGAGCTTGCACGCCAGGTTGAGAAGGAGTTTAGGGAATCTGCTCCGAGTTTGGATAGTATTTGTCTCTATGGAGGTACATCGATCGGACATCAAATGAGGGAGCTTAACTATGGTGTTGATGTTACGGTTGGCACTCCGGGTCGTATCATTGATCTGATGAAAAGGGGAGCTCTGAATCTATCAGAGGTTCATTTTGTGGTTCTGGATGAAGCTGATAAAATGCTTCAAGTTGGATTTGCCGAGGATGTCGAAGTAATATTGCAAAAGTTGCCTGAGAAACGTCAGAGCATGATGTTTTCTCCAACAATGCCGAGTTGGATCAAATCCCTCACCAAAAAGTACCTCAATAATCATTTGACAATTGATCTTGTGAGTATTCTCATACCTAATTGTGTTTATATCTGAAATTGCTCACAATCCCTAAAGAATGATATTGGGTTTAGCAGTGTTGTTAATGAGGTGTGGCATTTCTTTTGTGAAATATATAATTCTATGTTATCTTTGGCCTAACTGTAATGTGTGATGTAGGTTGGAGATTATGATCAGAAACTTGCAGATGGAATTACGATGTATTCTATCGCAGCAGATTCTTATGGAAGAGCATCCATTATTGGTCCTCTTGTAACGGCATGCTTTCTTTACTTTGTTTTTAACCCCATTATTTGTATGTCAAGCTGTTATCGCTGTGCTTTCTTTTACTTTGCTTTTAAATCCATTATCTGTATGTCGCGCTGTTATTGCTGTGCTTTCTTTTAGTTCTTAGTCATGTATGGCAAGATTTTTAATTCTTTTTCTTTTGCAGGAGCATGGTAAGGGATGAAAATGCATTGTTTCAGCTCATTCACTTTCACTTTCATTTGTGGAGGCAAAAGTCACATGTATGGCAAAATGTATTATGGCAATTAATGCTCTCAACAAGGTTTGTTCTCCTTTATTCTAGTTTGTCCAGAAAGAGATTTGTTGCGTGGTACTTCAAGTTTTGCCCTCTCCTGGGCTTGTCCTTACACTTTTGTTTGAAATTCAGGGCTTCAGTGAACGTCTTGTTACTGCGAGTCGTCCTCGAATTGGTCTCATGTTTAAGTAGGTTTGTACGAAAGATGGTTTTTTCTCTCCCTTATGAATAATTTCGTACATCGTTTTGCAATCTGCCTTTCAATGTATTCAACTTATTAAAAGTTCAGTTGTCAAATGTGTATTTCACTGCCCCAATTGAAGCTGGTGTCTTTTCTAACACTTTTTGATTGAGATTTTTAGATTGAGAAATTTGATATCTATATGTATTGAAATCAGGTTGTGGAAAGTCCTTGTGATGCCATTCTTGTTGCGGTTGGAGCGCCGTTATTGGGGTTTCAGTATTTTGAGAATGTTAGGAACTTCCTTGTTGCTATTCAAACAATGGGGTTTCCAACATTTGAAGCATGTGATCTTGAGCAAGTAGGTAGTTTGGGAATTCGCCAATTCTTAAGTTTCTTGGAATCTTTAAGAATTGTTCATCAATATTGCATTTTTATTTTCTTGTGTTGCCACTAAACAAGATTATTTGTGAATGATAAATAAGACAAAGTTATGTATATAACCGAATTCGTATCAACAAAAAATTATATTTTGTCTTCTCTGGGACATCAAGGGTGAATTTCTCCGTATTAGTGAATGATTAATAATAAAAACTATGTATATGACCGAACACGTTCTCTTTGCGTTCAATTTTTTTGAATTCATCTATAATTTAGTGTTGGGGTCATATTTCACTTCTGTGAGATCGATATAGCGGCGAGGTCAACTCCGCAATATTCTGACGAATTCAAAACAAGTCTACAAAGACCCAGTCTGAATCTAGGCCCAAAATGACATTAAACCCATAAGCAAAACGGGATTAATGGAATAATGGGCCTAAATTAGAAATATTGTTAATGGGCCAAGCCCATTTTATTAACTGGCCCATTTTAGATATTTCGCTAGATATTTCGCTAGATATAGCTCATTGTACTCACCCAAAAAGGGGATCTAGAACTTTTGGCACAAACACTACGCAACCAATCAATAAAGCTTTCTTAACGCTATTTTCGTGTTTTTGTCTTTGTTCTTGGTTATTCTTGTGAATTCTTTCCAGAGATCTCGTTTTCTTAAAAACCCTTGACAAATTCAATTGAGTTGGTTTCGACCTCCACAATTTGGCGCCGTCTAAGGGGAACTTGAGACTCTCTTACACAAAAGAATCACACCACGACAAGACTCAGCAAAGATGACCACCCCGACGATGTATCCGAGATTCCCGGAGAAGATCAACCCGGAGACAACAGCGACAACAACCCGAAGGAAATCACCGCAGACGGATCTACATCAAAAGACACCGCTACAGACAAGCTCGGAGAGAAGAACACCGCGGCGGGCGGATCTACGCAAATACAAATGCCGCCAGCCACAAAAGAAAATCTCGACCCTCTGGCTCAGATAAATAACATGTTCAAAGAAATCCTTAAAAAATCAAAGGAGCAGGATATCTTCAACAACACGGTGATAAGCCGACTAGATTCCCTCGCTACGGCTAGCAGCGGCAGCACCTGCAGTGGCAACAACAGCGGAAGCAGCAGCAGCGGCAACAGCAGCGAAGACTCTTCGGCATCACCGCCAAACAACATGACCAGTAGCGGTAGCAGCAGTGACAACACTAGCGACGCAGCAACAATGGAAGCAGCAACAGCGGCATCAGCAGTGAGGACTCTTCGGCATTGCCGCCAGACAACATGACCAGTAGCAGCATAAGCAGTGAGGACTCTTCGGTGTTGCAGCCAGACGACACGGGCACCAAGAGCAACCAGGCAGGTAACGGCACTGTCAACGTCACCGCAACGAATGTGGCAGCCCTGGACGAACTAAAGGACATGTTGAAGACGATTCTCAAAAAGTCAGCAGAGCAGGAGGACAAGCTGAAGGTTCTCACAACGGCAAGTAAGGCGCACAAGATGGGTAGAGCGCGACTATCACTTGGGCGGTTCAAGCCGCACGGCCACAACATCTCGGCGCTGCGCACTATACAGAGAACCAGAAGTGACCTGCTACCGCCACCGTCGCTGCGAACGGCATATCCAACTCCAGAATGAGCCAACGGAACTACGAATACAGGACCAGCAATTTCAGGAGGGATTGCGCAGGAACGCCATGCTGCTTCAGGAGGGATCACGCGAATGGTCGGCATAGACAAACCCCGTAGGACACGCACCTCAAGGAATTTCAGCGCACATAAAGGGAGAGATAGATCCCAGGCTCTTTGGAAAAGCGCAGACATCAAACGCGACCAAGATATCGCTAACGAAGAAGGAAATCTCTATTGGACCAAGCAGTTCGAGCTCGAGCAAGAACGCAAGACCCTGCTCCAAACTTAGAACGACGAGATGGCCAAGATGCAAGCGTCACCTCGTTGCCAACTCACCTTGGTGTATCTTCACCTCAACGCTCTTTTGGCCTTGTCACGGTATCCTTCATGTCACCCTTGCGTCGACACACCTCAGCGTCAACTCGCCTCGTTGTCACCTCGCCTCCTCATCGATTCACCGTGGCGTAACCTCACATAGACGTTCACTCGGCCTTGTCATGGTACCTTTTGTGTCACTTCGGCGTCGACTCACCTCAACGTCAATTCACCTCGGCGTTAACTCGCCTCGTTGCAAACTCACCTCGGTGTAACTTCACCTCGACGCTCTTTTGGCCTCGTCACGGTATCCTTCATCTCACCCTTGCGTTGACTCACCTCAGCATCAACTCGCCTCGTTGTCACCTCACCTCCTCATCGATTCACCTTGGCGTAACCTCAAATAAACGTTCTCTCGGCCTCGTCATGGTACCTTTTGTGTCACCTCGACATCGATTCACCACGACATCAACTCGCATTAATGTCAACTCACCATGCCGTCACTTAGCCTCGGTGTCAACTCACCACGACATCAACTCGCCTCGGCTTCCTTTTCACCTTGTTGTCATAACACCAAACAACCTTGGATTTGTTACACCGCGTCAAATCTAGCAAAATCCTCTTCACCTCGGTTCAACATCACTAGCCAAGGCAATTTGGCTCATCTCATCAAAACTGGTACTATCTCGTTCCCCTCTTTAAAAAAAAATGGGAGTGGGTACATATACTCATATACTCTCATCTTTATAATAGACTCTATGTCTAATTAAAGCAATTTTTCAAAACAAAAGTCTTCAAATGACATCCTTTACGGATTACTAAAGCCTTTCCAAAACAGGCATCCTACTCACATCCTTTACGGATTACTAAAGCCTTTCCAAAACCGGCATCCTACTCACATCCTTTATGGATTTCTAAAGTCTTAATAAAACAGACATCCCAATCACATCTTACATGAACTACGAGACGGCTTGATCCCTAAAACAGAGTACGTAGGCAGCTTATCTTCGGGTGGGTTCAGCTGTCCCCCCTCCTAAAAAAGGGGGGGGGGGAGTGGGTACGTATACTCGTATACTCCCAATTCTTGCAACCACTTTTCATGATTAATCAAAAGCATGATTTCGACTAAACTCGTCTACATCCTTCACGTATTCTTTAAGTCTCACAAAAATAGACATACATCTATCATATCCTATACGGATCAGTTATCGTCTTAACTACAATCAGACGTTTTACACTTACTCTCGTGCTACTGGCCACAGTGACGAATCTATCCAAATACTACAGATCTGACAAACACATCCTTCGCATGATTAAAAGCGCGCTATACAAATAAAAATGTTCATTATCGAGCGGATATGTTCAAAAAGGAACATATGCGTAACCCGAAATGATCATTCTTTAAACCCAACTCACAAATCGTTGGTTCTATCGCATATATGTTCATTATCGAGCGGATATACTTAAAAAGAAACATGTACGTAATCCGAAATGTTCACCTTAAACCCAACAAAAGAAACGTTGGTCGCTACGCGATACATGTTCGGCTTGGAGCGGACCGGTCAATAAAGACTCGTCTGTAAACCAAAATGATCATCCGAAAACCCAATAATCTGACTATTGGTCCTACCCGCAAAACGTGCTCATTTCCTGGAGAAGGCTCGTCAATTGAAACTCGCCTGTAAACCAAAACTCGGAGTCACAGAATAAAACCCAACTCACAAAACGTTGGTCGCATCACAAGTCAGACATCTAAGTTATTTTTGGAGCAGACTTGTTAATGAAAACTCGTCCGTAAACCAGAATACTTAGCCCGAAACCCAATACACGAGCTATTGGTCGCCTCAAACGTCTAAGTTATTTTTGGAGCGGACTTGTTATAAGAACTCGTCTGTAAACCAAGATACTTAGCTCTAAACCCAGCACACAACAAATCACTGGTCTAAATTCGGTGTTCATTTCTGGAGCGGACTTGTTCACGGGAACATATCCGTAAACCAAAATGTTCATCTCAAAAACCCAACAACTTAATCATTGGTCATTATGCAATAACGTGTTCATTCTTGGAGCGGGTGTGTCGACGAAGGATCGCCCGTAAACCAAGAAGTTCATCAGAAAACTCAGCTAACCTATCGCTGGTCCCGACTCTAATATAGTTGAACTTTGGAAACGAACAATTCAGCGTCATCAAAATCTACTTTAATTCTTTAAGTCGATGACTTCGCCCCCAGTTTTGCCATGATCAAATCTACTTCGCTGAGTGAGAACTTGAATTTGTCATCTTCGAACTCGTCGTCAACACGAGGTCACTTTGTCGACGTCAACACGACCCCACCTCTGTGTCAAGTCAATACAAGACCGCTTTGGCTTCAAGTAAAAATGATCACCTCGTCGCCACCGCGAGTCCACCTCGGCATCGTTAACACGAGTCTACCTCGACATCAACTAAACAAGTCCGCCTTGATTATTCTTCCTCACTAAGACAACCTTGTCTCTTATCTCAAAAAGTCCTCGATCAAACTTCACCTCATCGTCGTATCGAACAAGCTTTATCTTGCTGTCACATCGAACAAGCTTCATCTTGCTGTCGCATCGATCAAGCTTCGCCTCGCTGTCGCGTCGATCAAGCTTTGCCTCGCCGTCGCGTCACTTTCGATGACTTTGCTTCTTCATCACATCGATCAAAATTTGCCTCTTCGTCGCATCGAACAAGCTTCGTCTTGCTGTCACATCGATCAAGCTTCGCCTCGCCGTCGCGTCTCTTTCGATGACTTTGCTTCTTCGTCACATCGATCAAAATTTGCCTCGTCATCGCATCGAACAAGCTTCTTCTTGCTGTCGCATCGATCAAGCTTCGCCTCGCCGTTGCGTCTCTTTCGATGACTTTGCTTCTTCGTCACATCGATCGAAATTTGCCTCGTCATCGTATCAAAAAGCTCCGTCTTGCTGTCGCATCGATCAAGCTTCGCCTCGTCATCGCATTAATCAAGCTTTACCTCGTAGTCATGTCACCTTCACTGACTTCGCTTTGTCATCACGTCGATCAAACTCCACTTCAACTCATTGCTATCGCGTCGCCTCATCGAAATCAGCTAAGTCTGAAGCGGTCTCCACGATGTCCTTGTCAACTCCACTTCACCAAACAACAACGATCTTTGTCAATGTCGCTTCACGAAGCCAGTCTTGTCACTGAGACGCCAAGTTAAAAAAAAAAAAAAAAACTCGACCGAGTCAACTCAGTGAGTCAACTCGGTCAGATCTCAACTCACCGCTTTTTCCTCCTCGATCTCGCCTCGCCTCGATCCGCCTCGCCTCGCCTCGCCTCGATCCGCCTCGCCTCACCTCGCCTCGATCCACCTTGCCGACGTGCTCTCTGCCTCTCATCGCCGATCTCTCTCTTCCTTCCTCGATCTCAAACCGCCGATCTCTCTCTCTTCCTTTCTCGAACTATTGCCGATTCACGAGCCACAAACCACGAATAGAAAGATGGCGAGTCCGACAACGGCGAGGCGAGGAGAGATCGCCGCCGGCAGTGACGTTGACGGGAGGCGGCGGCGGTGGTGTTCGAAGAAGGAACGACAAAAAAAAAAAAAAAAAAAACAAAACAATAAAATAAAGAGGTGGGGAGATGATTTTTTACCTTTTGCTGAGGAAAAGTGATTTGGTGGAAAACAACTCCAGGGAAGCAGACTTATTTATATCTGGAGAATTTCCTAAAAACATTTTGTTTTTGGAAAAAATCCTGAAATCTTCCATCAGGCTTCAAAGCCCATTAACGCAACAAAACCATCAACCTCCTCAGTCTCCTAAGACAATGGAAAAGAAAACAAGCCCAGGAAAACATGCAGACATCAGCTCAACGCGGAATAACAAGAACTTCCCGAGTTTGATGACAAGACGTCCACGCCTGGCAACTTCGCGGTCCAACATATCAATCTCAGACTCCAGAAACTTTTACCTTGGCATCATCATAACTCGATACTACCAAGCTGGGGGGCTAACTGTTGGGGTCAGATTTCACTCCTGTGAGATCGATATAGCGGCGAGGTCAACTCCACAATGTCCTGACGAATTCACAACAAGTCTACAAAGACCTAGTCTGAATCTAGGCCCAAAAGGACATTAAACCCATAAGCAAAACGGGTTTAATGGAATAATGGGCCTAAATTAGAAATATTGTTAATGGGCCAAACCCATTTTATTAACTGACCCATTTTAGATATTTCGCTATATATAGCTTATTGTACTCACCCAAAAAGGGGATCCAGAACTTTTGGCACAAACACTACGCAACAAATCAATAAAGCTTTCTTAACGCTATTTTCGTGTTTTTGTCTTTGTTCTTGGTTATTCTTGTGAATTCTTTCCAGAGATCTCGTTTTCTTAAAAACCCTTGACAAATTCAATTAAGTTGGTTTCGACCTCCACAGTTAGTTATCATCTTCAATTTCCTTGCATCTAAACAAGATTTTGAATATTTTCTACTTTGAAGAAAGAACAATAAAAGGAAGAAGACATAACAAGAGAAAAACGTAAATACATACCATAAGATTGTCAAGACAAAACACATCTTTGTGTTAGAGTTACAAACGGAACACCTTTATTTTGGGATCTTTTTACGTGTTCAAAAGATCAGTCCTATACTTTCATATATTCTTATATCTAAGAATTTGGTGTAAGAGAGGTAGTATTTTGAGAGAAAAAAATTCTGCAAGAGATTCTACTAAAGACAGACTTGATAAGCAATCTACTTGTAGACTTCATACGAAGTCTGTATAAATGAGTTAAAGGATAGTTAAACAAGAAAATTAGTTGAATTATAACTGAAGATGTGAAACACAGGCATAAGGAAGACAAATAATTAACACACATTTTAGATCAAAAAAATCTAAAAAGTTCATTATACATAATTTTAAAATGATTTTTAATTAAAAACTAAAATACAGATTTTAAATGCAGTCTACTAGTAGAGTTAAGTCAGACGTCTACCAACAACAGCTAATACCTATTCAAACAAGAAAATTGATTTATACAATAAATATTGCACATAAATATGTCAAATTCACACAGAAGAAAACATATTAGCTAACACACATTTGAAAGCAAGAAAATCTAAAAAATTCATTATAAATAAGTTATAAATGCATTTCTAAGAAATTAAAATTGTAGACTTCACAAGCAGTCTGTTAGAAAGAGCGAAATACTAATTAATCATGAAAATTAGTTGGATTATAACAGAAGATGTGAAACTCAGCCATAAGGAAGAAAAATAATTAACGCACATTTTAGATCAAAAAAATCTGAAAAATTCATTATACATAATTTTAAATGAATTTTTAATTAAAAACTACAATATAGACTTCAAATACAATTTACTAGTAGACTTAAGTCAGACGTCTACCAACAACAGCTAAGTACTACTCAAACAAGAAAATTGATTTATACAATAAATATTGCACCTAAATATGTCAAATTCACACAGAAAGAAACACATTAGATAACACACATGTGGGAGCAAGAAAATCTAAAAGATTCATTATAAATAAGTTTTAAATGCATTTCTAAGAAAAATCTGTAGACTTCACAAGCAGGCTGGATAGTAGATTTCATAGAGAAGTCTATTAGTGGACTTTCTGGTGAAGTCTACATAATGGATTATTTTTGCAATTACGACAAACGCTAGCAGATTTCATCAACAGTCTATTAGGTTACTTTTGCATTTGACCAGTATTTGACCAGAATTCGACTTTTTCAATAGACTTCTCTATGAAATCTGCTAAATAAAAAGGTTATTTTTGCAATTGACCAAAGTTTGACTTTTTCCAGTAGACTTCTCTTGCAGTCTACTAAATAGGCAGAAAACCAGTAGACTCTATTAGAAGTCTGCTGAAATGTGTAGACTTCTCTTGCAGTCTGCAGTCTACTGTCAGCGTCTCCACCAGAAGTCTGCTCTATAAAGTCAAAGTTTTGACGAGTGTATTTTTTTGTTATCAAAGGAAAACAAACAGACTTCACGAGCAGTCTACTTTGAATATTTTTAAAAATAGTCAATTGCAAATCTAACATTTCATTGACTAGTAGACTTCTGGTGCAGTATACCAGATCGGAAAACACGGTTTTTAGCTCTGTTTCCGCCGTAGAGTTCGGTTTTCAGCTCCTTCAAGCACCTTAAACTTCTAATATAACCGTAAACAAAAAAGTCCAGTCGTCGTTTATACAAGAACCATTGAAAATTGATAGATTATGAGAGAAATAATTTTGAAAACAAAATTTAGATAGTTTTTTTGGATGAAATTGGAGAGGAAATGGGTGAGAAAAAAGTTATGAGCTCACAAATGAAGCTCTTATCCACGAAAAATCAGTTGGGGAAGCATTTAGAGCTTGATTTTGGTTGTTCATGGTGCTTGGAAATATTGATGATAATGGCATTTTCGTTATTAAGTTGATATATTTGGGTGTTTATTTGATAGTTTTGAATGTCTGATTTAAAAAAAAAAAGATATTCAAATATAATGGCATTTCTGTAAATAAGTTAAATCTTATGGTTGGTTTTATAAAATTTGGAGGAGAGAGAAAGATAGGGTTACATTTACAATTGACCACAATATTAGGAGTTATTTCAATAATCATCCCCTTTTTTTTTAACTTTTATTTCATCCATCTTATCAAATATTTGTAATCATCAAAGTGTTAGGAATTAATACATTTTTGAAGATAGAACTAGACCAACCAAGTCGATTTGGGTGCTAGCATGTTAGCTACTCTGCTGTTATACTTTCTCACATGGTTTAACTATATTATTGCAAAACAACCTGCCCAAATCTTAATATCTTTGTTGAAAAAAAAAAAATCTTAATATCAAGAATCTTCTTTCATAACTGTATAGCACCAAAAAAATCACATATACAATAAACAAATTACATGTTATTTAACTAGGTGTGTATGTTTGTTATATGTTTAAACAACACGGTGTAGTTATCAATTATGCATGTGATTGCCATAAATAAAATGCGAGTTTACACAAGAAAACATATGATATATATTTTCACTCGAATGATACAAATTACGGCTAAGTGGTATTTTGTTTCGGCTAAGTGGTATTTTGTTTAGGCTAAGTGGTATTTTGTTTATGTTAGAAAACAAATGTATATATTTGACCCGGTTTTTTCTAAAATTTTTCTTATTTGGTGTTCCAAAATTATTAGAATAGTATCGACGATCGAATTTGCTCGTAGAAAGTATATATCAAAACTATCGATTAAACCAACGAATTATTTATCATGGTTCTTCCATTCTTTTCTTTTTATTTTTTTTAAATTGAATATCAAGTGTACAAAAAAATTAAAGTTTGATGTTAGCTTGATTGGAAACTTAGTTAAGAACGAAATGCAAAGACAACCATCACATAACACCGACTTGAATGTGAAAAGACAATGTTCCATTTAGTCCCATTAATCTCCCCAAGGATGATAGTCATGAGTGATATAGAAGTCTAAATGTGAACTGTGAAGTTTAGAGCTACATTTTTCTTCGACCAAATTCAAAAAAAAGAGAGAGCTACATTCTTCTCTTTTGTTGCATTTTCATTTGTGACTCCGATTTGAAAAGGACTAATTTTTATCCAGTCATAGAAGATTATGATATCGTTAGCAAAGCATAACTGGAGATGAAGAGATCCAATGCTTTTAGGATGAAAGCCAATTAAGCCCGCATAGTAGGTTGCATTCAACTTACAAGAAAACAAGTTCATAGACATATATAACAAAAAGATAGTAGGAGAAGTTGAGAGCGGAATACATTTCTTTTAATCCAATGAATATAAAAGAGAGGTAAATCCGCAACTACTTAATTTCTTCTATCATAAACTTTCAGGATATCGAATAAAAAATCTCCAAGATACCAAATTTTAAACATATCACGAAGAGAGTTCCCACCCAAATTATAACTACTAACTATAACTAACTCAATAGCAAGAATGGCATTTTTAGCAGGTAAATAACCCTTGATGAAAAGCTCCAATTTATCATTCATAATCGGGGCGAAAGAAATGGGCATGCAATAGTAGTTGAGTTCCATCGGCGAAGCATCCAACCAATGGAGAAGAATTACGCAGTGGCAGATGCTGCATCCGATTCCACGATATCCCAAGAAGATATCGTGACCATGAGATTCACCTAATTACCTAAAAACATTTTATCAAATTTCATGTACCTTTTTTAGTTTATCAATCATATATGTTTAGAAACGAACACAACAAATTCATATTCACACAAATATCCACTGGCAAGCGATAATTCTTTTGAAACTCCAAATTTTTTTTTTTAATAAACCGTGAGAGTTTCAAACTTTTGGTTCATAATCTATTCGGTATCCGGAGACAGCATTTGGATATTCCGATTCAAAAAATAATTCTCCGTCCCGAATAGGGTTTGAACCCAAAGCACAAGGAACCAATCCCCTTGTGTTACCACTAGACCAGTTCTCCTTTAGAAAATCCAAATATTTGTTCTCTATGTTTTTGAAAAATGCTTGGGTTCATAGTAGTTTATAACGGCAGAACATGCAAAAATAATAATGATTTCACGGTAACCTGATATGATTACAACATCAAAAAGAAAAACGAATTCAAATAATTTAACATCAATTGTTATAACCAAAATAAATATTAACATCACTTGAACTAGTGATGCAAAAATTAAAATCACTTTTTTTCAACCGATATATGTTAACATCAAATACAACAATCGATTGAAATATATACATCGATTGATTAAATTGATGTAAAGTATTTGCATCGCCACTTTTAAAATTATTTTTGTAAACTGTGCAAAACTTATTTACATTAATTTTAACCGATGCAAACAAATAAAATAAGTGATGCTAATTGGCTTGTTTTTTGTAGTGAGACAAATCTAAATTTTTTACCACTTTGAGAGGTAACTCATCTTTCCGTGTTTAATTCGTCTAATAATTTTTGTAGTGTTTTCTTTTATTGAATATAAGAGGGATAACAGGGATCAATGATCCCCAATTATTGAGTCATTTTTTAATATATAAAAAAATATTATAATCAGACGAAGATTCAATCTACGTGTTGACAAAAAAAAAAAAAAATCAATCTACGTGAGGATAATATACAAACAGTCTCAATCTAATCATACAAGCTCTAAACTCTGTCCACGTCGTAGAAATTGTTAATGGAAGGCCGAAATCTTAATAAACAAATGATCTGAATTTCGTTATATATTAAGTTTTCTTTTGCTAAAAAAAGTTGTGAGGTATTTGACGTGCAATTTAGTGCTAAGCAAGAAAGATAATGTATTACTTATGAAAAAAAAAAAAAAGGATAATACTAACATATTTGCAAGACAGCCGAGGAGACAAAGTCACGTATTTTAAATTTTTAGATAAGTGTTGCATCTATTGTTTCTCACAAATAAATTGTTTTTATCATCACGGTTAGACTACCCACAATGGAGTGTTGAAAAACAAAATTAAACTATTAAAGAGATGTAATGAGGTAGTTGAATTAGGGTGTTGATAATATATGGTAAGTTTTGTGTTGTTAAATTACAACACCATTGAAAACAAAAAAAAAAGAGCATTAGTGTCACATGGTAGAATATGGCTCGACCATGCATAGTGTGTAGATCAAACTCCTAAAGCACGCGTAAGACGATTTCCATGAACCAGATTTTTTAAAAAAGAATATATATCAAAATTCGTCATTTTTTTGTTTTATGTAAATAGATATTTATTTCATTTGGTTTGGACACAGTAAAAACGCATTTTAGTCTCCAATAAATTCTTTTTTTATAATTTTAAACATTTTTTAACACAGAAGGCTCCCAACAATAATCATTTTAAATCCCAAAATTCTTCGAATTACCATTTTAATTATCGAAATCCTAACAATTATTTCTTAATATATTATTTTTAGTTATTTTAATTTAATTCTGATCAATAATATTTAGTTATATCTTCACAAAAATATATAAGAAACTAAGAATATCAAATAAAATTAGTAGGGTAATTTTGTAAAACAAAAACATTATAAAGGTTAAAGTTGGATGAGTCTTAAATTATTATGTGGAAGAAAGAGAAAATGATGTATAGTGTTGAAAATTGAAAAAAACGTGTTGATAACTCAAACCATTGTATATAGCCGTGCATTAACAATGAATTGGCCTATGCCTTTTCAAATATTTGAAGGTCATTTGCAACTTTTTTTTTTGGTTTTAAAGGACATATGAAATTAGGTTATGAAAATATATGTGATGTCAAGTAAAGTAGGGCCAAAAATTCATATAAACTCATCAAATTCTTTTGGAATTAATGATTATGTACAAATGCATCACCTACGCATCCAAATATACTAGTATCATATACCCGAATTTTATCTATTCATGATAAGATATTGATTTTCTAATTATATTTTTATGTGTATATACAAAAATATAATCACTTCTAATTTTTTGAAAAACAAAAACAAGTTTACTAAATTCATTACGGAGAAGATTGTTCCTTTCTTTTCTTCTTATAAATTTCATATCAAGTTCTTGCGAATCTACTTTTTATTTGGTACATCACAACATATAATTTAGTGGTTTGTGTTAGTGATGTCATTATACATGTATGATGCATGTTGTAGACAAAAGATGAAGTTTTATATGCCATAATGTCAAATACACATGAATTTGTATAAGGAATAACAACAATAGTTGACGATTGAAAAAACCTAAAATTCTCTCTCTACAGAGGTACCGCCGTTGAACAGTACCAAAGTCGATTTTTCTGCGTTTTGGTCCGGCAGCCGGCGGCTTTCCTAGCGCTTGGGCCGGATCCGTGTTTTATATTATCCGCTTTCCTTTTTTTTGCTTGGTCCTTTCAGATCTGTTAAAGGGTTTGAGTCTTGGGATTGTTTCCACTCGTGTGGGTGGGTGTGGTGAGGTTCGGATTCCGATCCGTCTGGATCTCGGATGGTGTGAGTGGCCTCTCTGTTTTGAGTTGCAGATGCGAGTTGGTATGTGGTTTCGGTTTCCTTGGCTTCGAGATCGCTCGCCTTTGGCTCTCAATTCCAGCCTCTTCCGCCTGTGTCAGATGCTTCCCGCAAGCAGGGCTTTTAGTCTGGGCTCTTGTTTCTGATCAACCTTCCTTTTGTCTTGTTGGGTTTGGTCTGATTCTTTCCTTGCCTTGCTATATCGTTTACCTGTGTTGTGCTCTCAATGTCTTCTGCCTTGGGTTTGACTTTTGGCTGAGTTAGGGATCTTATGGTTTGGTAGATGTATTAGTTCTTGTCCCTAGGCTTTTTAGTGGTCTTTGTTGTTGTTAGGCTTTTGAGGTTGGCTTGATTCTATTGTTTGGGCTCGGAGGTCGTAGTATCTTTGCCGTGCGCCATTGCCTTCTCAAGATCCCGGTTTTCTTGGTCTGATCGCTTTTTTGTTGGTTTTTTGCTCTGTTTTATTACCGCCCGCGTTCTTTTCCGCCTTTACTGTTGCCGGTTAAATTGGTTCTAGAGCCGCGTTTTGGTCTTCCAGATTTCTGGGTGTGCCTCAAGGTTTAGGTTCTGCTCGAAGTTTATGTTTGTTGGCTCAGTTTTTGGCATCTCCAAGTTCTATGGTTAAGCTTGTGGGTTTGTGTTGATGGTACAGTGTTTTGAGCATGGGTCAAGATTTATTATTCTATCTTTATCAGTACCCTTTCTCCTTATGGTTTATCTTTTAGTGTCCTGAATATGTCTCTGCGGAAGCTTGTATTCTTTTAGCTTAGTTGCAGAGAACTTAAATCCTATCTTGTATCCCATCATGTATTTCTCTGTGTTTAATAAAATATTCTAGATGACAAAAAAAAAATATGCCATAATGGAAACAGAGATAGAATATTGAAAGGTAACTACGCGTAACACCAAAAGTTTTGGCATCAGAGGAAAACAATTGGGTTGGCCAGTATCTTGTGAGGTGAAACCACTATATCAAGATACTGGCCAACCCAATTGTTTTCTCTTCGTCTTCTTTAACGTTTGCGGTGTTTGTTGGTCCACGTGAGACGTGACCTTACGGCAGCTAGGAAAAGCTTTTTCAATGTCAAAAATTGAGGATTCTCAAAATGACATGGGTGTGTAGAAAAGTTAGGGATGCTTAGAGCATGTCCATTGGAACAACACAATAGGATTCTTAACAATTGTTTTAATATAAATTTTTCATCATCTTTAGTTAACAACTCCATTATAAAATTTTAATTTTTGTCTTCTCCATTGCTATATCCTCATTAAGGATTCTTAAAAATAAAAAAATTATATTTTTTAAATTATTTTATTTTGTTTAAACTTATAAATATACTACATTTTATACATTCTATATTCCCAAAAGCTTCAACTAGTCGAAACTCCTTGGGGATGAATGCTCGAGCAGTGTCAACTTTCACAAGATGAATATGGTACAATGCACTGAAACCAAAATAAAGAACAAAGTTCAGTAAAGCAGAAGACTTGAAAAACTACAAAACAAAAAAAAAAATTTTGGTTTCTTGCCTTCCTTTGAATATCCATGGAGGCTTAGCATAGTCAGATGAAATCCTCTTCTCTTCAACGTCTATAGAGAGATTCATACAATCTGCACCACATTTTAAACAATGAAGTATAGCAAAAAGGATGTATAACATCTAAATCTGCACAATGAATCACAAAATTCCAACTTTAGAATTGAAAGAGAAAGAGACTTGGATCTCAATCTAACCTATTCAAAACCAAAATAATAACACAAAAAGTGTAGTAGACACAAAACTTGTAATGCATGCTTCTCGAATTCTCCGAATGTAGCCAAGAGATCATAGTCACGGGGTAAATGCACCAAATATGGATACCAAAAAGAGTTCTTCCCCTTCACCAGGATAGTCACGTGTCCACAGTTTCTGACCAATCCTCCAAGCTGCAACAACTTCGGGCTTGCTCTCCTTGATAGTTGAAGGTATCGTCTTCCAGAAGAAACGCGCGCTATCACACAACAAAAATCAAAAGCAATACTATCACCAAACAAACAGACATATCCTAGTCAAGAACAACAAAATCATAATTCTCTATTTCAATATAATACGTACACAAAACCCAAATCACTTGCCTTTTTCACTAGATGAATCAAAGAGATATATGTAAAGAAAGATCAACCTAAAGGAGATGAAGAAGGAACAAACGGAAGAACAATAGAAAGAGTATCAACAAATTGAAGCAACAAAAAAAAATAGAATGAGTATCAACAAATCACAAGACATCATCAACAAATCTATTCTACCTTGATTCCACACAGTCATATCTACTATTAATCAAACCAAATCTTACAATTCAACCATCAATCTAGCAATTTTTCCCCAAAACCAACAAACAAAACCTAAAGTTTCAATCGAACATAATTTCTCACACAATAAGATGCAAAATTGAACAAATCCTTGATTACAGACGCGAGATTCATCGACGTCAGACGGGAATTTTCGCCGGTGATATCGAAAGAGAGACAAACGGCAAACCACTCTCTTCCCGATCCAACAACAAACTTCTTCACCCATTCGCCGACGATATCTCCATTAATAACCACCGTCACGATGTTGAATCTCCGATTTGGTCGGTTCTTCGAAGGATTTGGATCAGAGGTTACGAAGAACATTGTCGTCGTTGAGATCGCAAGAGAGAGAGACGCTAGAGAGAGAGACGCGACAAAAGAAAAGTTTTCCAGTGATTTTTTAAATTTTTTTTCTTTAATGACAACCAATACGCGCCCGACACGTATGGGATTGTTAAGATTTCTTAAGTTCCTTTAATAAGAACTGGTTGTTAACTTATTATTACAAAATCTGTTTTTTTAATTGTTTTTTAATGATAAGAATCCTATAATTTTTTGTTAACATCCTCCGATGGAGGTGGTCTTACAAGTGACATTTGGTGATAACATTTGAGCAGCAAGTGCTCTTAAGTTATTCTATGTACCTAAAAGCAACAAGCTCCTCATGAGTTGCTTCTGCTGCTCTTTGGGACTTGGATTTCGCCACAGTTTCTTCGAAAGCACACAAGTCGTTTTTTATTTTATCTTCAAGACATCTTTTTTTTTAAGTTTGTGACTTTATAGAACTCAGAATCAACTGTGGTGGTGACATACACTCCATTCGTCTATATTTACACAAAATCTGAACATGCTTTTCGTATGTCACGAAATTAATCGACGAATATGACACAATTGCATAGATCATTAGTTAGTTCATGAGCACCATTGCACATTTTACTTGATTTTTTTTTCTTTCAAAATTTTTACTTCTAAAATGAAAAAAAACAAAAACGAATAAACCACATTTCACCTTACAAAACGATCAACAGTTGTGTTTAAGTTTCAGATAACTAACCTTAATAGTTAACACCTAATGCAAAAGCAAAGCAAACATTTTTTGTTCTTGTGATAAAACGTTAAGTCACTAAACGTACGCACGCAAAATATATAAAACTCTCTCCTCAGAGCTCACTTTTCTTTTTCTTCTTCTTCTTCTCCTTCTTTTCTTTCTTCTTGGCAGGCATTTCAGTTTCTGCTTCCTCGTGTTTTCTCTTCTTCTTTTTCTCCTTCTTTGCAGGCTCTTCCGTTTCGGCTTCTACTTCTGTTTTCTTCTTCTTCGAGGGTTCCTCAATTTCAGTTTCTTCCTCTGCATCAGCCTTCTTTTTCTTCTTCTTTTTCTCTTTCTTCTTTTCGACACCATTCTCAGCTGAATCCACTGTAGGAGTTTGCCCCAGAAGAGAGTCTGCAGCAGTGTTGTATGTCTGCACAAAATAACAGTGAAAAAGCTTTAACCATTTAACCAAAATTACAAGTAAAATATCAAGATAACCTATGAAAGAGTTGGGCATTAATCTGACCTTAGCAGGAGTGATCAGACCTCCAGATCCCTTCTTTTTATCCTTGTCGTAAACTTCAATCTTTGGTTTGCCTTTAGCTGAACCGGACAGACGTCCCAAGTCTTTGCCTTCGAGATTTCTCGACCGTGCTTCAACCTGTCAAAAATTAAAAAGACCATCAATGAAGGAAGCAAATGTTACCACAGACAAAGGGGAGAGTCAAAAGTATTTAAGAGTACCTTTAAACGGTTTTCCACTCCCATAGAGTTATCCTGGCCATCACCAAGAGCATCATACCGAATACAAAGAGCAGCTTTGGCAGCTAGTGACCGTGAGATTTTACCCTTGTGCTTCAGAGCAGCTTGGCCAACCACAGATGCATGGTAAATCAGACCATACTTTGGAGTGGCGTGTTTGGTCTTGAGGGCTCTAAATAGGGCTTTTTCAGCTCCAAGAATCTGAACAGTGCTCCCAGGTTGTTTTGATAGGTTCAATAAACTACCACCATGAGAAATTAGGCGAGCACCGACTAGCTCCCCAACAAGGGCAGTCAGATTTGGTGCAATTGTGTTCATCCTGCTCTTCAAGTAGTCATAGAGCTGAGCTCTGTACTCGGAAAGAGAAAGAACCTGGTCGCAGAGTTCCCGGATATGCAATAAATCAAGGTCACTGACTTCAGTGCCCATAGATATCACAGCAGCCTCTTTTAGTTCCACCTCAACTTCATCAGCCAATATCTGAGATGGACAGAGAAAAAAATGTCTTAAAAAGAAGGTATAATTAGTTTCAAGCAGAAAGCAAACTTTGTGCTTAATCTCTACTCAAGTCAAATCTTGAAACAAAAAAGAAATAAAAAAGGATGGTAAACAGGGCTTAACCTCAGAGAAGTCTAGCTTTGCTGCATTAATACGATTTCCCATTAGTTTTACAGACTTGGCATATAGGATATTGTCCTGTATGATCTTCGCTAGCTCAGGAAAATGCCAACCATACCACTCACGAACCCTCATGGCATAAGTGTTGAGCTCTTTGTCCAGATCATCAAGCAGACCAATAGCTTGGATTACCATGGTATCCACCTAACAGAAACATAATGTAAGAAAAGCATAAACAAAACGCAAGAAATACAGAGAAACTCAATGGCGTTTGGAGGAGCAAAAAGGGATACAAGTTCAACACACAAGTTCCATAACGTATCAAAAGTAAGCTAAATCCAACAAATCATAATCCAGAGGACCGATATAAATCAAAGGCAGGGAGAAAGACTACCTTGTCAGCACTGAACTTCAGTTTGTATCTAGCAAGGCTGTGAGACAACCCCAGGCTCATTGGAGCCAAGTCTTGATCCCCCAATCCAGATATAAGTTCAGTAAGCTGACTTCTCACACCTCGTAACAGCTCCATAACAGCATTGTTGTGAACACAGTCTATTTTCTACATAAGTGAAGCAAATCCGTTAAGAAACAACAATACTCAAGAATAAAAAAGAGCACCAGCAATACAAAATACACACCAGTTTCTCCTTGATAATATTTCCAAGCTTAGAATCAGCCACAGCCAAGGCTTCACCTCCACAGTTAGCTTTCAGAAATTTGCGCAGACCCTTGCCAGGAGTTCCCTCGAGCAATTTAGCAACAGCTTCAAGAGCTTCAGATGTGTTGTCAAACTTGTCAAAAGCTTTTAGCTTGACCATCTGTGTAATAACCAACAAAATGATATGAGAAACCAATCCTCTAAACATATAAAGCCAGTCACTGTATATGCGCTATGTGTAGACCAAAAGAAATCAATCACCTTTCTGGCCTTCTCTGCAGACGAGAACTCTTTACCCAGATCCTACAAAGGAGAAAGTTACATACTTACGAAATTTATAAAAAAAAACAACAATCGACACAAAGACAACAAGGTTAAAGTAGATAAAAACCTCAACATTAGAGAGCTTTCCTTCATCTAATACTTTAAAGAGGGCGAATCCTGCTGGAGTTTCGAACAGTACGAGCATTTTGACAAGCTCAAATCACCACCTGAATAACAAGATTCACCACGAAAAACCCTTGAGACTGTTTGTATATTAACCAATACAACTACCAAAGGTTGGATTTTTTTTGTTTCCAAAATTCTTGAAAGTCGATACTTTGTTGTCAGAGTCTTCAAAACCAACCGTGATTAGAAATATACTAAACCAAAATCAAGAAAGTGGAAGGCATGAAGAAGAGACGAGAGAGAGAGAGAAGGAGAAGAAGATGGATTCAGTACCTTTTACGCGTTAGAGGGAAGAAGAAATCAGGAGCCGCGAATTTGCTAGGGTTTAACAGGGAGGGTATTATACTTGTTCGATTCTCAAAAGCCAAGGGGGCGGCGTTGTGTTAAAATCATATTGGGCCTGAATTAACGTGGCCCATTAGTACGCTTTTAACCATGGATCCGTTGTGGATACTTCATTACCATTTAAATCATTTGCTGCCATTTATGTACATTAGAGAACCAAATGATTACATAATTTGAAGCCAAAAGCCTTGTAGAATTTGCTAAGCTATCAACCTCCTCATTTACTTATCTTCTAGTTGACTTGAATTTAAAATACACACGCAGGAGTTATTAAGTGCTTCATGTCCTCATAATATGTAGCAATTACTTGAACCTTTCCATTATGATTGTTGAGTGCATATCATATTTTACTTTCGAGTCTCCACAAAAAAAGTAACATTCTTATATCCATGCCTCTTCCCTTGCAAAACTGTTTCACAAAGAGCGTAGGCTTCTGTCTTCAATGGGCTTGCAATTGGTTTTATAGAGGTGAATCCTCTTTTTCTTCAGTCTTCAGGTCCAAAAGCATCATCTAAGCATGTTCTTATATTCTAAGAGACTTATAAGCCATCTATAAAAGCAACACTATGTGTTAGTCATCTTTATAATTAACTTGTCACATTTTTGTTGGAGTGTTGTCATTTGGGTTCTTCTGATCCTTGGATTGACTCCGACGAACTTGTTAACTCAGCCAAAATCACTTCAAACATAAACGCCAGCCAAAATTATGGCATATGTTTGAAATGATCGTACGTTTTTCAAATTATTAGTAGACATGGGAAAAATATTTCCAAGCATACGATAATTTATCATGCAACTTTTATTTAACACTAGTATGCAATGACTGCCATAATTATGCAGATTATTAAAATATTGATTTATATTTTGGTTGGTTGATTTTTTACTCTATCGACTTGTTTAAATTATTGATTTAATTTTTTATGTTCATTGACTTGACATATTATTATATAAATTAATTAAATAGTAAATCATAAAATTAATTAAAATCAATTCATAATTTTATTTTATAAAAAATATCAATTGATAATTTTATTTAAATTAATATAAAAATATATTGTAATTTACATTAATTATTATCTACAATCTTTATATCAAATTTTAAATATCAAATCATTTTTTTAACTAAAGATAAAACTGCCATTTCAAATAATAAAATATGATACTTTTCAAAGTTTAACAAATTTGATATAGATTTCAAATTTTCGATAAGATTTAAGGTAAACAATCCTATTTTTCCAATCGGAAATTTATGGGGGGCAATTACAAAAATGCCACTTTTTATGTGTACATTTGCAAGAATGCCACTTATGGGTGTTTATTTGCAAAAATGCAACTAATTATAGATTTATAAAGCTTATATCTTAAAATTCTAAACCCTAAAAAATGTTTTGACCCCTAAACCTCCCTAAACTATCAAAACTAAACCTTAATAAAACATAGTTAACCCAAACATAAATAATATAAAAAAAAATAATTTTCAAAAAGTGGCATTTTTGCAAATATTTCAAAAGTGTGGCATTTTTGTAAAATGACATTTAAAAAGTGACATTTTAAAAAAAAATTCAATTTATGGGAAGGAGAAACTTTTCATAAAGCCATGGTTTATTTATTATCCAAGTTTTTTTTTTTTTGTCGGCTAAAGTTTATTAAAGGCCCATAAGGCCAACATCAGAAGGAGAATTACAAGCCCAACCCAAATGAAAAGAAAATGAAAAAAGATAGCTGATCTTCTTCAAGAACTTGCCAGCGGTCACTCCTGAGCACTGAAATTCTCCTTCCCGTCTTTCAAAGTCTAAATCCTAAAATAGCCGTAAAACCGGATCTGAAAATTAACACAACTTCCGAACCTCCCTGGAAAACCCCATCGTCGAGGAAGCTCCACCACCGTCACACCCAAAATTGATGTGAACTGTTAAATTCCTTGCTTCTATATCTTGAGCCAAAAGGAAACGCGATGAAGATATTACTTCACGAGACACATGAAGCTATCAGAGAGGTATGAAGCCAAAATCGGTGTGCTTGACTAAGGATTAGACTAAGATTAACACACCGGAACAAAGCCGGAGAAGGAACCGGAACTAGCCGGAACTACCCAAATATCCATAACTAGTACATATATATTACAACTACTAACTACCTATACACGACGCCGGCAACGCCAATCGCGGGAAAGAAAATCGCTCTTTTTGTCTACAAGCTTCGAGAGTTTTCTACAAGCTACAGTGACAGAAGAGAGGAGAGCATACGACATGATTTATTTATTATCCAAATTAAATGTGTGTATGCGCAATTTTGAGTTTCCATCGACATTAAGGAAGTTGGAGGAGGATAATGGCGAGGGAAAGAAAAAAAGGCACCAACTTTTTTTGTCTTTGAATGGACCTACCATGAACCTGATTCTCTCCAATCATTTCCTCTCTTTAAACAAAAAAAAAAATGATTTTTGATCGTGCAATGCTGAGAAAAGTCGTTTTAATCCACTATTTCTTGGTCGAAGAAACAGAGTGACATAGATAATATAAGATGATTCATTTGCGAAATCAAAGACCATTATTATTCATCACCAGACAAAGAGTGTTCAATCATTTTGACAAAACCTTCCACTTTCATATCCCATACCCCTTTTTCCTCAAAAGTCAAAACTAGGGCTTTTTTTCAATCTCGCTTGCTCGATCTTATGCCTCTGAGAGAAATTATTGTTTTTTTTTTTTTACTTGTTTTAGATTTGTAGCTTTAATTCCAGATACACTTACATGTGCAAATCTGGTTCTGTGTCTGTTTATCTGGTTAATGCTTCACGAGATTGAGATTCTTTAAAGTCTGTAAATTTTACTTTTTTTTTCTTTTTGTATTTTCGTTCCCTGGGATTCTTCTGGGTTACTTTGCTTCATCTTCACTTTTCTTTTAAATACATCATTTTTTCCGAAGGGTTTTCTTGTTTCTGACAAATAAAAACATTTATTTTCTCTCTGCTTGGAACTTACAGTAATGAGTTAAAGACAATTCAAGTTGTCTTCTTGTTCCAAGTTCTGCAATTTATTATAATAATGTTCTTTTTTCTTTGTTCCTCATAACTACCATTCTTACATTGAGTTGTTGTTGTCGTCGTCTCCATTCCACTCCCACTTCCTCTTTTTTTCTCTGTCAGAAATTGGATCTCGTTCAGGTCAGCTAAGAAAAATGTTGATTTCTTCAGCTGAAAAAGGAGAGATCTTGATCCCTCAATCTCCAGTCTGCTCAATGTCAGTTCCTGAATCTATTGAATCTCCCCAACTTGTTCCTTTGCTCTACACCGATGTAAATGTTGTTCCTGAGCATGAAATGAATGAGCTTGAAAAATCAATAACAACCCTCCAAGGTAAGTAACTCTTGATTCCTCTACCACAGTATTTGTTCATGCTATGTTTTCTATATGATCAAAGACGTTTAAAATCAATTCGAGCTTAAGTTTGAACTGATTTGGGTTTGGTATTTACAGGGGAAGTTTTGGAATTGAAGTCGATGCTGAAGTCATTTGATGAAAAGAGAAGGGAAGTTCTGAACAAGATTATAGACACTAAAGGTTGCAACTCCCACAATGTTAAAACCTAGTATTGAAACTTTGATTGTTATACTAACGATTGGCTTCAATTTGCAGGAAGTATACGTGTGTTTTGTAGAGTTAGGCCATTTCTATTGACAGAAAGGAGACCAATTTGGGAACCTGTTTCGTTTGGACCAGACAATGTTGTTGTTAGATCTGCTGGAACTCGAAAGGAATTTGAGTTTGATAAGGTTTTCCATCAGTCTGCAACTCAAGGTTAGTCTGTTGTTAGGCTTTAGTGATTTCCCTTTTTGTGGTATCTCTTAGCTTTCTGTTTCCTTCCAGTTGTGAGTAAATGAGGCCTTCTCCTGGTTGAAAAAAAATAAAACTCTGTAGAAGACGTTTTCGGAGAAGTAAAACCGATTCTTAGATCTGCCCTTGATGGTCACAATGTATGTGTTTTGGCGTACGGTCAAACAGGGACAGGCAAGACTTTCACCATGGTTAGTCATTCTTGGTACACCGATTTTATTCAAAAGATTCTTTAGGAGAGTTTCTGAGGAAGAGCTTTGTTTTTCTCCCTTTTTTAGGATGGCACAAACGAGGAACCAGGTCTTGCTCCTAGAGCTATTAAAGAGCTCTTCAATGAAGCTTCGATAGATCATACACATTCCGTGACTTTTACGATGAGTATGTTGGAAATTTATATGGGTAACCTGAAAGATCTGTTGTCTGCAAGACAGCCTTTGAGGTCAAATGACGCCTCAACTAAATGGTAAGTAACAAGCTTTTGTATGCAAGGTTTATCTCTAAAATCACAAACATTCTTCTAAGCACTTACTCTTGTCTGCCTGAACTTCACTGCAGCAATCTCAATATTCAAGTAGACTCGAAGGGTTCGGTCGAAATTGAGGGTTTGACTGAAGTGGAAGTACCGGATTTTACAAAGGCTAGATGGTGGTACAACAAAGGGAGACGTGTCAGATCAACTTCTTGGACAAATGTGAATGAAGCTTCGAGCAGATCTCATTGGTACGTTCTTGATGGCTCCAACTGTATTTGTCAATTCTCAGTTCATTTGTTATTTCTGTTTGGTAGTTACCCTTATTCAGTTAGTTTCTCTCTAGTTTAACAAGGATCACAATCTTTCGTCGTGGGGATGCTGTGGGGTCAAAAACTGAAGTTAGCAAGCTTTGGATGATAGATCTTGGAGGAAGCGAGAGGCTGTTGAAGACCGGGGCAATAGGGCAAACTCTGGATGAAGGACGGGCCATAAACCTCTCACTTTCCGCTCTTGGAGACGTGATTGCAGCTTTAAGGAGAAAGAAAGGACATGTGCCCTACAGGCAAGCTGTCAGCTTTTAATTTGTTTTCATACACATATGCCACTGAAGCAGATACATCTATCTGGCTGAAGTGAATTAAATCTCGCTTTTTCATGCTGATGAGTTTAGCTTTTTCTTTTCTTTGGTTGCAGAAATAGCAAGCTAACTCAAATCCTTAAAGATTCTCTAGGTACTAAAGGCATATGGTTGCTTATAATAATATCTTAAAGTCTTAATGACGTTATCTAAGTTAAATGGATATGTGATTTAACCTATTTAGGTACTAGATCAAAGGTTCTGATGCTTGTGCACATAAGTCCACGTACTGAAGATGTCGGTGAAACAATTTGCTCATTGAGCTTTACAAAACGTGCGAGAGCTGTAGAATCTAACAGAGGATTAACAGCAGTAAGCACCTGTACTGCAATATTCACATTAGATTTTATTACATTGATTGCTGAATGTTCTCATCATCATTTCTTAGGAACTTCGAAAGCTAAGAGAAAAGAAGATATCGGAACTTGAAGAAGAAATGCGAGAAACTCAACATAATTGCAAGAGTATTAAATCTCGGCTACAGGAAGCAGAGTGTCTACTTAGTGAAAACAAGAAACTCCTTTGGATCACCAATGATAACCATCGGGAAGACATCGAAAAGAGAGTTCTTTCGCCTTTAGATCATCTGAAAGAGACCGATGTAACCCCAAAATCATGTGATAAACTTGTCAAAGTAAGCAAGAGTTCTGGGTTTGTCCCTCGTTTCATGACTTCAACTGTTGCTAGTCGTCATAGGCAAACTACCTCAGAGAAAGAGATCAATGCAAAGGCTCAGAGCATACGATCAGTGGCGAAAACCTTAACTCAGCTCTCCACTTCACAGTCGCTTAGCCTCTCTGACTCGCGTAGCAGAGGTCTCCTTAGAAGATCATACACAAAACTGCTTCAAGCTGCAGCTAACAGTGGAACACCAGAAACACCTAAAAAGGATATCAAAGATGTTTCTTTAGCAAAAAAGAATATCAAAGATACTTCTTTTCCAAGGAGCAAGATGGTTACTTCAACAGATCCAAATGTGAGAGCCAAACTTTGTCACCACAGACGAAGAATGTCAAGCTTGACATGATCTAACAGCATTCGGTCAAGAAACAGGCCTTTCTTCTTTCTTTTCATTGTCTTGTGAAAGTTTGAGCTTCGTTTCTTTTTTCTCAGACTTCTGGCTTGAGCCTGAGTAGGGTGAGGCGTTGACCTCCAATAGAAACCACGGTGCTAATGGTCCACTGGCGATTTTAGGACCGTTTGCACTTCTGGTTTGAAAAGAACACAGCCCTCAAGTTAATATTTTTACTTCTGAGAGCTTGCCTATATGTTTTGTTTGTCAAATCTTTCTTTGGATTGGTGTTAACTTGATGTTGGATGTGTGGGGGTTCACAGAAGCTGGATCATAATTAATATTCCAGATTCTATCTTCTTTGGAGGTTTCAAAGAGATGTGTGAAAGGGTTTGATGGTTTTGTTTTGTCATCTTTTCAAGTGCCTGAGGGCACAATGGTGTTGTGGATTTGATTGTATTATATCATACTTTCTTTTGTAACAAGTCTTTATTTATACTATTTGATTAATGGAATTTATTCGGTTAAATAAAAAAAGTGAACGATTAAGCAAGTGAGAAGAATGTTTTAATTTCTTATTGTGGAGAAATAAAGCAGGAAACTAATGTATTTATCTATCTATACTATTAAATCAGCAGTAGAAATAATTCTTAGGTCACAAATTGAGTTTTTATTACGTCAATTGTCACTCAATAATCAACTTTCTAAAAACATTTCTCAAATAGAGAGGTGCAAAATTGGAATCACAATATTCTGATTTCATTAATGGCATTTTCGTAATATTTGAGTGTCTTATTGGATCACAAAATAAAAAAAAGCCCAAAGACATTGTAAGCCCATTCGAAACTCAATAAATGATAGGATTTTTGTCCCACATCGTTTTTGGGAGAGTTTTTTGATCTAGATTCTTATTATAAATACGATCAACCATGATTCACAAAAACGTAAATCGGAAGCCTATCTACATAGGCGTCCAAATTTGGGGTTTTATTTGGTTTAATACTAATCCGGTTATTCGATTAACACGGATAGTTGTATTAAATAAAATTTGGAATATGTTACATATATCGGTTTTGTCAAAAACCTAAAATATTATAAATCGATCAGTTTATAATATTTTGGTTTTGATTAGATTCTGATATATGATAAATATTCTAAGCTTATCTAATAGTTTTAATGTTACGCATATGGGTTAAAATATTTTTATCCGTATTAGCAAAGGGATGAAAAGTTAATATTTTAATCGAATAAAAATATTTTAGTTTTTATGTCTTTGTTAAGACGTTTACAATGTTTTAGTCTATTGTTGTTCTCGAAATCGAATTACTATTCCTAATAGTATAGAAATTGAATTACTATTCTTAATACTACATATACGATATTAAAAATCTTTAATTATGTAAATTTGTAATAAATTGATAATTGATTATGCTATAATTGTGCACTCGAAAATCTTTCAATTGAAGATATTCAAAGTTTTTCTTTACTTATATTTGATCAAAATATATCTCATTTAATTTTCATTCTAAAAATCTTTAATTACGTAATTTTGTAATAAATTGATAATTGATTATGTTAAGATTGTGTACTCTAAATCTTTCAATTGAAAATACTGAAAGATTTTCTTTACTTACGTTTGACCAAAAAATTTATCTGACGGCTGAAATCTTTTTCTACAAGTTCATCAAAGATTACAATCAAAGCTATATAAAAAATTCACGATAAATGTGTTTTTCTTAACAACCTTATAATTTCTTTTAATATGATTGAATTGATATTTAATACATACTTATTTATGTTTTTATTTTGATTGTCAGTGATTTCCATAAATATGTTAATATTTTTCGGAAAATCAATATCTTTTTTGCCATTTTAGGATAATTTTGTAGATATTCAAAAACGGATTCACAATATTTTGATTTCATTAATGGCATTTACGTAATATTTGAGTGTTTTTTACATAAGATTTTCTTATTGGATCACAAAAGGAAAAAAACTCCAAAGACATTGTAAGCCCATTTGAAACTCTTGGTTTTATAGAATTCTTTGTCCCAAATCATTTTTGGGAGAGTTTTTTTTTATCTAGATTCTTAGTATAAATACTATCAACCATGATTCACAAAAACATAAATCGGAAGCCTATCTACATAGGCGTCCAAATTTGGGTTTTTTTTTTGTTTAATACTAATCTGGTTATTCGATTAACACGGATAGTTGTATCAAATAAAATACTTACTAGAAGAGAAAATCCGTTCGGTCCCCGAACGGCGATGATAATTTTTTTGTAAGAGTGTTGGTGTTAACAAATTGAAGAACGAGTATAGGCATTGGTAGTATTGATATATATGAGAGGTGTGAGGAGTGTATGAATCTGTTTGTAGTATTAGGTGTAATACGAAAGAAAGTCTTCACAGAACGGGTTTTATAGAAATAACTAATAGGTATTAAATTGAGCTCTTATTACATCAATTGCCACTCAAAAATCCATTTTCTAAAAACATTTTTGAAATCGAGAGGGGCAAAATAGTCAAAAAAAATTTGGACCCGATTTCAAACATTGGAGCGGCGCGATCCTCTTTTTACCCAGTCGGATCCAATTTTATCAATGGCATTTCCGTAATATTTTGAGTGTTTTATTACATCTGATTTTCTTATTGTATCACAAAAGGAAAAAAACCCAAAAACATTGTAAGCCCATTCGAAATTCTTGGTTTTATAGAATTCTTTGTCCCACATCTTTTTTAGGAGAGTTTTTTTTTTATCTAGATTCTTAGTATAAATACGATCAACCATGGTTCACAAAAATGTAAATCGGAAGCCTATCTACATAGGCGTCCAAATTTGGGGTTTTGTTTGGTTTAATACGAATCCGGTTAATGAAATCAACACGGATAGTTGTATCAAATAAAATTTGGAATAGGTTACATATATCGGTTTTTTCAAAAACCTAAAATATTATAAATCGATCAGTTTATAATATTTTGGTTTTGATTAAATTCTGATATATGATAAATATTCTAAGCTTATCCAATAGTTTTAATGTTACGCATGTGAGTTAAAATATTTTTATCCATATTAGCAAAGGGATGAAAAGTTTAATATATTAATCGAATTAAAATATTTCAGTTTTTATGTCTTTGTTAAGACATTTACAATGTTTTAGTCTATTGTTGTAGTACGAAAGAAAATCTTCACATAACGGGTTTTATAGAAATAATTATGCTATAATTGTGCACTCGAAAATCTTTCAATTGAAGATATTCAAAGTTTTTCTTTACTTATATTTGATCAAAATATATCTCATTTAATTTTCATTCTAAAAATCTTTAAATACGTAATTTTGTAATAAATTGATAATTGATTATGTTAAGATTGTGTACTCTAAATCTTTCAATTGAAAATACTGAAAGATTTTCTTTACTTACGTTTGACCAAAAAATTTATCTGACGGCTGAAATCTTTCTCTACAAATTCATCAAAGATTACAATCAAAGCTATATAAAAAAAATCACGATAAATGTGTCTTTCTGATATGCTCAAATTTACCCTGAGCTACTCCCTCAAATTAAGAGATCGTAGTAGTACTTAGGGATCGAATCCACAGGAAATCAATTCACACAAAAGATTTTGAATTCAAATTTTGCTAAGTAAATAAGTATGAATGTAATGTAAAAATAGCAAGCAATGTAAACAGTGAGTAATGATAAAGTTCTTGAAATCAATTAGACAAAAGGTTAGGCATTGGATAATTCGCAGGAATGACTTGAAATACGGCTGTGTCGATCGACATGTATATCCGTGTCGATCGACACGAGGATAAAAACAGTTAGGATTTGTTAAGAACGGTTCTAGAACTCAAACACGAATATAAAACCAATCAACTCTCGTTGCAGAGATTATCTATGACTAAATCCCTAAATTCTAAATTTCTTTGCAAATTCAGTGAATAAAGACAAACATTAAGTTCAGGTTCAATTGTTCACAAAATTACTAAGCCAAATTTCTTTGCGAATAGATAATTTTGCTCATCTAAGATTATGTCCGGTTGTTAATAATACTTTCGCATCTATTAAAGCAACCTAGGATATCCAATTTCAGTTGATCAATCCTAAAATCAGAGTTATATTAATCTAGATGAAGAACATAAAGATAAATCCTAACAGGGTTTCAATCCTACCAATTTCTCATCAAACCCTAGAACTACCCTAAACCTAACAAGCAAACTACTCAGACATAGATGATGAAATCATAATGAATGAAATAATCTGCATTAAAAAGTTAGAGTAAGAGATACAGAATTTCGAAAGCGATGGAATCCGGAAGTCTGAAATCTCCTAAAAGCTTTGAATCTCCAAGTCTTAATTAAAAACTGGATCTCCTCCCATGAAAACCTAAATAAAAACTATATATAATGTCTAAAATTCGGACTGGGTTTTTCTGTAAACTTATGAGCTTCATGGGCCCATCAAGGAAATTTTTCAATCTTTGCGTCAGACATCCTCGTGTCGATCGACACACAGAACCGTGTCGATCGACACAGCCTTGAAAATTCGACTCCGACTTGATCATTTCGTCTCTTCTTTCCTCGATGCTCCAAAATGCTCCAAAAGCTCCTATTAAGCTCCAATAGTCCTTTAACCTACAAAGACTCAAAAAGACTCGAAAAATACCAAAAAGACTCTATGAAAAGAACTTATATCATGGTTGAAAACGGGTAAAAACATGATATATCAATTCCCCCAAACTTAGCATTTGCTTGCCCTCAAGCAAAACATACACCAAGAATGTGAAAGAGGTTTGAAAACTCAGAAACTTACCTTCCCTTGGAGTACCGGACCGATCCCTTTCACTAGGAAGCCACATAATGCATAACCAATTCAAAACCAGACCACCATGTACTTCTCCTTAGATATTCGCATCCTTCCAAATTCATCCACGACTTCTCAACATAAATCGTTAGTCCTCATTGCTGGGTCTCGTCCCAGATCTCGATGTCAAGAACCTTCTAGACTCATTCCCATACATTACCATGTCAAGTGAACCATACAACCTTTGGTACTCTTTCTCTCCCCCAGACTTATTCGATTCAGAAACTAAAAAACAGTGCTTTCACTACTATTGTTCCTTGTGAGGAGACAGGGTCGTGAGATCGCTCGTCCTTTACATCCGTTCTAAGGGACTCAGACTGCTGCTTTTGAGCTCCAGGTAATCACCTCTTGAGTACTGACTCACTGGAATTTTATTTCCTCATCTTATACTCAAGAACTATCATATCACCCCAAATCATTCAAATTTTTTTTTTTGAATGAGAGGAGTACCGTTATTATGAACAGAGACTACACTTTTCAGGTATGAATGAGGAGTCAAGCTCTATGAACACCAATCATTGAGGAGACCGCATAATTCGTTCGAACCCTGGGCGGATTATGCTGGAAATAACAGACGTCTCTAGTTAACTGGTCAGCCTTAGGATTTTTCATTAGTCTGGCTCTAAAATCGATCCTGGAAGAATGGTCACACAACTGAAAGAGACGATCCACTTAAACCAAAAGAGGGGTCATTGTTTCCAACTGACTATTTTGACTCAATAAAAACATTTTGGACTGACTCTCAAAAACGAACACAAAGTTAGCAACTACCTCCCCCAGACTTAAACAACACTGTCCCCAGTGTTGTCAAGCTGAGTTAGGCAAAAGAATCAAAAGGATAACGAACTTGGGAAGGGAAAACGAAATTTTACCAAATGTTTTCCCCATGTCGATCGACATAGAGAACCGTATCGATCGACACAGGTTTCCGAACCGGATAATGAGTTGTGCGGAATTGGAGACAAAATGTTGAACCGTGTTGATCGACATAGAGATTCATGTCGATCGACACAACGTCTCTGGACATTTCCGCAAGTTTGGTCATCATTTTCCATCGTTGAAATAAATTTCAAAGCTAATCATTCTGCAAAACACAACTTAAGAGACGTGATTAAGAGGAAAACATAGGCAAATCGCATTAGTTCATCAGTTCTGAAATCCTAAAGAAACATAAAACAAACTGACTCAAAGAAAAACAGAAAAATAGATTCAAAGTTAGATAATAAAAGAAAATAAAAAGAAACAGGAAAAAGGATAAGTGATCTAATCATCCTCCTCAGATGATGATGAAGGCCGTGGAGTAGGTGGTCGAGGACGGATGCATCCACATCGTGGCCAAGTAGACACGGTAGTCCAGAGGATCTGGAGACTCTGAGCCATCCAACTCTGAAACTCGTCTAGAGGTTGGCCAGGCAAGGGTGGTAACGGAGGAAGCTGAGGTGGCTGAGATTGAGCACGGGAAGTGCCTGCGCCTGAAGTACCAGCTGGAACACTATCCCGGGTAATCTGCTTGCGCCCAGCGCTAACTACATGCACTAGTCGATCGTCAGGCTGAAAAGCCAACAAAAGAGGGTCAGCTGTGATGTCCATTAGTGCAGGAAGGGGCAACTTCACCATGCGCTGCTGTCCAGGAGAAATGCGAAAAACCCAGTGATCCGGTTGCTTAAGCCAAGTAGTCCTCATCAGATAGTCCAAGTCTACTCCATAAACTGTGATATCTGCGCTGCAGGCAGAGGTGTCAATCCCGCAAAATGTAAAGATAGGAGTGAGAAGACTACCAACAGTGAAGAACTTGCTGCTCTTTGTCAATGTGACCGGCGTGTTCTTCATAGAGAGAAGTTGACGCGCAAAAACAACCCCCATGTTGGGTTGAATCTCATTACAGATTGGGTTTGCCACATCCAACCTGAGAGCATGGGACAACAAAACCAACTCCTGCATCCTCATCTTACCTGGCTCCACCTTGCACAAGATCGTCGTAGAGAATAGGCGAAGCAGATACTTAAGCACTGGGTGTCTGACATCCGTATGCGTGGAAGCAGAGGCAGCATATCTCCCTGTCCCAAATCAGCTCCAGAACTCCTGCATGTCAGGCAACGTCTCTGGAATATCCTTATAAACACGATCTTGTTCAAAACTATAAATCCCACAGAGGTCCCATATCGAAAGTGTGTGACGGATCCCTCGAATCTTAAAACTCAGAATCCAGTTCCGGGTATCATCGCTATCCTCATCAGTAGATGCTGTACAACCAAGCTGCATAGACGCGAATAACTGGCATACCAAATCAGGGTAGAGCGGATAATGGCGTGTGGCGAGTCCCCAGGCCTGTGTTCTGCAGTAAACGCAACACCTCGTTCTTGAGACCCAAACATCTCATTGTTCGGCTGTCAGCAAACCGTGTCCCCGATAACTGAACCTTTAGCCACTCATTGTACAAAAGAGAGTCGTAATCATCCCATTGGGGTGTGCTCTTTCTGCGAAGAACGTCCTCTCGTACAAGAACCTTGGCAGGTACATCATCAAACTGCCATGCGATGGCGATCTTCTTTCCCTCAGGGTGTGGCCACGGAGGATGTGATGCGACGGGTTGTGTTTGTGTACCCGAACCAGATGCAACCTCCTTGTCTCTTCGCAGGTGCTTGGTACCCTGTGTAGCCATCTACAAACAACCCAAGACAAAAACAAACAAGCAAAAATCCGAAATCAGTACATGTTGGGCGTTTCTGGGCGTCTGTGTCGATCGACACGAAATGGTCCATGTCAATCGACACGAAATGGTCCATGTCGATCGACACGGACGCTTCTGTCGATTCCAAAAATCTGTAAATCATGCAACCCATTCGCAACAATCGACACCAACCACTCTCTAGCAACCTAAATTAATCGCATACGTATAATGTATTACCACAACGATCGCAAATCATCCTAAATTCAATTTCACCTCTTTAAAACCCAAAATTCCTCAAATTCTCAAACTTGAATCTAATCCACCAAAAGCAATGGAATTAACGCATAGGTTTGGTCCAACATTACTCTAAAAACGTGTATGAGACGTTATCACAAACCAATTCGAACCCAAAACAACTTAAAATTGCAAATTTTTCTCCAAAATGCCGAACTGTAAAAGTGAGTTGAGATGGCCATACCTTCGCAGATCGAGAAAACGGTGACTAGAAATGGAAAGAGGATGAAAATTCGAGTGGATTAGAGTCCAAAATCGCACAAATTGGTGAAAGAATGAAAAAGATATGAAGGTTTTGGAAAATCGGGTTTATGTTCTCTTGGTTCTGTCGAAGGCAAAGCGAGGAGGAAGAAGTTTTAGAACACTTACCTGTTGGCATGGGCTGGGCCTGCTGTGGGCCGTATTGTTTGTGGTCCGTGTCGATCGACACACAAGATCTATATCGATCGACACAACCTGTTCTTTTCCAAAAATCCAACTTTTTCACATGAAACACTTAGAATAAAAGGTTAGTAAAACAAAAATAAATAATTAAAGAAAAATGTTGAACGAATGTACACGTACCAGTGGGTTGCCTCCCACTAAGCGCTTGTTTTCAGTCATTAGCTTGACTGTGTCGGAGCTCAGGCAACTGGTGCATCATCAAGCGGCACAATGTGTCCTTCCAGAATCTCGGCTTCCGCCTAATAATGTTTTACCCTTTTCCCGTTAACAGTGAACTCTTTCCCATCCTTGCTAATGAGGACAACAGCTCCATGCGGTCTGACCTCCTTGATCGTGAAAGGACCTGACCAACGAGAACGCAATTTACCAGGAAAAAGCTGTAAACGAGAGTTATAAAGCAATACCTGGTCATTTGGTTCGAATGTCCTGGAGATGATCTTTTTATCATGATATGCCTTAGTCCGCTCCTTGTATAACTTAGAGCTTTCGTAGGCATGATGTCTGATTTCATCCAGTTCATTCAGCTGTATCAGACGCCTTTCTGCAGCTGGCTTGATGTCAAAGTTGAGAAGCTTAACTGCCCAGGCTGCCTTGTGTTCCAACTCCACTGGTAGATGACACGCTTTCCCATAAAGCAGATGAAATGGAGTGGTTCCCATGGGTGTTTTGTAAGCAGTCCTATAAGCCCAGAGTGCATCGTCGAGTTTGGTGGACCAATCCTTCCTTGTAGAATTGACCGTCTTCTCAAGGATTTCCTTGATCTATCTGTTGGATACTTCGACCTGTCCACTCGTCTGGGGATGGTAAGGGCTGGCCACGCGATGATGAACTCCATATTTCTGCAAAAGCTTAGCAAAAACTTTGTTAATAAAATGCGTTCCACCATCACTAATAACAACCCTGGGGACTCCAAATCTAGGGAAAATGATGCTCTTAAATAGCTTAACAACCACATCAGCATCGTTTTTAGGACTAGCAATAGCTTCCACCCATTTGGAGACATAGTCCACAGCAACCAAGATGTACTTATTCCCATAAGACGACGGAAAAGGACCCATGAAGTCAATGCCCCAGCAATCAAAAACCTCAACCTCAAGGATGAAGTTTTGTGGCATCTCATTCCTCTTGCTTATCTTGCCTCTCCTCTGACAAGTGTCACACTGCGCAACAAAAGAATGAGCATCCTTAAACATCGATGGCCACCAAAACCTTGCTTGAAGAACCTTGGAAACCGTCTTGAAGGTAGCAAAATGTCCCGCATATTCAGAACCATGACAGTGATAAAGCACATCTCGAACCTCACTCTCTGAAATGCACCTCCTGTAGATACCATCTGAACAGTGCTTGTAAAGATAGGGCTCATCCCAGTAATACCTTCTGAGCTCATGAATTTCTTCTTCTCATACCCCTTTAAATCAGTAGCTGTGTCCTCTGCAGCTAGGTAATTGGCGATGTTAGCGTACCAAGGTCGGTTAGATCCTGAAACAGCACAGACGGCATCACGAAACGTGCCACTCGATGTCCAGCAGGCTCCATGTCGATCAACACACAGGTCCATGTCGATCGAGACATCTGTTTTTGGATTCTGGAATTTGATGATTGAATCCCGTGTCAATCGACACAGGTCCGTTGTGTCGATCAACACAACATCTGGAACTCCGAAAACGTGATGATCTTCGCCTTTGCTCGCTTGCAAACTAACCTCAACGAAATGTACACTCTCCTCAGGGAAGTAATCATCAATGGGGATGCTGTCTTCAATGCAAATTCGTGAAAGATGATCCGTGACGCCATTCTCGACACCCCTCTTATCCTTCACCTCAATGTCGAACTCTTGGAGAAGTAGAATTCATCTCAACAACCTCGGCTTGGCATCCTTCTTCTGCATTAAGTACTTGAGTGCTGAATGGTCAGTGTGCACGATCACCTTAGCTCCAATTAGGTAAGGACGGAACTTCTCAAAAGCAAAAACCACAGCTAGCAACTCCTTCTCTGTAGTAGCATAGTTCCTCTGAGCCTCGTCGAGCGTCCTGCTAGCATAGTAAATGGCGTGAAGCTTTTTGTCCTTCTTCTGACCCAACACAACCCCAACTGCATAATCACTGGCATCACACATCACCTCGAAAGGCAAATCCCAGTCCGGAGGTTGCACTATTGGAGCACTCACCAAAGCCTGCTTGATCTGTTCAAAAGCAGATAAACAATTAGTATCAAAAACAAATTTGACATCCTTACAGAGCAAAGTGGTGAGTGGGCGGGCTATCTTGGAGAAATCCTTGATGAATCTTCGGTAGAATCCAGCGTGTCCCAAGAAGCTTCGAATTTCTTTGACTGAAGTAGGTGGTTGCAGACTTGTCATGACCTCGATCTTAGCACGATCCACCTCAATCCCATCAGCTGAAACTCTATGTCCAAGTACAATGCCATCTTGCACCATGAAGTGGCATTTCTCCCAGTTGAGAACCAAGTGTTTCTCCACACATCTAGCAAGAACCTTTTCCAAGTTGTCCAGACAATCTTTGAAGGATGAACCGTAGACTGAGAAATCATCCATGAAGACCTCCATGTAATTCTCAATCATGTCCGTGAAGATTGACATCATGCACCTCTGGAAAGTTGTAGGAGCATTACACAATCCAAATGGCATTCTACGGTATGCAAAAGTGCCATAGGGACAGGTAAATGTGGTATTCTCCTGGTCTTCTGGATGGATAGGGATTTGGAAGAAACCGGAGTACCCATCGAGAAAGCAGTAGTAGGGATGATTTGCTAATCTCTCCAGCATCTGATCAATGAAGGGCATGGGGAAATGGTCTTTCCTGGTGGCAGCGTTTAGCTTCCGGTAGTCAATGCACATCATGTGGCCAGTCACTGTCCTTGTAAGAATAAGCTCGTTCTTCTCGTTATTAACCACTGTGACTCCTCCTTTCTTAGACACCACGTGAACCGGACTAATCCACACACTGTCTGAAATGGGATAAATGATCCCAGCCTCTAGAAGTTTCAGAATCTCCTTCTTGACAACCTCTTGCAAATTTGGATTTAGCCTCCTTTGATGCTCAATTGATGACTTAGTCTCATCCTCAAGGTGAATCCTATGCATGCACAAGTCTGGAGAGATACCTGAAATGTCATCAAGAGAATAGCCAAGAGCTTTGCGAAACTTGCGCAGTTTCCTTAGCAGTAAAGTGAGCTCTGCATTGTTTAAGGTAGCACTAACAATGACTGGATAAGTGGAATTAGGACCAAGAAAAGCGTATCTTAGCCCGGTTGGAAGTGGTTTGAGTTCGATTTTCGGAGCTTTTTGTTCACTCCAATCGCTGTTGTTTTCTGGGGACCCGTGTCGATCGACATAAGCCCTCCGTATCGATCGACACGGGGTTTTTAGTGAAGATCCACCCAACTCCAAATGACCAACCAACTATCTCACTTTCTTATCAGCGTATATCATCCTCGCATACCCCTTAGCACCCTCATCAAACTGACTCTCCACTGTCACAGAGTTCACCAAAGTCCTTTCCAAGGGCTCTATGGGATACATCTCGTTGAAGACTTCCTGTGCAATGTCAGTGAGGGTGTCCACATAGAAAGTCTGGCCATCTATCGTAGGTCTCTTCATCAGCTTGTCCATTTCGAATTTCATCTCCAGATCGCCCACACTCAAAGTGATACTGCCTCCCTTATAATCAATCATAGCACCAGCTGTAGCTAAGAATGGTCTACCCAAGATGAGAGGATCTTTGGGTTCTTCGTTGTATTGCAGAACAACGAAATCAGTAGGGATCAAACAGTCTCCAACTCTGATTGGGACATCCTCCAAAACACCTTCAGGGATCCTTACTGACCGGTTGGCTAGGATAAGAGAGATCCTAGTACGCTGGAAATCAGTCATTCCAAGACCAACAGCTACCGAGTGTGGCATCAGATTAACACTAGAACCTAAATGACAAAGAGACCTCGGAAACCTCTCCTTGAAGATCAAACAATCCAACATAAAACTTCCCGGATCTGTGAGCTTTTCTGGAACTCTGTTCTGAATCACTGCACTGACCTGTTCTGAAATCATAGCAACACCTTCCTCAAGGCCCAAATTCTTAGTGACCATCCTGTTCACGTAACGACGGATCACAGGACTAGTCCGAATAGCATCAACCAAAGGAAGTTCCACAACTAGCTTATCCATCACGGCCTTGCACCTAGCATCCTCCAGCTCCTGTTTAGACTTCTTCTGGCTCCTAGGATAAGGTATCTTAGGCACATATACTTTCTCTGCGGGACTAGCCAAGGGATTCGACGAGATTGGGTTCGTCTGGAACGCGTGTCGATCGACACTATCCTTGTGTCGCTTGACATGAGTTTTCTGCGAGATGTCACCGACTGCGTCATTCCCAGAATCAGTTTTTTTGACCCGTGTCGATCGACATAAACCCTCCGTGTCGATCGACACGGGGTCTGGAGCTAAAATCACTTCCTTATCGATCTCCACGAGCTCGTCCAACTGTCATGCACTAAGTCCCTTCTTCATCACTAGCTCTGCAAGCGTCTTCCCACTCCTTGTGGTGATAGCAGCAACACTATGCTTCGGGTTTGCATCTGTCCTAGATAGAAGAAATCCTTCTTGCCTCCTCGAATTCTCTGCGGTCTGAGCAAACTGAGTATCCAACTTCTTGACATGGGTATTCAAGGCCTCGAACTTCCCATTTAGATCATTGTACATATCATCCATCTTTCCATTGAAGCTTACGTCATCTTTTGCTGTCCTTCTAAGAGCTGCTCCAGCATAGATTTCATCTTGCTGCTCTCTGATGACTGTGGAGGAGGTGTCTGATAAGAAGACGACCCGTAGTTCCTGGTGTAATTACTCTGGAAAGGCTTCTGATACTCGATTTTCTGAAACTGCGGCTTAGGAGGATAGGTGGGTGAGCTTGGATTCCCAGTAAATGTAGTCCTCTGTTTGTTCCCATTGAAGTTTCTGTTACCCTGCTGACTACCAAACCTCTGACTCTGAAACCCAGTCCCACTGATGTAGTTGACATCCTCTTCATCCTGCTTTTCCTCTGGAATGAAAGTCTCAACTTCCTGAGCAAACTGAACGGTCTTCTTCCCTACTAGCAGATTGTGTACAGAGTCCAGCTTCGCCTTAATCTCAGCGATTTGGCTGCCATCCACGTTTTCACCCAACTTTTTCCTCTTGAAATCTGCATTCTTGGTACTGTTGCTGGAAGCCAAGTTATCAATGAGGATCAGCGCATCTTCCGGATACCTGGTGTTGAAGTTCCCATTGCTAGCAGAATCAAGGGCCATCTGATACGTCCAATCAATACCTCTGAAGAAGATACCCAACAGCTGAACATCACTGAACCCGTGATGAGGACAATCTCTCTGGTAGGCCTTGAATCTCACCCAGGAAGCCTTAAATGCCTCAGTAGGACCCTGCTTGAAAGTAGAGATCTTGATCCTCAGATCCTCGGATCTCGCCTCATCAAAGAAATTGTTGAGGAAAGCATTCTTGGTGTCCTCCCAAGTAGTCAGGCTCCAGCTGCTTCAACCAGTAAGCTGCTTCTCCATTGAGGGAGTATGGGAAAAGCTTGCAGTAGAGGTAATCGCTAGACACTCCATTAGCCTTAATGCTAGATGCTAGGTCCTCAAACCTCTCAATGTGATCCATGTGGTGCTCAGAAGATAGGCCATGGAATGGGTGCTGAGCCACTAGTGAGAAGTAAGCTGGCTTCAGCTCGAAATCGTTCCTCGGGAAAGCCGGAGGACGAATCGCTGCTCTGTTGGCATAGAACTTGTCAGGCCTATTGTACTCTCCCAGAGTACGCCCACGCCTAGCTGGTTCCTCTAGAACAACAACCCCATTCTCATCTATCTTCTGACCCTGAGCATTGCGTCCGCGACCCTCAGCATCCTCAAAGAACCCATCTTCACCTCTGATAAGGATTAACGGATTCATGTTGGCTGCCTTTCTTGCTGCTCGGTTTGTTCGTTCTAACTTTCCAATCTCAAGGTTGAGATCAACAAGCTCTTCGTTCTGGTTGCTTCTGGTAACGCGATTAGGCATAAACCTGAAACACACAAGACAAAGAGAAAAGAACAAGTAAGTAACAAAATAAAAAAAACTTAGACAAAATCTAATATCAAAAATCGATTGGTAAAATCGAATCCCCGGCAACGGCGCCAAAATTTGATATGCTCAAATTTACCCTGAGCTACTCCCTCAAATTAAGAGATCGTAGTAGTACTTAGGGATTGAATCCACAGGGAATCAATTCACACAAAAGATTTTGAATTCAAATTTTGCTAAGTAAATAAGTATGAATGTAATGTAAAAATAGCAAGCAATGTAAACAGTGAGTAATGATAAAGTTCTTGAAATCAATTAGACAAAAGGTTAGGCATTGGGTAATTCGCAGGAATGACTTGAAATACGGCTGTGTCGATCGACATGTATATCCGTGTCGATCGACACGAGGATAAAAACAGTTAGGATTTGTTAAGAACGGTTCTAGAACTCAAACACGAATATAAAACCAATCAACTCTCGTTGCAGAGATTATCTATGACTAAATCCCTAAATTCTAAATTTCTTTGCAAATTCAGTGAATAAAGACAAACATTAAGTTCATGTTCAATTGTTCACAAAATTACTAAGCCAAATTTCTTTGCGAATAGATAATTTTGCTCATCTAAGATTATGTCCGGTTGTTAATAATACTTTCGCATCTATTAAAGCAACCTAGGATATCCAATTTCAGTTGATCAATCCTAAAATCAGAGTTATATTAATCTAGATGAAGAACATAAAGATAAATCCTAACAGGGTTTCAATCCTACCAATTTCTCATCAAACCCTAGAACTACCCTAAACCTAACAAGCAAACTACTCAGACATAGATGATGAAATCATAATGAATGAAATAATCTGCATTAAAAAGTTAGAGTAAGAGATACAGAGTTTCGAAAGCGATGGAATCCGGAAGTCTGAAATCTCCTAAAAGCTTCGAATCTCCAAGTCCTAATTAAAAACTGGATCTCCTCCCATGAAAACCTAAATAAAAATTATATATAATGTCTAAAATTTGGACTGGGGTTTTCTGTAAACTTCTGGGCTTCATGGGCCCATCAAGGAAATTCTTCAATCTTTGCGTCAGACATGCTCGTGTCGATCAACACACAGAACCGTGTCGATCGACACAGCCTTGAAAATTCGACTCCGACTTGATCATTTCGTCTCTTCTTTCTTCGATGCTCCAAAATACTCCAAAAGCTTCCATTAAGCTCCAATAGTCCTTTAACCTACAAAGACTCAAAAAAACTCGAAAAATACCAAAAAGACTCTATGAAAAGAACTTATATCATGGTTGAAAACGGACGAAAACCATGATATATCACTTTCTTAACAACCTTATAATTTCTTTTAATATGATTGAATTGATATTTAATACATACTTATTTATGTTTTTATTTTGATTGTTAGTGATTTCCGTAAATGTTAATATTTTTCGGAAAATCAATATCTTTTTGCCATTTTAGGATAATTTTGTAGATATTTAAAAACGGATTCACAATATTCTGATTTCATTAATGGCATTTCCGTAATATTTGAGTGTTTTTTTACATAAGATTTTCTTATTGGATCACAAAAGGAAAAAAACCCCAAAGACATTGTAATCCTATTCGAAACTCTTGGTTTTATAGAATTCTTTGTCCCACATCGTTTTTGGGAGAGTTTTTTTATCTAGATTCTTAGTATAAATACAATCAACCATGATTCACAAAAACATAAATCGGAAGCCTATCTACATAGGCGTCCAAATTTGGGGTTTTTTTTATTTAATACTAATCCGGTTATTCGATTAACACGGATAGTTATATCAAATAAAATACTTACTAGAGGAGAAAATCCGTTCGGGGACCGAACGGCGATGGTAAATTTTTTGTAAGAGTGTCGGTGTTAACAAATTGAAGAACGGGTATAGGCATTGGTAGTATTGGTATATATGAGGGTGTAAGGAGTGTATGAATCTATTTGTAGTATTAGGTGTAATACGAAAGAAAGTCTTCACAGAACGGGTTTTATAGAAATAACTAATAGGTCTTAAATTGAGCTCTAATTACATCAATTGCCACTCAAAAATCCATTTTCTAAAAGCATTTTTGAAATCGAGAGGGGCAAAATGGGCTAAAAAAATTTGGACCCGATTTCAAACAGTGGAGCGGCGCAATCCTCTTTTTACCCAGTCAGATCCAATTTTATTAATGGCATTTCCATAATATTTTGAGTGTTTTATTACATCTGATTTCCTTATTGTATCACAAAAGGAAAAAAAGCCCAAAAATATTGTAAGCCCATTCGAAACTCTTGGTTTTATAGAATTCTTTGTCCCACATCGTTTTTAGGAGAGTTTTTTTATCTAGATTCTTATTATAAATACGATCAACCATGATTCACAAAAATGTAAATCGGAAGCCTATCTACATAGGCGTCCAAATTTGGGGTTTTGTTTGGTTTAATACTAATCCGGTTAATGAAATCAACACGGATAGTTGTATCAAATAAAATTTGGAATAGGTTACATATATCGGTTTTTTCAAAAACCTAAAATATTATAAATCGATCAGTTTATAATATTTGGTTTTGATTAGATTCTGATATATGATAAATATTCTAAGCTTATCCAATAGTTTTAATGTTATGCATGTGGGTTAAAATATTTTTATCCATATTAGCAAAGGGATGAAAAGTTTAATATATTAATCGAATTAAAATATTTCAGTTTTTATGTCTTTGTTAAGACGTTTACAATGTTTTAGTCTATTGTTGTAGTACGAAAGAAAGTCTTCACATAACGGGTTTTATAGAAATAATAATAATTGTAAGGTATTTAAATTTATTTCTTGCGATGTCTAGATTCTCACCCGCACTTTGTGTGGTAATTTTTGTTTCATGCGTAAAATTTTATTCACGTTTTATAATATGGTAGAGTTGCATAAATGGAAATCGTGATACAATATTATTTTTGTGTTTGTAACTAAAAATCGATTTCTTACAACATAGACAACAATACGAATATAACATTGATATTAGAAAAGTATTTAAGTTTTGAGATAATTAAACATATATTTATAGAGTTTTAGGGATGCAAATGAACATAGTTTTAAACGGAAAAACAATCTAAAAAATTAACAATTAGTTACAGATATTTATGGAATTGCAATCATTATATTTTTTATATTTGGAAAACTGATGCGATATTATACGAAATCTTCAACAAAATTGAGTGATTAAAACCCATTATGTGAAGACTTTATTTCGTACTACACCTAATACGTCAAACATATTTATACACTCCTCACACCTCTCACATATACCAATACTACCAATGCCTATACCCGTTCTTTAATTTGTTAATACCAATACTCTTAAAAAAATTTTCTCATCGCCGTTCGGGGACCGAACGGGTTTTCTCCTCTAGTTATTTTATATGTGAAGTGAGTTGTCCTTCGTGGCAATTTCAAAATGAATTTGAGGATAGTTGATTACAAGGGTACCCTCTAAAAAATGCATAAATTACATGTCATGCCATCGATTTGTTTGGGTTGATTACATATATAGGTATTTTGTGATAGATTGTTTATACTTTAAGGTACTTTGCAAAGAATATGTACTTTGTCATTGCCTTTGTAAATTGTCTATTGTATCACTCCAATAAAAAGCCTAGTTACAAAACCTGGTTAAAACATAACTTGATTTTCGTTTTATCTTTAAAGTAAATAGAAAATTAGTTTTTTGTCAAAAATTTCAAAACAAATCGAGACCTTTCAATATTACAGATCTAGTAAAAACAAGATATGGTAAAAAATCCCAAATTTCATCGGAGAAGATCAAGACTCTTCGTCGCGAGTTCGTCTTGCCGGTGGTTGTTGATTTGGGCCTTTCCAGACAGAGGAGAGTAGGGGATTCCGTCGCGCAATTGGAACTGTCGAATCCGACAACCAACATGTCAAGTACGAAGGAGTTTCGGTCGAATGTCACCTTCCTGTTATTGGGGGTTTTGAAAAAGATGATTTTTGCAATATGAAAATTGATATCGCCGAGAAAGATAAATGTCGATCCTCAACACTGGTGCCGCGTGATAGATACTGAATTTCTCATGCCTCAACCTTGCACCTTCGTGACCGGAAACGAAGCTTCCGATCTCTTATCCATCCACCACCTCGTGAATTGATATCAGTTGCAAAATCCAGGGTTGTGTGCTTCGCTTTCCTCTCATCATCATTTATGATCTTATGCAAAATAGAATCAAAACAATTCCTCATGATTTTTCAAAAAATTAGTATTTTTCTTGTTTGCAATTGGACTTTTGGCTGGATCCCTACCATGAAAAACGTGTTTTGGTTTTTGTCTTGAGGAAAAAATTATCTTATTCTATTATGTTCCTTTGTTTTCTGTGGTGTTAATCTTGATCTCTCACATGAGATTTTTGATTAAATTTGGAGTTAAAGTGTGTTCGTGTTGATAGCTATATATAGATAAATTGTATTTGTTTTAGGTGCTTTTTGCTAGTTGGATTCAAAAGATTATGACTTTGAAGTTTTTGAGGTTGGTGAAGAAAAGAGTGATGAAAAAGGAAGCATTTAGTTTTGGCATGTGGATTGGTGTTTTCTGAGGAGAAGAATCGGCTCCAAGATCTTGAATGGAGGATCTCTAACTGATGAAGCTCGATCGAAGAACCGTTCGAGCTTGGTCAGATCTGAAGCATTTGGTTTGGAACCTTCTCATGGAACAGATTGATGGACAGAAGTTCTTACGGCCATGATGGCGTGGATACAGTTTTGTGGACATGATTCTGTGGATATGGTTCGATGTACATTAGTTCGACCGGACATGACGTCGTGGATACGGTTCGATGGACATAAGTCTCATGGATAAGAATTGATTTTAGAAGTTGATCAAATGTTTAGAGTTTAGACGGAGAATAGTCATCAACTTCACACTAACCTTATGACAGGTGCAGTAACGGCTCAGAAACGGAAAAATCTTTCTGCGAAACCGCGTTTTGGGTTTGTGTTTGAAAACAAGTCTTCTTCTCCATGTTGCCACAATTTCTTAAGGTTTCTTTTGTGCAGTTTCCAGTTATAATGTATTTATTATATATAACCAAACAAGTTTAGACTATGTTAAACAAAATATTTCATTCTTATGATTTAGAGATCCCATTAAGTTTTATGGTTTGGGTTTAACTCTATCTTATTATATATGGTCGCTATGTGTATATGTCGTTTTCAAAATCAATTGTTTTTTTTGAATTTTTCAATTTGGATTCGTATTTTGGTAGTCCAGTTTTGTCCACCATATTTCATCCATGGAAACATATCCACCGTTGATGATTCTATACATATCCACCGTATTTTAGTTCTCCACTAACATCTAACTATGAAACACTGACTATAAATCACTAATTTCATTAACCATAAAACACTAACTATATAAACATCGACCATGAATCATCCATTACAAAGACACTTTGGCATTAACCAACAAAACCTAGCTACAAAATACTGACCAAACGGATAAAAGAATCTAAAACCAGTTAATAAATATGATAACAGACAAAACCTAGCCACAAAAATACTGACAACATGGATTAGCTATCATCAAATTTGATCAAAGTTTATAAACGGTAAAGACTAAGAAAACTAAGTATTATCATGATTCAAGTATTCATAAACTGAATACTTGTCAAATCTGTGTTCAAATGTCAAATATGTGTTCACATGTCAAATCTGTGTCCATAGTTATTCGTCCACAACTATCTATCCATGAATTTGTAGCCACATTGGCTTGACCGTGTAAAAGACTTTATAGTGATTGTGGCTTTTTTTCCAGATTTGGACAGTTCTCAAGAAAGATTGGCAAAAACCATAAAGAAGAGCTTGAGAAGGCAGCCTGCAAATGAGACAAGTTCTGGAATTTGGGAATCTGTCCCATTTTGGAATAACGTTGTAGTATCCACGATGCCGTATCCACGATGTAGTATCCATGATAATAAATTTAGGATGCATATCCACAATATAATGTCCACGATAATTTTGCAAGTTTCCATTTGGGCAAGAGTTTACGTTTCATGATATATCAATTCTAAAAACTGTTGATTTTACTTATCCTTCCAATTTTATAAATATGGTGTATTGTTTGATCGAGAAAATCTCCAAAACCTTCCAAAAGTTAACCATCGACAACCACTGTACAAACAAGCATTCATGTCAAAAACACTAAATTAACAGTATGTTATATGGCAGAGAATGTCCCATCCCCCAAGTAAGGTTCATTTGGATAAAGACCATCGAAGAAACACATACTTGTCCACGTCACACTATCCATTAGGATGGTACACAACTTGTAAAATCATAACCGCAAACATATTTATTGTATTTTTAAAAAAGAAACAAAATCATCAAATTTGATCAAAATCTATAAACGTTAAAGACTAAAAATCAAGACATTATCATGATTAAAGTATTCATAAACCAAAGAATGCTATGAAACTTCTGGTTCAAATGTCTAATTTGTGACCATGGTTATTTGTCCATGGTAATCTATCCATGAATATCTAGCCACACTGGCTTGTACACACGAAAATACTATACGGTGATTGTGGCTCCAATGCTCACTTTCAATTTAATAATTTTTTCAATGCAAAAGAAAGATTGCTACGTCATACAAGAAAACAAAACAAATAAAACGATTAATATTTTGAATTTTGTAACATAGAAAAAGAACTTAAAACACAACTTGTAAATTCTCTTTTTGGATTTTTAACATGTAATTTTGTTTGAACACGTACATGTTCGCCGTTAAGTGAACACAAAAGAGTTCGTCCACACACCACCATCCATTCGATTTACCATCCATACAAATTCATCCATAAATCACTATCCATAATTCACAGCCATCATATCAAATAACAAGCTTATTATCATCACCGATTGGCCAATTGAATTCATCGTCTATGACTCCTACAGCAAATTGTTCCCATTAGACATCAGGCAAACCATCACTTGGTGGTGTTGCCGCAACAAAACCAAAATCGAAGTCATTTCTTGGCTTTACATCATCTCCATAAAGAGAGCTCCTCTGATACGTATCACTGTCCCTAACCAAGCAAGTAGAAGCCTGGTAATTTAGATAGAACGAAGTAAAAGTTACGTAGTACTCGAAACAAGCTTTAATTTTTTTAAGAGATTAATTAAAAATATGAAACTCTGACCATAGGGTATTGTCCATATGAATACTGTACTTTCTAAATAAAATTATAAAACTATGACCATTTTGTATTATCCATATGGATATCGTATCTTCTCCAGAAATACAAAACTAATGCAGCTATTAAAAACATCATAAATCAACAAGAACAAATCATGGACAATGCAGAGGATATATATCGAAGATGGTGGAGGAGACAGAGACAAAACTTATGTAACTATGTATCTCTGAAGCCAAGAGGGAAGAAACGAGAAGATCCGAGACAAAGGAGGAGGCAGAGACAAGGGTGGGATGAATCAACGATGAAAGCTTGAAGAGATGGAGAACAAATCATGTACAATTAGAGACTTGAAGATATGGAGAACGACTATAACAACTTCGAAGTAATTTTCATGTGATTAAAACAATTTAACATCATCCATTCAGCAACATGAACAAAAAGACAGCACATACAACAAACAAAATCATCATAAACGTACATCAAAATATGATGTTATGAACACAAGCTTCAAGCAATTGGTTTCTCCATCTTAACAAGAGGAAATATAGAGGTTTATCGAAAAAACAAGAGGAGAGAGAGATAGAGCTAGACGACTTACGACTATCGCCGAAGAAAAGGAGTTTGATGAGGTAATGATAATCTCAACGAGATCTCGCCGCCGGAACCGCCATCGAAAAAGATAATAGTCATCGATTATGTATCATCTTTCTTCGCAAAAGCAAATCGAGATCTGCGAATCTCCCCCGAAAAATCACTTTCCGCCGCAAAAATTTATTTTCCCTGAGGCAACCATCGATCCAGACACAATCGAATTTTTGCTTTCGTGGGCGTTGCTACGACGATTATATGAGATCTAAATCTAATCTTTTCCAAGCTATATAACTTTTAATCTCAATCATCCAATTTTAATAAAAGTGGATGATTCAGATTACACAAAAAGCTAATCAAATGTTTCTTTTCTTTAGAGGGTAAATTAATCCGAAAATTCTCAATTTTTTTGCAAAAGTAACTCTCCCTCGCAATGTACATTTGTTTGTAATCTATGTTTGGGAAAGTGCATATACATGTAATTATCCCGATTTGTTTTTGACAAATATACCCTTATAAATTCGATTAGAAACTAATAATACGTTTGATGAGAATATTTGGATTTGATACTGTCGTTGGCCCATAATTAATAGTCTTTATGTAAAAATCCCTAATTGCAACTTTGTTATTTCTTCTTCTATATATTGCGTTAATTAGGTTTAGTCGTACATGAATATATTTCTTTTACCGTTTTGGTTTCGTCTTCATGTATGTGTTTTCTTATTTTTTTGGTTTTACAGTTGTGCATTTTTTTCCACAATTTCTTTTTTTCATCGATCGCAACCAAAATTTAACACATCCCCAAAAGCAAAAGACACGGTGGAGAACTGAAAAGATGTCATTGCGATCACTTTCTCCTGTGTTTCCGACGTCGCTGCTGTCGTTGGAAATAGCAGCGGCAATTGCGATGGTTGCTGCATCCACTTTCATGACTTTGCCGATGTTACTCTCCACAAACTTGGAGCTTAAGTAACTTGCTTTTTTGTGTCGCAAATAGCTAACGCAGCGATCGCATGCCGAACAGGGCTGTTGATAAGGTTTTGATCATAGGTTTCTTCGTTTTCAAGGTATGAGTTTTTTTGTTGTTCGGTTTTATTGTTGATCCATATTAATTCGGCGGTTATGTTTTTTCTTTTTTATAAGTTTTTGGAGCAATTATCTGTTGTGTTCTGTTCGTCGTCTAATGGTTTGTTTTTTACTATTATTTTATAAATTTTATTTTAAATTTTCTTACTCACTTAAAATATTATTTTTGTTATGAATAAGAGAAAAATAGAAAGAATTGTGTTGTCTTATTCCATGAATAATATAGAGTATATATAGAATTACAATGACTTGGAGAACAAGTAGAACTTCGAGAGCAAGGAAGTCTAGAACCTTCTAGAATATGGGCCTATAATGGACATTTATCTAATGGGTTTATAACACTTCCCCTTGGATGTCATTATAGTAAAAATAATCCAAATGCGCATAAGATGTTGCCTCATTAAAAACTTTACCAGGAAAACCCAATTGGGACAAAACCATGGCTAAGGGAAAAAGAGTACATCCACGCTCATCATTATATATCTTGTAACGCCCGTGAACCAAAAAGTGGATTTTGGTGGGTGTCGATCGACATAGGGTGTGTGTGTGTCGATCGACACGTGAGTTTTTGGACTTGTGAGAAGTCGGGTTGGGCGTTGTGTCGATCGACACGGGGGTTGTGTGTCGATCGACACGAGTTGAATTTTGGACCGTCAGGTTCGGTTTAACTGACCGGTTTGGCGGGCCGGTTTGAGGAACCTAGGGTTCGATATTTAAGGCCATGAACAGTTGTTGGCCGAGTTTTTGGCTGCAGAATAAGAAATCAGAGAGTGGGAGAGTTTCTGGTGATTTCTGAGAGGGTTTTGTTTGTTCTTGAGGCTTGTGTTTCCTGGGAGGCTTTTGGGGAACGAGGAACGATCATTGCTGGGTTGATTCGGGTCTGAGAAGGACGAATCAGAGGCTGGTTCAGTTTGTTCTTCGCGTTCTTCGTTCGTTCTTCGTTTTTATCTGGAATCGAGGTGAGTGCGTGACTGTGGGCTTGTATAAGTATAGGGAATTGATAGAATGCGATTGCTTGGTGGTTTTTGTGTGCTTTGTAAATGGAATTGTGCAGGAAACTCGATGACTCGCGACAGATTCGAGTCGTGTGAGGACAGACTCGTTTTGGGTTCTGCGACGTCGTGTCGATCGACACCAGGGTGGTGTGTCGTTCGACACGAGGCATCATGTCGATCGATACCATGGTGGTGTGTCGATCGACATAGTGCAGTCTATCGATCGACACCTAGAGGTTGTGTCGATCGACACAGTGCTTCTGTGTGGGTTCGTGATGTTTGTTCCGTGTATGCTTGTTTCTGTGATCATCGTGGTATTGTATCTTTTGTTTAAACTTGTGCTTAATTAGCTTGTATACGAGATGACCGCGTCGCTGAGTATTTATGATAATACTCACGCAACTTTTTTTGCCATGTGTTGCAGGTAAAGAGAAAATGTGATCGTGGAATCGTGGCGAGGAAGAAGAGATGATTTAGGGTCTCGCTGTGTGTTGTCGTTTATAGAATTGTTAGGTTGTTAGTTATTGGATATTGGTTGATTGGTTGAACGGTTTGATATCTAATAAAGTATGGGATTGTTAAATTGAAATATGTTGTTGATGGGTTATTGTTCCGCTCTGCTTGTTTGTTGACCATTAGGGATTAGTATCTGTGATGATAGTAATCTGGAGGGAAAAATTTAAATTTTTGGGTCGGGTCGTTTCATTTTGGTATCAGAGCCCTTATGGTTTTAGGACGGGTGCAATTGATTGATTGAGTGATAGTTGATTGATTGTTGTGTGGGTATGGAGTCCTAGATCATTTATTTCGAGCTTTCAACGAGATTCCGAGCCTTCAACGAGATTGGCACCGGATTTTTCTCGGGTGGTGCTAAGCCTGAGGAGGCCGATGAGTGGCGGCGGAGATTGGAGCGTAATTTTCGCTCGATCTGGTGTCCTGAGGGATACAGAGTGGACCTGGCGGTTCACTATCTGGATGGTGACGCTCATCTCTGGTGGAGAGGCGTTGAGGCTAGGGGAGTGCAGGCCGAGATGGTCTGGGAGGATTTTTTGGCTGAGTTTAATGCCAAGTATTTCCCGCAGGAGGCGGTGGACCGGATGGAGTCGAGGTTTCTAAACTTGACTCAGGGGGATCAGACTGTGAGGGAGTTTGATTTGGAGTTCAGCCGACTCCGGGTACATGCTGGTAGGGGCATGGAGGGCGAGCAGGCCCAGGTGAGGAGGTTCCTCGGGGAACTTCGAGCTGAGTTGAGGACTCGCTGCAGAGCGAGTAAGTTCGCCACGAATGCGGAGCTGGTTGAGACTGCTGCGGTGATTGAGGAGGACCTCAGAGAGCAGGCTGTGGTGGTTGGTCCACCGGTGCAGCAGCAGCAGCAGAGGTGAGCGCAGTAGCAGGCGGTTTCGGACCGAGGCGGCAAGCCTGCGCAGGGTCAGAAGAAGAAGTGGGAGAGCACTTCAGGAGCCAGCCAGAGAGGTCAGGGTGGTTCGGGATGCTTCGGGTGCGGTGGCATGGGCCACAAGGTGGCGGATTGTCCGAAGAGGAGAGAGGAGCGGGCGGCTCAGGTGTGCTATCACTGCAGGGAGCCGGGGCATATCAAGCCCAAGTGCCCCATGTTGCAGCAGATGGCAGTAGCGGTAGTGCAACCATTGGTGGTCCAGCCTTTGGCACAGATTGCAGTGGTGCCGCGAGTGTACATGTCGGCAGAGGCGGGCGGTTTTAGCGCCAGATAAATCACAGGTATATTTCAGACTTGTTCTTTTTAAATTCTTGTGGTGATTGAATTTAGGCTGTTTGGAATTGTGAGTCTGCGTTAGAGTGTCGGGTCTTAAAGCACATAGGATTTGTGCAGGGACCTTAGTTGTGGGCGGATGTGAGTCCCACGTGTTGTTTGATTCGGGAGCTACGAATAGCTTCATTACTCCAGAGTGTGCGGAGGGCAGTGGGATCCGAAGTGATTCCGGGGAGCAGACGGGAGTAGTTAAGGTTGCTGGTGGCAGGACGTTTGCTACTTTCGGGCGGGCTCGTGGTGTGGATGTTCTGGTGGCAGGAGAGTCGATGTCAGCAGACCTGATCATAAGTCCGGTGGAGCTGTACGATGTTATCTTGGGGATGGATTGGTTGGATCGGTACAGGGTCCATCTGGACTGTCGGCGTGGACGAGTAGTGTTCGAGCGGAAGACGGGGAGGTTGGTGTATCAGGGTGTGAGACCAACTTCTGGGAGTCTCGTGATTTCAGCGATACAGGCCGAACAGTTGATTGAGAAGGGCTGTGAGGCGTATCTTGCGACTATAGTGATGCCGGAGACTGTTGGAGAGGTTGCAGTAGGGGATATTCAGGTTGTTCGGAAATTCCAGGATGTTTTCAGTCGTTGTTGGGATTGCCACCGTCGCGGTCGAATCCATTTACGATTGAGTTGGAACCCGGGACGACGCCTATATCCAAGGCGCCTTACCGTATGGCTCCAGCAGAGATGGCAGAGCTGAAGAAATAGTTGGATGATCTGTTGGATAAGGGTTTCATCCTGCCTAGTGTTTCACCGTGGGGAGCATCGGTGCTGTTTGTGAAGAAGAAGGATGGGAGTTTCCGGTTGTGCATCGATTACCGGGGGCTTAACCGAGTCACTATGAAGAACAGGTATCCTCTGCCGCGGATTGATGAGTTGTTGGATCAGTTGCGCGGGGCTACTTGGCTCTCCAAGATTGACTTGGCTTCGGGATACCATCAGATTCCGATTGATGAGGCGGACGTCAGGAAGACTGCCTTTCAGACGAGGTACGGACACTACGAGTTTGTGGTGATGCCATTCGGGTTGACAAATGCGCCAGCAGCGTTCATGTGGTTGATGAACGGGGTATTCCAGGAGTATTTGGATGTGTTCGGGATCATCTTCATTGATGATATTTTGGTGTATTCGAAGAGTCCTGAGGAGCACGAGGTACATTTGAGGTTGGTTCTGGAGAAGCTGCGGGAGCAGAAGCTGTATGCGAAGTTGAGTAAGTGCAGTTTCTGGCAGCGAGAGATGAGCTTTCTTGGCCACATTGTGTCTGCAGAGGGAGTGCCTGTGGATCCGGCTAAGATTGAAGCTATCAGAGGTTGGCCTAGACCGAGGAGTGCCACCGAGATCAGGAGTTTTCTTGGGTTGGCGGGTTATTACCGGAGGTTCGTCAAGGGGTTTGCGAGTATGGCGCAGTCGATGACGAAGCTGACAGGGAAGGATGTTTTGTTTGTGTGGTCTTCAGCTTGCGAGGAGAGTTTTGGGAAGCTGAAGGAGATGCTGACTAGTACACCGGTTTTGGCGTTACCCGAGCCGTGTGAGCCTTATGTGGTGTATACAAACGCTTCAGGAGTTGGTCTGGGTTGTGTACTGATGCAGCAGGGCAAGGTGATTGCGTATGCCTCAAGGCAGTTGAGAAAGCATGAGTGCAATTACCCTACCCACGATTTGGAGTTGGCTGCAGTTATCTTTGCACTTAAGATTTGGAGGTCTTATCTGTATGGTGGAAAGGTGTAGGTACTCACAGACCACAAGAGTCTGAAATATTTTTTCACTCAGCCGGAGCTGAACCAGAGACAGAGGCGCTGGATGGAGTTAGTTGCAGACTATGACCTGGAGATTGGGTACCATCCGAGTAAGGCTAATCTGGTTGCAGATGCGTTGAGTCGGAAGAGAGTAGCTTCAGATCAGGAGCACGATATGGAGGCTCTGGTGAGCGAGATCAGTACGTTGAGGTTATGTGTGATTTCACAGGAGCCATTGGGGTTAGAGGCAGCTAACCAGGCAGATTTGTTGAGCAAGATTCGAGTTGCTCATGAGAAGGATTAGGGATTGATTGATGCTTCTAAGGCAGCCGGTTCAGAGTATATGGTCTCAGCGAGTGGGATGATACTGGTGAACGGGCGGGTTTGTGTACCCAAGGATGAGGATTTGAGGCAGGAGATCCTGAGGGAGGCTCATTCGAACCTGTTATCGATTCATCCGGGAGCGACCAAGATGTACCGTGACTTGAAACGGTATTATCACTGGGTCGGGATGAAGAGGGATATACCCAGCTGGGTTGCAGCGTGCAATGTGTGTCAGCTGGTGAAGGCTGAGCATCAAGTTTCGAGCGGGTTATTGCAGAGTTTGCCTATTTCGGAGTGGAAGTGGGATATGATTACTATGAATTTTGTGACGGGATTGCCAGTGTCACGGACCTATGATGCGATATGGGTTATCGTGGATCGTCTGACGAAGTCAGCACATTTTCTGGCCATCAAGAAGACCGACGGAGCGGTGGTGTTGGCTAGGAAGTATGTGCGTGAGATATTAAGGCTGCACGGGGTGCCAGCAAGTATTGTGTCAGATAGGGATCCGAGATTTACTTCAGAGTTCTGGAGAGCATTTCAGGCTGAGATGGGCACTAAGGTGCATATGAGTACCGCATATCATCCTCAGACGGATGGGCAGTCTGAGAGGACGATTCAGACATAGGAGGATTTGCTGAGGATGTGTGTACTGGATTATGGTGGTCATTGGGCGGATCATCTGAACCTGGTAGAGTTTGCTTATAACAACAGCTATCAGGGGAGTATTGGAATGACTCCATATGAGGCTCTGTATGGGAGGCCGTGTAGGACGACACCATTATGCTAGACTCAAATGGGGGAGAGGAGCATGTTTGGTGCAGACTTTGTTCAGGAGACGACGGAGAAGATCCGTGTCTTGAGGCTGAACATAAGGGAGGCTCAGGATCGGCAGAAGAGTTACGCCGATAGGAGACGGAAAGAGCTGGAGTTTGAGCTGGGAGATATGGTGTATCTCAAGACAGCTATATTGAGGGGTCCTAACAGATCCATTTTAGAGAATAAGCTGAGTCCGAGGTTTATGGGTCCGTTCAAGGTTGTGGAGCGGGTCGGACTGGTGGCTTATCGGTTGGAGTTACCTCAGAGTATGAAGGCTTTTCACAAAGTCTTCCATGTTTCGATGCTGCGGAAGTGTCTACATGAGTCTGAGGAGGTGTTGACTAGGATTCCGGAGGATCTTCAGCCCAACATGACGTTGGCGGCGAGGCCTATGAGGATTCTTGAGAGGAGAGTCAAGGTGCTGCGCCGGAAGAGTATACCGTTGGTGAGAGTCATGTGGGACTGTGACGGTATCGAGGAGGAGACTTGGGAACCAGAAGCGTCGATGAAGAGGAAGTTCTTGAAGTGGTTCGAGAAGCAAGCGGTGGCTAGAGTTCTTTTTCTGGTTTTCAGAGTCTATATTAGCATGTTGCTATGTTTGAGATGTTTGTATTTCGTTGTGGATGTAACGAGTATACATTTTGAGATTTAATAAGATGAGTTTGCCTTATTAAATGTGTGGTTAAGACGTGTGTTCATATGGGATGACTAGTGATGACTGGTACGTCATGAGGAGGTCTAGCGGTAGAAGTTCTATGTAAGTTAGAGCTTGCCTATCGGCTAGGATGGCTAGGAATAAAAGTTTTACGTGGCTTAGAGCTCGCTCATGTTCCAGGAGTGGCTGGAAATGAGATTGTTCATGTTCTAGGGGTGGCTAGAAATGGGCTTGTTCATGTTCTAGGAGTGGCTAGAAATGAGATCGTTCATGTTCCAGGAGTGGCTGGAAATGTAAGATCGTTTATGTTCCAGGAGTGGCTGGAAATGAGATTGTACATGTTCCAGGAGTGGCTGGAAATGTAAGCTCTATGCGCGTTAAAACTTGTCTATTTCCTAGGGAGAGTCTGGAAAAGAGGTTTTATGTGAGTTAGAATTGTCTTTTCCAGGGACTCTGCGAAACACCCTGGTGATTGGGTTGTTTCAGATGACCACGAGAGGTGATTTCAGTCGACAGGTGCCTAAGATGCATGTTACAGAGTGATTGCCCCAGGGGAAAGTGGTTCCCTTGCAGATACTTTGAGGGGTGAAGCCTCTCCAGGGGATGTGTGATTCCTCTGCAGCCGAGCTTGACGGACTGTGTGTCCTGAGAGTGAGAGGGGCTGGAGCATACCGAGAGCTGGATGGACGGCGGTCCTGAAGGTGGAGGGGTATGATATACTTCGAGAGCTCAAAGGGTGACGATCATGAGAGCGAAGTGTGGTATATAGATATGAGTATGAGCAATAGTATCTGTAATGTGGTTGTAAACATGAGACTGAATGAACTTTGGGGATCAGGAGTAGATCCCAGGTGGTGCTGACCGGGTTGGGTCAGGATTGCAGCCGTGGTGAGACGGTGCAATAAGGTTTGTGTGAGCCTAGTAGAACTCGGGGATCAGGTGTGATCACGAGTGGTGCGGGCTGAGGGCCAGGGGTGTGTTGTGGACGTCGAGTCTGGGGTTATTACTAGAGTCTGGAATTCGGTTCGGACAATCCTGGTAGCATATGTTACGCCGATGGTCATACATGTTCTTGTTTGATTGTTGTACGATCATTTGGTCCAATGCGGGATCAACGGTTGGTCGGACATGTTCTTGTTTGATTGTTGGACGGTCAATCGGGCAGCCCTAACCCGGACCATGGGGCATGCATCGTTGATGTTCCGGGTGAATCTGGTCAAATTTTAGGCAAAAGTGTTAGCCTTAGCAGGATGGGTTGTGGGATTCGAGTGTGATCTCAAAGGATACTGGCCGGGTACGGGTCAGGTGGTTGAGGCCGTAGTGTGGCGGTGTCGTGTGATTCGAGGTCGAATCCGTGTTAGTGGGGGAGAATTGTAATGCCCGTGAACCAAAAAGTGGATTTTGGTGGGTGTTGATCGACACAGGGTGTGTGTGTGTCGATCGACACGTGAGTTTTTGGACTTATGAGAAGTCGGGTTGGGCGTTGTGTCGTTCGACACGGGGGTTGTGTGTCGATCGACACGAGTTGAATTTTGGACCGTCAGGTTCGGTTTAACTGACCAGTTTGGCGAGCCGGTTTGAGGAACCTAGGGTTCGATATTAAAGGCCATGAACAGTTGTTGGCCGAGTTTTTGGCTGCAGAATAAGAAATCAGAGAGTGGGAGAGTTTCTGGTGATTTCTGAGAGGGTTTTGTTTGTTCTTGAGGCTTGTGTTTCCTGGGAGGCTTTTGGGGAACGAGGAACGATCATTGCTGGGTTGATTCGGGTCTGAGAAGGACGAATCAGAGGCTGGTTCAGTTTGTTCTTCGCGTTCTTCGTTCGTTCTTCGTCTTTTATCCGGAATCGAGGTGAGTGCATGACTGTGGGCTTGTATAAGTATAGGGAATTGATAGAATGCGATTGCTTGGTGGTTTTTGTGTGCTTTGTGAATGGAATTGTGCAGGAAACTCGATGACTCGCGACATATTCGAGTCGTGTGAGGACAGACTCGTTTTAGGTTCTGCGACGTCGTGTCGATCGACACCAGGGTGGTGTGTCGTTCGACACGAGGCATCATGTCGATCGATACCATGGTGGTGTGTCGATTGACACAGTGCAGTCTGTCGATCGACACCTAGAGGTTGTGTCGATCGACACAGTGCTTCTGTGTGGGTTCGTGATGTTTGTTCCGTGTATGCTTGTTTCTGTGATCATCCTGGTATTGTATCTTTTGTTTATACTTGTGCTTAATTAGCCTGTAGACGGGATGACCGCGTCGCTGAGTATTTATGATAATAGTCACGCAACTCTTTTTGCCATCTGTTGCAGGTAAAGAGAAAAGGTGATCGTGGAATCGTGGCGAGGAAGAAGAGATGATTTAGGGTCTCGCTGTGTGTTGTCGTTTATGGAATTGTTAGGTTGTTAGTTATTGGATATTGGTTGATTGGTTGAACGGTTTGATATCTAATAAAGTATGGGATTGTTAAATTGAAATCTTTTGTTGATGGGTTATTGTTCCGCGTTGCTTGTTTGTTGACCATTGAGGATTAGTATCTGTGATGATAGTAATCTGGAGGGAAAAATTTAAATTTTTGGGTTGGGTCGTTTCATATCTCCCCCTCGGAAAAATCTTTTTCAGGAGATGAATTCCGATCTTTCAAAAGTACTATAAACATAGCCTTAAAACTCATATAATTGTCATATGATATCTGAGATGATTGGACTTCTGGTTCATACCATCTTTTCCTTTATCATACAAAATCTCATTGCATTTTATGTATGGTATTTCAGGACCAAACATATATGAGCATTTTCTGTAAAATCCTCTAAGGATTATTGAGATAACATCTTTTGCGCTAGATGTTCAACTTGAGATATCTGAAGATAAATTTATCTTTCCAAGGTATATTCTCAAAACTTTTCTTCAGATATTAATCTCTTAAGGAATTCTAGTGGTGTTCAAATCATCACATATATATTATAGCAAATTGTTTACGAAATCTCCTTACATTGAAAATTTATGGGACTTTCATAAATATCATTATCCAGTGATCTTTTATCATCGTACTACTTGTGATAACTCTGCTGGAGTTCCGATGATCTTCAATTAAGAATCACTTTGTCAAAATCTTTTGATAAATACATGATTATATCTCATGTTATATATTTTCTATTCGTTCGATTGAGTAGAGTTCCCGGGAACATAATTCTGATACCCTTAATCCTTCGGGGATTATATCTTTCACATCCTTCACGGTTTGCAATCATATGTAATTATCCGTGTTCAATAACATATTGCCAGACTTATAAGTATTGTATCCACCACAAGAGAACATATCCCTTCATAAAATATTCCTTGTCTTTGTGATAATTTTACTATTGTTTCACACAAAGACTAATTTATCTTCCACTGGTTTTACACTTCACGTGCATAGACTACTGGTCTAATTCTCGACAAGAGATTATACGTCTATTTTCTTCCATCCCATTTGGACAATCATTACTTTGTGTACACTTTTCAATAGACTTTCATGATCTTCTTCTTATTCATAAAATCAACTGCTCATAGCATGCAAAATATTACGACGTCGATTTGCTTCTTGGTTCCATCTTATTTCAAACATGACATAGCTAGCTAGCTCTCTTCATTGTCAAGTACTTGAATATTTTCATTCGTCATGTTTATGTCTCTTCTAGAGCTCATTCGATCTCTTCTGGAGATCATTCGAAATCTTTATTTCCTCGATATGGAGCTAATTATATGCTTTTTTTCTTTTACGAGGATTCTTATATTTGGAACCAAATAGGTCTATCACGCTTCATGCGATCTTTAGACTCACTAGCAGTCTCATATTGTCCTTCTGGGACTTTAATTCTAATTAGAGCATGTACAGCTGGTATAAGTGATTACATCACTCTATTTGGATCAGTAAATGCGTCTGGCAATCAATACGCTAAACTTGGAATTATCTTTTGAACTTCTAATTCTCATCATTTAGTCCGAGGATCATTGATAATTCATAGATACTTATATCTTTTTTCCAGCTATTTTACTTTCTCTCCCTAATGTTGGAAAAACTGACTCATTAAAATGCAGTCTACGAGTCAAGCCTTAGATAAATCCTTTTGGGATGGCTTTAGACACTTACTTATCATTCTTATCCAACATATATTTATATCCTCCTTTGAGGTTCCATCTTAAAACATTGTGGTGGAGCACTTTTCATACTTAAAGATTCTCATATGGGAACCATTTTGGTTTCTGACCCTAAACCAATAACTATGGGGGGATCTATAAGTTATTCATTGGCTTGATGCGAGTCATTGGTATTAAACCATTTTTGTGCATGAACATGAACTTCGGGATGTTCAACACTTATTCCAGTGGACATAGAATAATCATCAAAGACTTGAGATGTGAATTCACCAACATTATCAAATAACCTTGCAAATTTCATGTTGCAGTTTGATGACAAGAATAAATGTGAATATCTAGTCGATGCATCCATCGACTTTATGCGTCAATCGAGTCAATGCATCCACTAAATCGATGCGTCTATTATAACCATAAGGAAGAAAATTTTCACATGGTGGGTGATCAGCCCATAACCATTTCCTTGTATATATTTCACATTACCGTTAGATTCCAAAATATTTTTATCTAGTGAAAGCCACATTATCATATTGCTTTCTTAGCAAGCAACCTATGATAAATCATTAAGAAGAAACTTCTAGTTCTTCATGGAATATCCATATAAATTTTCTCGAATCATCATTAAACCAAGATGACCAATCCCGTTAAGCCAAATATTTAATCTTAGTAAACTTCTTGTTTACTTTACATTCGTAGTAAATTTCTGGTTTACTTTGCTTCGCTAATCACTTACTCCCTTCAGGGGATATCATAATCAAAATTACTTCTAGAAAATCCAAAGCTAATGGTGGGAGTTGTCAGAGAACAGACTACTTTATGATTTTAGACTTCAAGTCATGTAGTCTTAATATCACATTCTAGTGATCACACTTTTCCTTTGAGAATTCTTCGAAGAACTTAGTGAACATAATTTTCTGGATATGTAACTTATTGTATATGTGAGATTCTTTAATTCTCCCCCTCGAGATGGTGAAACTTCAGATTCATCATTCGCGAATTGCCACTTTAGAATCAACAACATTTTTTAATACTCAACTTATGAGATTTGGAAGAGTATAACGCATCAATGATTTTAAATTGCGTTCTCATAGACAAATTTAATATCTGCTCTTCATGAGCTTTCACTCAGATTTAAACTTCTTAATATTGTATTCACACCAGATTGTTTCATCTAGAGAAATCTCTCTTATTTCTTACCATTTTTATCCCGTAGGAAATACTATCCTTGTGCTTTTCTAGAGTATTCATATACATATTAATAGTGAAATATGTTCTCCATGTTTGGATCAAATATTAACAAACATGTGTCTGATCTATTATATGATTCGTTATATAGACATGACTATGTACGATCTAATATAAATCATGATAAAGTATGGAAACGTGGAGCAATAAGCATGGTTTAATCATAATGAAAGCATATTTCAATTATGAATCAATAAAACATGGTTCTCTCTTATAGATTTCCACAAATTACGAAGCCATTAAAGCAATAAACAAAATCGGATTAACTAAAAGTCAAACTATTAAACTGTTTTAGATCGGCAATCACATGAATCAATCAAGTATAAAGCATGATTATAAAGTTATATGTAAAACTTATCTTGATTGGAATTATGATAACTCTGAAGGATTCGGAGATTGAAATTGGAGATCTGATCGGGGTTAGAAAATTTGACGAACGTCTTTTCCAAATTGATGATTTCCATATAACCGATCGAACTAACAAATAACCAAACCAACGAATATTAAATTATGATATTCAAACTATAAAAGAAACCATGTAATGATTAAGCAATCATGTTTTATAGTGAAAGCAGATCATATTATGACCTAGACATAATCATGAATCAATAAAACACGAACCATGTATCAATTAGTATATAAATATATAACGATGCATTAGAATTCCAATTAATGGGATATAAGGATATAAGTATAAAATCATGATTGTCCTTAACTCACAATTAAACAAATTTCATAATTTGAATCTAATCCACACCAGGACGTAACACATAGACGAATTAAAATAATGTTTTACTTAATGGGAACATATATATATATATATATACATCCTACTTGTTGGACACAAACACATCTATAGAAATATAGTTAATCTAACCAATGAAACAAATATCTTAATTAAATCTAGCGATAAGTATCAAATACCAGATCGACATAGACATACATATTTCTCATAGTTATAAAACATTACGATATTAAATAACATATCAAATCAACTTGGAGCAATTTTCTGTATGATGCATGTCACGTTAAGATAAAAGCAAATGGCAGTATAAACGTATGAATACTTATCTGGGATATCAAAGATAATTATGGAGACGGCATTGTGGAGATCGGAGATCTCATCGGAAACAGAGCCGTCAGAGAAAGAGAAGATATGGCGTTAGAGATAAGCAGTATTAGGGTTTTGCTCAGACGGCTAGATATCGTGCTGATAACGTGTTATGAATAAGAGAAAGAGAGAAGAAATTGTGTTGTCTTATTCCATGAATAATATAGAATATATATAGGATTACAATGACTTGGAGAACAAGTAGAACTTGGAGAGCAAGGAAGTCTAGAACCTTCTAGAATATAGGCCTATAATGGACATTCATCTAATGGGTTTATAACAATTCTTCATTTGTTTTATTAATAGTCTGATTGGTGAAAGCTTTCTTAAGTTTTTTCAAAAGGTTTGTTACTCTTAACCATTCTGTTTATGAATTTTCTTTTTTGTATCTTTTAATAATATCATTTTCTATGTTTTTAGGACAAGACGGAGTTTAGTGTTTAGAAATTCATGTCCAAGGTTATAGAGATCATAAAATCATGTCGAAGATTTTGGGTATTTATTTCATGCACTTTATTTTCTTCTTTTTCAGTAGATCAACTATCTCGGCCTAATTATTTGTTTCTCTTTATTGTTTCATATTCTCGATTGTTGAAGATCCGATGATCTAATCACTCGTTTGTTTCTCTCTCTCTCAGGTTTGTAGTCGCGACTCAACAAAGAAGAAAGAAGAAGAAGAAGAAGAAGAAGAATACGAGAAGAAGAAGCATGAAAAGTAAAGGCAAGCAAGACTTTAGAGTTCCCTTTTGAATCATGTACTTCTCTCTTAACCTGGAATTCACTAGAGCTATAGTTTTTTTTTCCGTTTTAGCTTCTGTTTCCTCTTGGGCTTTATTCACCGAAGCCCAATAGCTCTAGTTGGTTAGTGACAAACTCGAACCCATTCTCATCCTGATCCTGAAGAGAGAAGTACATGTTCAAAGGGGAACTCTATAAGTCTTGCTTGCCTTTACCTTTCATGCTTCTTCTTCTTGTATTCTTCTTTCTTCTTTGTTGAGTCGCAACTACAAACCTGAGAGAGAGAGAGAGAGAGAGAGAGAGAGAGAGAGAGAGAGAGAGAGAGAGAGAGAGAGAGAGAGAGAGAGAGAAACGAGTGATTAGATCATCGGATCTTCAACAAATGCTATCAGAGCTAGGTTGAGAAGTCGATCTAGATCCGAGGATACAAAGATGAAGCGAAGCTAAGGAAGAACTTGTATGCTCTTGGAGAGGAGGAGAATCGTCTGGGATTGTCTTTCGCGGATCTTAGGTGAAAGGTCAGGCGACTGGAGGAATTGGTTACGTCGAATTCTGACCGAAGAACTCAGGGAGTATTTCTGATCCTTGAACAATAAATCCGATTCAATCTCAAGTTTCATTCTATGTTTGTCTTGAACCAGATTACTTGTTGATTTCTTGTTGCTCTTGTTGTTTCTTCTTTGTTATCTGCAGGTGACAAATTAAGAAAAAAACAAGATCAGTATCAAGATGGAACCAACATCAGGAAGGTTTGAGATAGAGAAATTTGATGGAAAGGGGAATTTCGGTTTGTGGAAATTCAAGTTACTGGGACAGTTGGAAATACATGGATTGATTTTTGTTCTTAAAGAACCAGAGGAAGTACCGGCTTCAAGTTCAAGTACTAAGATCAAGCCGGCTATTGAAGGAACAGTGGCTAAGCTTGAGGGATTGGCACATATTGAGCATCTCAATCAGGTTAAACAGGTTAAGGTGGATCCATTGTTTGTTGAGAAAGATTTGAGGACAAGAAATCTTATCGTAACATGCCTAAGTGATCAAATCTTGAGAAAAGTTATGAATGAACCTACTGCTTTGGGTATGTGGAAGGCTCTTGAGAGAGACTACCAAACTAAGTCATTGCCTAACAAGATCTACTTGAAACAACAATTTGTAAGCTACAAGATGGAGGAGAATAAGTCCATTGAGGAAAATATGGATGTATTCTTAAAGCTTATTGCTGATCTTGAAAGCCTAAAGATTCAAATCAGTGATGAGGAGTTCGTGAAGCTGATACAGAGGGTCAAGGTTCTGCTGGTTCAGATGGGGCTACTGAGAGTGAGGAGTCTGATTCAGATAAAGGTGCTAAGAACATCAATGAGTTTCTTCTGGTACGGGACAGAGCTAAGAGGAAAAAGAAAAAGCCATACATGTTTGATGATCATGACTACTTTGCATATGTGTTGGCAAGTGCTGAGCTTGTTAACTTGGAGGAGCCGAAGTCTTATCAGGAGGCTAAAAGCAGTAAAGACTGTGAACTCTGGGATTCTGGCATGGAGGAAGAGATGCAGTCTCTTCATGTGAATGAAACTTGGGTCTTGTCAGATAGGCCGAAGAACCAGAAGGTGATTGGTAACAAGTGGGTCTTCAGACTGAAACCAGGGATGACAGAGGAGGAACAACCAAGGTATAAGGCCAGACTGGTTGCTAAAGGGTTTGCGCAGATTGAGGGCATTAACTACAATGAAGTGTTTGCTCCAGTAGTCAAGCACACTTCAATTAGGTTACTGTTGTCAGCAGTGGTTAATGAGAAGATCTACATGGGGTTGGAGTAGGATATGGGGATATGGAGTTGGAGCAGCTTGATGTCAAGACTGCTTTTCTACATGGGGTTCTAAAGGAGAAGATCTACATGGAACAGCAAGAGGGTTTTGTGCAGAGAGGTTCACAAGATAAGGTTTGCTTGCTGAAGAAATCTCTCTACAGCCTAAAACAGTCTCCAAGGGAATGGAATCATAGGTTTGATTCGTTTATGGTAGGTCAGAACTACTAGAGGAGTGAGTATAACCCTTGTGTCTATTTAAAAAGGTCAAACCTTGAAGACATGGTCTACTTATTACTCTATGTTGATGACATGTTAATTGCTTCCAAGAGCAAGTCAGTGGTTAGCAATTTAAAGAAATTGCTAAGTTTAGAATTTGACATGAAAGATTTGGGTGCTGCTAAAAGGATTTTGGGTATGCAAATCATCAGAGATAGACATAAAGGGGTTCTAGTGTTTTCACAGGAAGATTACTTGGTTAAAGTTTTGAAAACATTTGACATGTGGGATTCTAAAGTGGTTCAGACTCCATTGGGATTTCAATTTAAGCTTAAAAGCCTAGAGCCTAGTCAGGAGGTGGAGCAGTCTAAGCTAATGGAAGATGTACCTTATTGTTTTGCAGTGGGAAGCTTCATGTACGCCATGGTTGGCTCCAACTTGGCTTATGCAGTTGGTCTGGTGTGTAGGTTCATGAGTAAACCTGGAAGAGAGCATTGGTTAGCAGTGAAATGGATAATGAGGTATTTGAAAGGAGTTTCGGGTTTGAACTTAACTTTCACAAAGAAAGCAGACTTCAAGGTAAAAGGATTTCGTGATTCGGATTATGCTTCAGATTTGGACAGAAAAAGGTCCATTGGTGGATACGTCTTCACTGTTGGTGGTAATAAAGTGAGCTGGAAGTCTTCACTTGAGAAGGTGGTTGCGTTGTCTACAACGGAGGCGGATTATATGGCTTTGTCAGAAGCTGCAAAAGAAGCATTGTGGTTAAAAGGGATCTGTGAAGAGATGGGGTTCAAGCAGGAAGCAATAGAAGTACATTGCAATTCTCAAAGTGCGATCTGCCTAGCTAAGAACTACATGTTTCACGAGAGGACTAAGCACATTGCGGTGAAATATAACTTCATCAGAGATGTTATAGCAGATGAGCATGTAAAAGTAGTGAAGATACATACATCAGTCAATCCGGCTGATATGTTGACAAAGACATGACCTGGAGAGAAGTTCTTCGGCTGTCTTAGGACGCTGAAGATGGTCGACGCTTGATTCAGTCATCGAGGGTCATCTCCAGAGGCAGGAGACGATGGATCTGCTTCACGGAACGAGGAGAAGCAGAGGTCTTCCGGTGAAACAAGAAGAGGAAAGGTCAAAGATTTCTACAAAGGTTGAAGAATGAAGCTGTTTCTGGTGGATAACAGACAGGGTAAATGACTTAGGTTCAAGGTGGAGTCATGACGAGCTATTTTCGGTGAGGAGGAGACGGCAGTTCCAGGATCGGGAGGTTCAGAGGTTCTATCTGAGACTGATACAGCTAGGGTTTGGACAAGACTTGAACCAGGTGGAGTTTTGTGAGAATAGGTTCGAGTTTGTCACTAGCCAACTAGAGCTATTGGGCTTCGGTGAATCAAGCCCAATAGCTCTAGTTGGCTAGTGACAAACTTGAACCCATTCTCACATCGGTTTTGACTATTTCTCAATATGGTGCATTCTTAATTAAAGCGCCAAATTTCACCCTAATACCTCATCTCCTCTTTAACTCTCCTATGAATGGAAACACTAATGTTTATTTTACCTTTCAAATCGTATCATCAGATTGAATCAACACCAATCTGTGTACATTTTTTCCATCTCCTTTAATACTTTTTTAGTTTTCTGCAAAATGATGCACCAAAGAAAAGCAGAAGGTTCACGGAAATGAGAAAACGAGTGGAGTGAAGTAGTACCATCGTCTTCACGTAGCATTAAGGTACCCAAAAATGTTTAAACCTAATTAGTTGTGAACATGATCCAATTAAATGTTGTTTACATATTTAAATCACTCTGTTTACCCAACTTTGTTTACGATTTAGTGCCTGTATATAGCCAAAACCTCTCCATAGAACATGAGAGAAGCCTTAGGTTCAGTGAATCAGGTTTGGCATGCTCAATATTCTTTTTGCATTTTGTGAGTTGTTCTTGATATTAACATTGAACATTTGATGTTTCAGTTTTCTGTAACATTTGGGATAATGTTGGCGTCGTAAAAGCCGGGTTGATGGATAGAGCACGACAAGTGTTACCTTGTTGAATATAATTGAGTTTAAGTTATGTTTAGGTTATTAATAATTAAGAGTCGTAACTCTACGTTTAGGATGTGTTGTTTTATTTTAAAGTCACAAGTTATAAGACACAACTCTTGTTGAGATCGTGTCTGTTTGTTTAGTATTTATACTTCGTAATTATTTTGTAAAAACCACAAGTTTCATATTCAATAAAAGTTAGTTTTTTCTCTGTTTCATTACTCTGTTCTTCTTCTTCAAATTCTTAACAAAAACCAGAACAATAAGCATCACGCTTATTGTGTATCTAAGAGAAGAAGTCACTTTCGTAACATGGTATCAGATCAGAACGATTGAGAGGACAGAAGAGAAAGCACAAGTTACAACTTATCGCAAAAGACAAACGGAACGATGCAAGGATCTCCACATCAAGTAATTCCTATATTTGATGGGGAGAATTACGGTTTCTGGAGCATTAAAATCGCAACCATTCTCAGGACCAGAAAACTATGGTCCGTGGTGGAAGAAGGTGTACCAGACGAACCAACACAAGGAGAAGAAACCCCCGAAACACTAAGAGCAAAAACACTTAGAGAAGAATCGAAATCTAATGATACGATCTTTGCAAATTTTGCAAACTGCCGTAACTGATCAAATCTTCTCACGAATTGCGGCAGCATCAACATCAAAAGAGGCATGGGATGCATTGAAGGCTGAGTATGAAGGTTCTCCTCAAGTCCGATTGGTTAAACTCCAATCGTTGCGTAGAGATTACGAAAATCTGAAGATGTACGACAATGAAGATGTTAAAACTTTCACCGATAAGTTAATTGATTTGGAAAATCAATTAAATTATCATGGTGAAAAGAAAACCGATTATCAACTCATACAGAAGATACTCATCTCTCTCCCAGCCAAGTTTGACAGTATTGTTAGCGTTATGGAGCAAACTCGCGACTTGACTTCACTAACAATGATAGAACTAGTTGGTATATTGAAAGCACACGAAGCAAGAGTGGCTTCAAGAGAAGGAAGCACTAATGAAGGAGCATTCAATGCTCGCACAAAAGGAAGAGATTCCGGTTTCAAAAGAGACAACACCAAAAGCCGTGGAAATCAAGGCAAGAAGTGGTGTGAGTTTTGCAAGAGAAGCAACCACACAGAAGATGAGTGTTGGTCGAAACCGAAGAAGAACGATCATGGCAAAAATGATACAAGTAACAAGGAATGTTACAACTGTGGTAAGATCGACCACTACTCAAATACGTGTCGCTCAAAGCAAAAAGGAAAAGCACATGTGAGTCTCGAAGAGGAAGACTCAGATGAAGATCATACTTTGTTCAGTGCAAGTGAGGAAGCAACAACAACAGAAAAGAAGACATTTGGTTAGTAGACAGCGGGTGCACTAACCATATGATGAAAGAAGAGAGATACTTCTCCAAAATCGATAGAAGTATCAAAGTGCCAATCAAAGTTGGCAACGGTGATATTGTCATGACAGCCGGTAAAGGAGATATTACCGTCATGACAAGTTATGGCAAGAAGATTATTAAAAATGTTTTCTTGGAACCTGGCTTGGAGAAAAACTTATTGAGCGTTCTCAAATCATTTCAAGCGGCTACCAAGTTTGCTTTCAAGATAAGACTTGCATCATCCTAGATGCAAACGGCAAGAAGATCATGGAGATTCCAATGACTCACAAAAGTTTCTTAATCAAGCTAAGTTCTGTTCATGAAGAAGCTATGAACACAAGTGAGCAAGAAGAAATGGAAACGTGACACAAGAGACTTGGTCATGTAGGCAACAAACGCTTGCAACAAATACAAGACAAAGACTTGGTGAAGGGACTACCAAAGTTGAAAGCAATAACAGAAGTATGTGAGGCATGCACTCTTGGAAAGCAATCTCGCAAAAGCTTTCCAAAAGAATCTCAAACCAAGACAAGGGAAAAGCTTGAGATCGTGCATGCGGATGTGTGTGGACCAATGCAACATCAATCGCTCGATGGGAGTCATTACTTTGTGTTGTTTTTGGATGATTATACTCACATGTGTTGGGTATACTTCCTAAAGCAAAAATCAGAGACCTTCTCAATGTTCAAAAAATGCAAGGCAATGATCGAAAATCAATCAGATTCCACGATCAAGACATTGAGATCCGATGGTGGTGGTGAATTCACTTCACAAGAGTTCAACAAATTTTGTGAAGAAGAAGGAATCAACAAGCAAGTCACATTACCTTATTCACCACAACAAAATGGTGCAGCCGAACGCAAGAATAGGTCCTTGGTGGAGATGGCTAGAGCAATGCTTTCCGAGCAAGAATTACCGCTCAAGTTATGGGCAGAAGCGGTATACACCTCGGCTTATCTACAAAACTGTCTACCATCAAAAGCAATCAAAGATTATGTCACACCAATAGAAAAATGGTGTGGACACAAGCCAAACATGTCACACTTGAAGATCTTTGGAAGTTTGTGCTATGTACATGTGGCCGATGAGAAGAGACGGAAACTAGATGTCAATGCCAAGCGTGGAATATTCATTGGCTATAGTAGTAAATCAAAAGGCTACAGAGTTCTCATTTTAAACAATGAGAAAGTGGAGGTTTCCAGAGACGTGATATTTGAAGAAAGAAAGAAATGGGATTGGGAAAGACAAGTGGAAGTCAAAAAGCAATTTGTCTTACCAATCAACAATCAAGCCCAACCAATAGAGGAAGGCCAAAACGGTACAAGTCGTGTTTCTCCTCAAATCAGTGACGATGATGAAAGTGGAAAAGAAGAAGAGGAAACTTCAGAACCACCAAGAGGATATAGGACCATGAACGAAATCATGCAAGTAGCACCAAGGGTAGAACTCGAGGAAACAACACACATTATTGAAGCATGTTTTCTTGTAAACGAAGAACCACAAGCCTACAATGAAGCCTGTGGTAGTAAGGAATGGAGGGAGGCCATGAATGAGGAAATAGAGATAATCGAGAAGAACAAGACTTGGGAACTAGTCGAAAAGCTAGAGAAGAAAAACGTGATAAGCGTAAAATGGATCTACAAGATCAAAACCGATGCAAACGGAAATCACGTCAAGCACAAGGCAAGACTTATTGCAAGAGGTTTTACTCAAGAATATGGTGTCGATTATCTCGAGACATTCGCTCCAGTCTCTCAATATGATACTATCCGTGCTATACTTGCATATGCGGCTCAAATGGAGTGGAGATTGTATCAAATGGACGTAAAGTTAGCCTTTCTAAATGGAGAACTCAAAGAAGAAGTTTATACCACACAACCACCTGGGTTTGTGATCGAAGGAAAGGAAAAAAAGGTGTTAAGGCTACACAAGGCCTTGTATGGTTTAAAACAAGCCCCACGTGTATGGTCTGGAAGGATAGATTCGTATTTCATTCAAAACAGATTTGAAAGAAGTATGAACGATGCAGCCTTATATGTCATGAAGCAAGGAAGAGATGTGTTGATCATTAGCTTATATGTTGATGATCTCATCATCACATAAAGTAATGATCATCTTATCAACACATTCAAAGGAAATATGAAAAACGAATTCGAGATGACTGATCTTAGATTGATGAACTACTTCCTTGGAATGAAGATAACTCAAGACGATCGTGGTATTTTTCTTTCTCAAGAAAAATACGCAAACAAACTTATTGACAAGTTTGGAATGAAAGAAAGCAAGAGTGTAAGCACCCCACTTGCACCACAAGGGAAAGGAGTAGAAGACGATAAAGAATATGGAGATCCGACTAAGTACAGAAGCATCATTAGAGGACTTTTGTATTTGTGTGCATCAAGACCTGACATGATGTACGCAAGCTCTTATCTTTCAACATACATGGCGTCTCCACAAATGAAGCACTACCAAGAAGCAAAAAGGGTGTTACGATACATCAAAGGAACATCAAGTCTTGGAGTATTTTTTTCAAGTGTGGAGAAACCAAGGCTAAGAGGCTACTCGGACAGTGATTGGGGTGGCTCCATCGAAGACAAGAAAAGCACATCAGGTTATTCCTTTAGTCTTGGATCGGCTATGATTTGGTGGCAGTCAAGTAAGCAGAAAATCGTGGCTCAATCAACCGCAGAAGCAGAGTATATCGCTATATGTGCTGCAGCAAATCAAGCCGTATGGCTACAGAGACTTCTTGAGGAACTTGGACTAAGGTTCGAAGAAGGCATCCCTATCTTGTGTGACAACAAGTCAGCAATAGCAATTGGAAGGAATCTGGTGCAGCACAAAAGAACAAAACACATTGAGATCAAGTATCACTTTGTACGAGAAGTCGAGAATAAGGGAATCATTCAACTGGAGTATTGCAAAGGAGAAGAACAACTCGCAGACATCTTCACAAAGAAGGCGTATCAAGATTTGAAGATCTAAGAAGGAAGCTTGGAGTCAGAGAGAAACTCAATTAAGGGGGAGTGTTGAATATAATTGAATTTAAGTTATGTTTAGGTTATTAATAATTAAGAGTCGTAACTCTACGTTTAGGATGTGTTGTTTTATTTTAAAGTCACAAGTTATAAGACACAACTCTTGTTGAGATCGTGTCTCTTTGTTTAGTATTTATACTTCGTAATCGTTTTGTAAAAACCACAAGTTTCATATTCAATAAAAGTTAGTTTTTTCTCTGTTTCGTTACTCTGTTCTTCTTCTTCAAATTCTTAACAAAAACCAGAACAATAAGTATCACGCTTATTGTGTATCTAAGAGAAGAAGTCACTTTCGTAACATACCTGAGATGGCTCGGATGGGTGTACCTGCAAATAGGATCACTTATAATGTTCTGCTCAAAGGATATTGTAAGCAGTTACAGATAGATAAGGCGGAGGATTTGCTAAGAGAGATGGCTGAAGATGTGGGGATAGAGCCAGATGTGGTTTCTTATAACATCATAATAGATGGATGCATTCTTATAGATGATAGAGCAGGAGCTCTATCGTTTTTCAATGAAATGAGTACGAAAGGAATTGCACCAACTAAGATTAGTGATAAGATTTAGATTGTCCTTTATCCGGTTTCAAGATTAAAACCTAGAATTACTAATCAATGTAGAATAGTGAGGTTTGTTAAGGGACCAGCAATACGCTCTAATTCTATGGAATACAATTTCAGCTAAGCGATTCAAGTTGGATTTGAATGTCACAAATTAACAAGTAAATAAACAAAGCAAAAGGTAAAAGCGGTTGTAAACAATAATGGAAAAGCGTTAGGTCAGGGATAATTCTCAGGGATTCGAATATCAGGAACCAAGCAATTATTCAGGTACGCGATTACGACCAAGTCTCGAACTCAACCATAAATATAAGGAGATCCACTTTCGTGGCATCTACAACTTTAACAATCAATCTAACACCCTAACTGTCGTTGAGGTTACAAGGATTATCAAGCATTAGGCGATTAGGGTTGATATGTTCACGAGATGCCCTAACTTCAACTTTCGTTGGCTAAGGATCAAATTGTCCACCTAAGTCAATTCCAGCAATTTACAAACTTTTGATAAGTAAATTTAACCTAAAATCAAAGGCTAGGTGATCAATCTAACCTAGGCAATATGATCGACAATAGGTGGAGACTATCGAATGATTATTTAAAAACCTATTTATGCTTAGTTCATGAATCAAATCCCATCGAAAACCCTTAACCTAACTGGTGGATTACTCGCTCATGATCAAACAAACAACAGCAGCAAGAGACATGATAAACTGAATGAAATCGATATATAAAAGAGTAAGGTTTAAGAAAACTTCGATAAGTATTTGAAGACAAATCTCCAAGCTTACAAACTCTCTCAAAACAAGTGTATATCTCTCTCTCTCTCTCTCTCTCTCTCGTTGTGTTCTCTCTCTGCTGCTGTGTTGTGGCGTGATTTCCCTCAAAAGATCCAGAGAAAAACATATTTAAAGGCCCACGGCGGCTGGCCCAAAATTAGGGTTGCAAAATTAGGGAGCAGGTGCTCCCTCTTTTGTACTAGGTGCTCCCTTTCTCCAGAATGTTCAAAAAGGGTCCAACTTCATTCCTTTCTAGCCAAATCCGATTGCAAGCTCCAGTCATTGCTTCCAGTCACTTTTGTACCTAGAATGACTCGATAGAGATTGAAAGACTCGATAAAAGCCTACAAAACAAGGGTTAGAATGCGCCAAAAACGCATTATATCAATTAGTTACACTACTTTGATGAAGGCTTTCGCAATGTCGGGGCAACCCAAGTTGGCGAATAGGGTGTTTGATGAGATGATGACGGATCCAAGGGTCAAAGTTGATTTGATTGTGTATAACATGTTGGTTTAAGGGTATTGCAGGCTAGGTTTGATTGAAGATGCGAAGAGAGTAGTTTCAAGTATGAAAGAAAATGAATTTTACCCAAATGTGGCAACTTATGGGAGTCTAGCCAACGGGGTTTCTCTGGCGAGGAAACCTGGTGAGGCGCTCTTGCTTTGGAAGGAAATAAAGGAAAGGTGTGAGGTGAAAAAGAAAGGAGAGTGTGAAGGAGATTCTTCAAATCCTTCTCCTCCGATGCTGGAACAGGATGAAGGGTTGTTAGATATGCTAGCTGATATATGTGTGAGGGCTGCGTTTTCAAAGAAGGCATTGGAGATGATCGCGTGCATGGAGGAGAATGGGATACCTCCAAATAAAACTAAGTACAAGAAGATCTATGTGGAGATGCATCTGAGGATGTTCACCAGCAAACACGCTTCACAAGCCAGAATATAGAGGCTAGTAGAACGAAAGAGAGCAGCTGAAGCTTTCAAGTTTTGGCTTGGTTTGCCTAATTCTTATTATGGAAGTGAATGGAAGTTAGGTCCAAGAGAAGATTAGATTATCCTGTTGATCAGGCTACTCTCTCTCATATACACCAATGTATACTAGGTTCTACCGTAGATGTTAGTTGTCGTCTATACATCGAAAGTCAGTAGGTGTGAATGAACAATGACCTAAACATTCAACCCAAATCCATGTGATAATAATACTCATTGTGTAATATACAATTGACTGATTCGATGAACAGGTTCACATACTTAGATATGAACAATACAATGGCAATGCACATCTAGCTTTACTAATGTTTCTGTTCTAAGGAAGGTTTTTTAGTCGGAATGCTAATCATCTTGACCTGGATGACTAACTCCGGGAATAAGATGAGGAGAGGACCTGTATATGAAGTTGTAGTTTTGGGTAACTCTCATAACATTTTGACTTGACTTGAGAGAAACGGTACCTGGTAATTTCTTTAACAATTATTATTATACAGTCTAATCACTTTCTTGATTGTCTTTATCTTTATGTGTGAGTTTGTTGCATTGATGGTTATTCTTTTATTTTGTCATATATGTAGACAATTATTGGTTTGACAAATGATTTCGAAACTTCATTGCAAGTTCTTCGTGTATTGTATTCGATATTGATATTACCGTGGAGGTTAGTGAGTTCAGAAGCATAAAGTTTAGTTTCATTAGTTACCATCGTTTACCAATTAAATAATATTTGTTTCTCTTTTCCAGGTTAACAAGAAAATAGAAAATTTATTTGATTTGTGATAGTTTTATACATGTATAAAAGATGTTATAGTGTATTCTCAAATAATTTCCAAATTGTATACATTTTTTTAGTTTGCCGATCATGTTATTCAAGAACATTGATCCTAAATGTGATCTACGTATTGGAACAAGGTTACTTCATATTCAATTGGGTAACCATGTTATTAAAGTTTTTATATTTGTTGAGAAAATCATGTTATTAAAATTCGTGTTATAATTAGTCGTAGTGTTGGTGACAAAGTATTAATCCTAGAATATTCGTATCTTGGTTTAGACGGAATGAGACGTAAAAGTTATGTTATAGTTGCTTTCGCAGTACCCATAAACAAGTGTCAAAAACAAACAATAGAAAACCAATCTAGAATGGTATTTACTCATAGATAATTTATATGTTGCAGTTTCTAAGATAGCATCGAGAACCAGTTTGAGGATTCTTTACTACAAACAAAGATGAAAAACTTCTTACAAAGACAAAAAAAATAAAACCCTTGTTTATATTGCGGTTTTCTAAAATTTTTAGTTTGTTTTATATCATTCGTTGCTGTTTTTTTTCCTACTATAGTTCCAAGTATACTATTGTTTTTCTTATGATACATTATCTATTTTTTGTTCTCTTTCTAAGATATCGTATTAATAGCTAGGTGCGCATGCATCTCATTTTAATAACAACTATAACTGTAACCACATGTTTATCGAAGGTTAGTTTTCTTTGTGATATGAGTGTGATGTAGAAAGATACTTAAAGCTTTGGTGTTGTACTTAGAGAATTACAAAGCAAAATGATTTGTATAGTACACATAAAAACATAATTTTCTTTCTTTTAGAGTTACGTAAACTGATCTCATCTTGCCATCTTGGTTTCGTGGATTCGCGTTTACAACTGATATAGAAATTTCTTTACATGCATGATAGATACAAAGATTTTTTTTATAAAATTGAAATAATAATGATCAGAAGTAAATATAAATATGGAATAATTATCACTTTTAAACTTTGTTTCATAAAATACTACCATTTTTTAATATTCCAAAAATACTACCTAAAGTTTTGATTTTCCAAAAATAAATTAAAATTAATCTTTAAAGCTTCAAACTAAACTCTAAACTCCCAAAAAATGAACCTAAAAACTAAGATAGTTAAGTTAAACCAAAAAAAATTAAGTTATAAACCCTTGAAAATCATTTTTTTGTATTTGTAGTATTTTTAGAAAACCAAAATTTTTAGTGATATTTTTAGAGAACTAAACTTTAAGTGGTATTTTTTAAAAATTTGTTTATTATTTGTAAGGATCAAAGTTTGTGACATATGTGGATCTGAGTTTATGCTTTGTAGTCTTGGCATTTATAAAATAATACAGAGCAAATACTTTTGAAACTTTTCTTTTTAAGAAAAAAAATTCGATTTTCTAGTTTGATAAATAAAAGCAAACAACGAATTGTCTCAGTGTATGTATATCCTTTTATCGTTTTTTATTTTTATAAATATAACAAAAGACGAGCTAGAGACTAAAGTACATGTCATTCTTCTATAAACCATCGCAAGTGATGGGGGGGATGGGCCACAATTTCATCGACAAAAGGAACAACAACCTAACATGGGCTAGAGACAAGTGGCTACAAGCAATGAATATGGAATGGGAAATACAGCTGCGGTGGAGCAACAAATTGCAACATGTGATGCTAAGGTTGATCCGGTTCAGCAACAGGTTGCAAAGCTGGTGGGTGAAAAACAAGTAATCGATCTAAAGGATACACTGGATTATGAGGTATCGGGCTCTATTTTGGGGAAGAGAATATCTAGGGAGACAGAGAGCTAAAGGATGCATGGAACTCAGCTGTCGGTGAAGATTCCGGTGACAGAGAATACAATTACTGAACACGAGTTGGAAATGGGAGAAATTAAGGTGGACGGAATTATGGAGGAGCTAGATCAGTCGGTGGAAACTGTCGTGGTAAGCTCGATGACTATGGCGAACGTATGGGCTCACCGCATTAAGTGGTGGACAATATGGAAACTTAGGGTGAGGAGGATGAGGTGGAACATGAAGTCGATGTTATGCTAGGATTCTAGGGTCGAGGATCTATGTATTGTTTTTAGTATTTTACATATATTTGTGAGGGTTAATGCTAATATATTAAGGTTAGTATCTCTTAATTTGTTAAAAATATAATTTTTTTTCAATATTTTCGGTGCATTTGTGAAGGTTTTGTGCTCACATACTTCAGTTTATTACCTATTAATTTGTTAAAAGAATAAAATTATAAATAAATTTTCATTTCTAAACAAAAATTATATCAAAGTTTTCAAAGCAATTAATGCTCGAGATAAGATTTTGAAGAAAAAAACTAAGCTCGATATGAAGCAGAATGTGATAAAAAAAAAGATCAAACGTCTCGAGACACATAATTCAGAATTGAAACAACTTAGATTCAACAAAATAGCCTATTTCTATAAATTATCAGACATATTTTTCATTGTGTTGATAGCAAAAAAGAAACATCACCATAAACTATATAATTATATGTCTATTATCATATAGATAATTTACATTCTATTTATAAAATAATGTTCAATATTGATCTTATAAATAATCTTAAATGTTTATGAGTTTGGATTGTTCAATTATATTTCATTGAATGTTAAATGTATAATATATTAAAATTATGTGTTGTTACTTGAAATAATTATTTAGTTTTGTGTTGAATCTAAATTTTCAGTTTTCAAATTTAGACTGTTAATTTTCGATATTTTTGTCCCGTGCAACACGCGGATATTTTCTTAGTATGTTCGTATTCATGAAAAGAATTTTGATAATCGTTGACTCACTGGACTTCGCATATGGATTTTGTTTTTGTTATGAATTTGAGATATACTTTTTTTAATTTTTTTTAACCCCATTATAGGTTAAAAATTCTTCGAAATTTGTTGAGTGAATCATGGATGTCTTAATATGGTTTGTAATAACGTGTACAATTAATGAATTAGTCTAAAAAATTGGTCTCAAAAATCTCAATAACCGTTACTTTACTATAATGACATCCAATGACAAGTGTTATAAATCATTAGGTAGATGTCCATTATAGATCCATGTTCTAGAATGTTTAAGACTTACTTGTTCTCCAAATTCTACTTATTCTCCAAGTATTTGTAATATTATATATACTCTATATTATTGATGGAATAAGACAACACAATTCTTTATCTCTTTCTCTTATTCATAACACGTTATCAGCACGAAATCCTGACCACTGAGTAAAAATCCTAATCGTTTTAGCATGAAATCCTAGCCGTCTAAACAAAAAGAAATCTGTGTTGAAATTTCTAATCGTTGTCGTCTCCTTCATAAGTCGTAACTCAACGTAGAGATTCATTCTATACAATCATCATGATAAGTACTATTTACCGTACTACTGATTATATTTGATAAAACATATTGTTTCATGCTTTGTGAACCTACACATGGATTATTGGGATTTTAATCGAATCATGCTTGATTATCGTTTCATGTTTTGCCATGTTTCCATAAGCACATGTTATGACCATATTATTTTAATTAATTGTTTGGCCCAAAATATTTAACAAGTTTCATTATTAAAGATTGGTATATGCTTTATCAATTCATGTTATTTATTGATTGATGACAGATAAATTGACTCTTTCTTAATCGGACATACTTTTACATCATCTTTATTCTACGATGCCGTCTACGTCTTATTTCATATGCCGAATTTACTTTCCCCAACCTCGAGATAAGTATTATTTTATCAAAGAATTAATGGCATATTTACATTACAATCGAAACAACCTTTATATAATAATCGACACATGCTTGATTAGAGTTAGATCATGTATAACCTTTGTTAATTGTGATTGATTTGTGTTAAAATAATGTGAGTTCTAGGAATATGAAATAAGACAAATTAGAGTTTTGATGATTGATAGAAACTGATAGCATTTGGCTTGTGAATCTTAAAATATTATAATATATATATATATATATAGTCGTGGCATAATTGCATACTTAAAATATAAGCAGATAATGCTTTATATCGGTTAATCTCTTACAATCAATTAGCTCATACATTTTGTTTATCTGTTTGTTCAATCATTATGGATTATTGAATCATGCCTTAGCATTCTTTTCTTTTGATTACTTGATCATGAATATATTACTTAATTAATTCATGATCTCGTTCATAAGTTGGCTTCACTATTTAGTATTTAGTAGTTATATTCAATATGGCTGATCTCATGTCTACTGTTATCATCGATGGTTTAGTAGTAAAGCATTATAGTTTCTGTTAATGGTTAATATGAATTGAACTTTTCAATATGAATTCATGGTTCTCTGTAAATAGGATAAAACCGACGCATGTTTTGATAGTTGGAGTTATTAATGTCACTGATTTACCAATTGTAACCTCATCATAGTGATCAATATTTTGGAGGTGATTGTATAAATATTTATATCTTTCGGTGATTGAATAGAGATTGCTTAGATTTTTTTTCTGAGTTTATTGAGTGAATTGATTGATTGAGAGTCTAGTTTATTGATATGATAGAAATACTAGTAAAATTGTGATAAGTTTATTATATGATACATTTCTATTATTTGATGAGTGGTTGAAATTGTTAGATTCTTACAATAAAATTCATGAATCACATCCAGTTAGTTATGATATATTCTTTGGAGTGAATGCGACAATCTTATATAAAAATATTAATAGATCATACTAATGACATTAAGTCAAAGAAGTTGCTATAAAAGTTGTCTTGAGTGGCCAAGACCAAGATGTTTCTTGGTAGAAATTAAATTCTCACTAGAAGTGTGAAAAGAAAATAGTAACAAGTTAATTATGGTCAATTCCCTGAAGTGAATGTGATGTCTTATACATAAGATCACACTAATAGCACTATGCCAAAGAATATGGCTATAAAGATCGTCCTGAATGGTCAATATTGAGATCAAAGAGTTTCTATCAAAAACTCATATTTTCACCAGAAGTGAAAAAATAAAGATAGTACAAGAAACATATTGAATGTTTAAGAAGAACATATGTATATGAATATTCCAGAAGAGCACAAAAATAGTATTTCATACGGGATAAAAATGGTAAGAGATAAGAGAGATTTCTCTAGATGAATCTAGTGTGAATACAATATTAAGAAGTGTAAAGATGAGTGAAAACTCCTGAAGAGCAGATATAAAATTTGCCTATGAGAATGCAATTTAAAATCATTGATGTGTTATACTCTCCCAAATCTCAAAAGTTAAGTATTAAAGAATGTTGTTGATTCTAGGGTGGCACTTCGAGATTGATGAACCTGAAGTTTCACCATCTCGAGGGGGAACATTATAGAATCTCACATATACAATAAGTAACATATCAGAAAATTATGTTCACTAAGTTCTTCGAACAATTCTCAAAGGAAAAGTGTGATCACCAGAATGTGATATTAAGACTACATGACTTGAATTCTAAAATCATAAAACAGTGTGTTCTCTGACAACTCCCACCATTAGCTTTGGATTTTCTAGAAGTAATTTTGATTATGATATCCCTTGAAGGGAGTAAGTGATTAGCAAAACAAAATAAACCAGAAGTTTACTATGAATGTAAAGTACACAAGAGGTTTACTAAAAATTAAATATTTGGCTTAACCGGATTGGTCATCCTGGTTTAATGATGATGCGAGAAATTATGAAAATTTATGTGGACATTCCATGAAGATCTAGAAGATTCTTCTTATTGATTTATCATATGTTACTTGTTCATAAAGCAATATGATAATCTGGCTTTCACCAGATAAATAATTTGGAATCTAATAGTTTTATGAAACATTTACAAGGAAATGGTTATGGGCTGATCACCCAATATGTGACATTTAGATACCTTATGGTAATAATAGATGCATCGCTTCAATGGACGCATTGACTCGATTGACACATCAACTAGAAGGTCACGTTTATCCTTGTTATAAATTTGCAACTTGAAGTTTGCAATGTTACTTTCTTGATTAAATTACAAGAGTATTTCAGAAGTCATGTTTGAAGTCTAATTATTGGATATCCATTAGAATAAGTGTTAAACATCCTGAAGCTCATGTTCAAACACGGAATTGTTTAGTAGCATTGATTCGCATCACCAATAAATATCTAATTATTCTCCCCATAATTATTGGTTTAGGGTCATAAACCAAATAGTTCTCATCTTAAATCTTTGAATGTTAAAAGTGCTCCACCACAGCGCTCTAAGATGAGTCCTCAAGGGAGGATAAAAATATATGTTGGATATGAATGATATTAAGTATCTAGAGCCATCCAAGAATAATTTATTTAAAGCTCGATTTGAAAATTCATTTTAATGAGTCAGACTAAAATAGTTGGAAAAGATATAAGTATCTATGAATTATCAATGATCCTCAGACTAAAAGATGAGTTTTAGAAAAGATAATTCCAAGTTTAGCATATTGATTGTCAGACACGTTTACTGACCCAAATAGAGTGATAAAATCACCTATCCAGCTGTATATGCTCTAATTAGAATTAATGTCCCAGAAGGACAATATCAGACTGCTAGTGAGTCTAAAGATCGCATGAAGCATGATAGACCTATTTGGTTCCAAATATAAGAATCCTCGTAAATGATGAAACGACCCGACCCAAAAATTTTAAATTTTTCTCTTCGGATTACTATCATCACAGATAATAATCCTCAATTGGGCCAAACACCAAGCCATGCGGAAACAATCAGATAAATAATAACAAACCAGACAATAACCAAATGAACCAATTCAACTAACCCCATACTTAATTGAATTCTAAACCGTTCAATTCCATAACAATTCAATTCCAAAACCAATAACCAACAATATCAATTTCCAGAATCTACTAACAACCTAGCGATTCTACAATACAACCATGAAATACGAGACTCTAGATCATCTCCTCTTCCCGGCCAAGATTCCACGATCACATTTTCTCTTAACCTGCAACACATGGCAAAAAGAGTTGCGTGAGTATTATCATAAATACTCAGCGACGCGGTCATCCCGTCTACAGGCTATTTATACATAAGCATAAACAATAAATAAAATACCAGGATGAGCATACACAAGCATTCACGAAACAAGTAAACACGAACCAAAACAGGAACTCTGTGTCGATTGACACAACCTCTAGGTGTCGATATACAGACTCCCCATGTCGATCGACACACCACCATGGTGTCGATCGATAGGATGCCCCGTGTCGATCGACACACCACCCTGGTGTCGATCGACACGACATCGTCGAACCCAGAATCGAGCCTATCCTCTCATGGCTCGAATTCGTCGCGATTCATCGAGTCTCCTGCACGATTTCAGTCACAAAACACACGAAATCCACCAAGCAATCGCATTCTATCCATCCCTTACACTTATGTAAGCCTACAGTCACGCACTCACCTCGATTCGAGAAGAAAAAGAGGATGAACACGAAGAACACACGAAGAACGCCCGAACAGCCTCTGATTTCACCTTCCCGGCCCCGAAATCGACCCAACAATGAACCTTCCTCGTTCCTAATAGCCTCCCACGCAATCACAAGCCTCAAGAACGATCAACCCTTCTCCAAAAATCACCAGAACTCACTCAAACTCTCTGATTCTCCTTTTCTTTCTGATTTCTGATTTTTGGAGAAAAAGTCGGCCAAACCTCACTGTTTCTCTCTTAAATATCGAACCTTAGGGTTCCCTAAACCGACCCACCAAACCGAGCAATTGGAACCAAATCGGTCGGTCCAATTCCAACTCGTGTCGACTGACACACACCACCTATGTCGATCGACACCTGTCCAAAAATCTGACTTCTCACAAGTCAAAATACCCGTGTCGATCGACACACCTCACCCATGTCGATCGACACACCAACCAAAATTCCACTTTTTGGTTCATGGGTGTTACAATTTTTCCCCACTAACACGGATTCGACCTCGAATCGCGCGACTCTGTCTCACTAAGGCTAACACTTCCGCCCGAAACCCGTCCAGATTCTCCCGGAACACCAACGATGCAACGCCCCTGGTCCGGATTAGGGCTGCCCGATTAATCGCCTAACAATCAAACAAGAACATGCACGACCAACCGTTGACCCTAAATTGGACCAAATGATCGGACAACAATCAAACAAGAACATGTACGACCAACGGCGTTACATATGCTACCAGGGTTGTCCGAACGAAGTTCTAAACGTAAGCAGAAACACTAGACTCAACATCCACATCCACTCTCATAACCCTCGGTCAGCACCACTCGTGATCACACTTGATCCCCGAGCTCTACCAGGCTCACACTAGCCCCATTGCACCGTCTCACCACGGCTGCAATCCTGACCCCAACCCGGTCAGCACCACCTGAGATCCACTCCCGATCCCCGAAGTTCATCCAGTCTCATGCTTACAACCACATTACAGATACCATTGCTCAACATCACTGCCTTGAGATACACCAGATCTCCCAGCTCAAACTCCTGCTCCTTCCGTCTCTTATCGGTATAACTTTTCTGCCGATCCTGAGCCTCTCTCATATGCAGCCTCAAGACACGGATCTTCTCTGTCGTCTCCTGAACAAAATCCGCACCATCATGCTCCTCTCCCCCACTTGAGTCTAGCATAACGGTGTCCTACACGGCCTCCCATAAAGAGCCTCATACGGAGCCATCGCGATACTCGCCTGATAACTGTTTTTATACGCAGACTCTACCAGGTTTAGATGATCCGCCCAATGACCACCATAATCCAGCACACACATCCTCAACAGATCCTCTAATGTCTGAATCGTCCCCTCCAACTGCCCATCTGTCTGAGGATGATACGCTGTGCTCATATGCACCTTAGTGCCCATCTCAGCCTGAAACGCCCTCCAAAACTCTGAGATAAATCTCGGATCCCTGTCTGACACAATACTCGCTGGCATACCGTGCAGCTTCACAATCTCCTGCACATACTTCCTAGCCAAAACAGCCGCTCCATCAGTCTTCTTGATGGCTAGAAAGTGGGCTCACTTGGTCAGACGAGCGACAATCACCCAAATCGCATCATGCGTCCGTGACACTGACAACCCCGTCACGAAGTCCATGGTAATCATATCCCACTTCCACTCTGGGATAGGCAAACTCTGCAACAAACCACTCGGAACCTGATGCTCAGCCTTCACCAACTGACACACGTTGCACGCTGCAACCCAGTTAGCTACATCCCTCTTCATCCCGACCCAGTGATAGTACCGCTTTAGGTCACGATACATCTTGGTCGCTCCCGGATGAATCGATAGCATGCTCGAATGAGCCTCCCTCAGGATCTCAAACCTCAGATCCTCGTCATTCGGTACACAAACCCGCTCGTTCACCAGTATCATCCCACTCGCTGAGACCACATACTCTGAACCGGCCGCCTTAGAAGCATCGATCAAACCCTGATCCTTCTCCTGAGCAACCTGAATCCTGCTCAACAAGTCTGCTTGGTTAGCTGCCTCTAACCCCAACGGCTCCTGTGAAATCACACATAACCTCAGCGTACTGATCTCGCCCACTAGAGCCTCCATATCATGCTCTTGATCTGAAGCAACTCTCTTCCGACTCAACGCATCTGCAACCATGTTCGCCTTACCCGGATGGTACCCAATCTCTAGGTCATAGTCTGCAACTAACTCCATCCAGTGCCTCTATCTTTGGTTCAGCTCTGGCTGAGTGAAGAAATACTTCAGACTCTTGTGGTCTATGAATACCTGCACCTTCCCGCCATACAGATAAGACCTCCAAATCTTAAGTGCAAAAATCACCGTAGCCATCTCCTGATCGTGGGTAGGATAATTGCACTCGTGCTTCCTCAACTGCCTCGAAGCATATGCAATAACCTTTCCCTGCTGCATCAGTACACACCCCAGACCAACTCCCGAAGCATCAGTATATACCACATACGGCTCACCCGGCTCGGGTAATGCCAAAACTGGTGTACTAGTCAGCATCTCCTTCAGCCTCCCGAAACTCTCCTCGCAAGCTGAAGACCACACAAATGGAACATCTTTCCCTGTTAGCTTCATCATCGACTGCGCCATACTCGCAAACCCCTTGACAAACCTCCGGTAATAACCCGCCAACCCAAGAAAACTCCTGATCTCGGTGGCACTCCTCGGCCTAGGCCAACCTCTGATAGCCTCAATCTTAGCCAGATCTACAGAAACCCCCTCCGCAAACACAACGTAGCCAAGAAAACTCATCTCTCGCTGCCAGAAACTGCACTTACTCAACTTTGCATACAGCTTCTACTCCCGCAACTTCTCCAGAATTAACCTCAAATGCACCTCATGTTCTTCCGGACTCCTCGAATATACCAGAATATCATCAATGAATATGATCACGAACACATCCAGATACTCCTGGAATACCCCATTCATCAACCGCATGAACGCTGATGGCGCATTTGTCAAACCAAACGGCATCACCACAAACTCATAATGCCCGTACCTCGTCCAAAAGGCCGTCTTCCTGACATCCGCCTCATCAATCGGAATTTGATGGTAGCCTGAAGCCAAATCAATCTTGGAGAACCAAGTAGCCCTTCGCAACTGATCCAACAACTCATCAATGCACGGCAGAGGATACCTGTTCTTCACAGTGACTCGGTTAAGCCCCCGGTAATCGATACACAACCGGAAACTCCCATCCTTCTTCTTCACGAACAACACTGGTGCTCCCCATGGTGAAACGCTAGGCCGGATGAAACCCTTCCCCAACAGATCATCCAGCTGTTTTTTCAGCTCTGCCATCTCTGCTGGAGCCATATGGTAAGGCGCCTTAGATATAGGAGTCGTCCTAGGCTCTAACTCAATCGTAAATGGATCTGACCGCGATGGTGGCAATCTCAACAACGACTAAAACACATCCTGGAAATCCCGAACAACCCGAATATCCCCAACTGCAACCTCTCCAACAGTCTCCGGCATCACTATCGTCGCCAGATACGCCTCACAGCCCTTCTCAATCAACTGTTCGCCCTGAATCGCTGAAATCATGAGACTCCCGGAAGTCGGTCTCACACCCTGAAACACCAACCTCCCTGCCTCTCGCTCAACATCACACGCCCTCGATGACAATCCAAATGGACTCTGTACCGATCCAACCAATCCATACCCAGGATGATATCGTACAACTCTACTGGACTAATACCAGATCTGCTGGCATCGACTCTGCCGCCACCAGAACATCTACACCATGAGCCCGCCCGAATGTAGCCAACGTCCTGCCGCCAGCAACCTTAACTACTCCCGACTGCTGTCCGGAATCGCTCCGGATCTCGCTGCCCTCCGCACACTCTGGAGTAATGAAGCTATTCGTAGCTCCCGAATTGAACAACACGTGGGACCCACATCCACCCACAACTAAGGTCCCTGCACAAACCCCATGTGCTTTAAGACCCGACACTCTAACGCAGACTCACAATTTTTCCAACAGACTGAATTCAAACAACATAAGAATTTAAAAGAAAAGATCAAGTCTGGAATTTACCTGTGATCGGTCTGGCGCTAGAGCCGCCTGCCTCTGCCGACGTGTACACTCGCAGCGCCGCTGCAATCTGTGCCAAGGGCTGGACCGCCATTGGTTGCACTGCCGCTACCGCCATCAACTGTAGCTTAAGGCACTTGGGCTTGATATGTCCCGGCTCCCTGCAGTGGTAACACACCTGAGCACTTCGTGCTGCACTCCTTTGCGGACAACTGGCCACCTTGTGACCTATGCTACCACACCCGTAGCATCCTGAACCACTCTGTCCACCCTGATTGGTCCCGGAAGTGCTCTCACACTTCCTCTTCTGACCCTGCGTAGGCTTGCCGCCCCTGCTCGATCCCGTCTGCTGCTGAGATCTCCTATGCTGCTGCTGCTGCACCGGTGGACTAATCACCACAGCCTGCTCTCTGAGGTCCTCCTCAATCACTGCAGCAGTCTCAACCAGCTCCGCCCTCGTGGCGAACTTACTCGCCCTGCAGCGAGTCCTCAACTCAACTCAAAGTCCCCCGAGGAACCTCCTCACCTGTACCAGGAGTCGGCTGAACTCCAAATCAATCTCCCTCACAGTCCGATCTCCCTGAATCAGGTTCAGAAACCTTGACTCAATCCTGTCCACCGCCTCCTGCGGGAAATACTTGGCATTAAATTCAGCCAAGAAATCCTCCCAGACCATCTCGGCCCGTACTCGCTTGGCCTCAACGCCTCTTTACCAGAGATGCGCGTCACCATCCAGATAATGGACTGCCAGATCGACCCGATATCCCTCTGGACACCTGATAAAGCGAAAGTTACGCTCCAACCTCCGCCGCCACTCATCGGCATCCTCAGGCTTGGCACCACCCGAGAAAAACCCGGTGTCAATCCTCTGCATCTACTCCATCATCCTCAGGTAGAATGGGAGCTCCTCTGCAACCGCCACTCCCAGCTGCACACCAGCCACTCCCGGCTGAACCCCCGGAACCTTACCAGAAGCCGGTACCCCACCTGGTAACCGCTCCAGAATCAACTGCAGCAAACCCGCCAAACGATCATCTCGGTCTTGGGCCACACCTATGGGAGCACCCCCACCCGGGCCCCCGCACCACCAGCTATCTTGGGATCCACACTAGCCCCACTAGCCCTCACGCTGGCACCCGTAGCACTCTCACCCACAGACCCCTCTTGAAACGCCTGCGAGTCTGCCACCTGCTCCTGCGTGGTCTCCTGGGCCACACTCACGGCATCAGACTCAACCTGCAGTCCTTGCCTGCGCCCAACACGACCACCTCGGCCTCCATGGCCCCCATGACCTCTGCCTCTAGCACCTCTAGCCATCACTCTGCACTCACCAGCAGATTACTAAATACTATAACAACAGAAAAATCAAACAAACATATACCGTGGAATCTCATTGAAGGCACGGAAGAGATAATCTAGGACTCCATACCCACACAACAAGCAATCAATTATCACTCAATCAATCAATTGCACCCACCCTAGAACCATAAAGGCTCTGATACCAAAATGAAACGACCCGACCCAAAAATTTAAAAATTTTCCCTTCGGATTACTATCATCACAGATAATAATCCTCAATTGGGCCAAACACCAAGCCATGCAGAAACAATCAGATAAATAATAACAAACCAGACAATAACCAAATGAACCAATTCAACTAACCCCATACTTAATTGAATTCTAAACCGTTCAATTCCATAACAATTCAATTCCAAAACCAATAACCAACAATATCAATTTCCAGAATCTACTAACAACCTAGCGATTCTACAATACAACCATGAAATACGAGATTCTAGATCATCTCCTCTTCCCGGCCAGGATTCCACGATCACATTTTCTCTTTACCTGCAACACATGGCAAAAAGAGTTGCGTGAGTATTATCATAAATACTCAGCGACGCGGTCATCCTGTCTACAGGCTATTTATACATAAGTATAAACAATAAATAAAATACCAGGATGAACATACACAAGCATTCACGAAACAAGCAAACACGAACCAAAACAGGAACTCTGTGTCGATCGACACAACCTCTAGGTGTCGATCGACAGACTCCCCCATGTCGATCGATACACCACCATGGTGTAGATCGACAGGATGCCCCGTGTCGATCGACACACCACCCTGGTGTCGATCGACACGACATCGTCGAGCTTATCCTCTCATGGCTCGAATCCATCGCGATTCATCGAGTCTCCTACACGATTTCAGTCACAAAACACACAAAATCCACCAAGCAATCGCATTCTATCCATCCCTTACACTTATGTAAGCCTACAGTCACGCACTCACCTTGATTCGGGAAGAAAAAGAGGATGAACACGAAGAACACACGAAGAACGCCCGAACAGCCTCTGATTTCACCTTCACGGCCCCGAAATAGACCCAACAACGAACCTTCCTCGTTTCTAATAGCCTCCCACGCAATCACAAGCCTCAAGAACGATCAACCCTTCTCTAAAAATCACTAGAACTCACTCAAACTCTTTGATTCTCCTTTTCTTTCTGATTTCTGATTTCAGGAAGAAAAAGTTGGCCAAACCTCATTGTTTCTCCCTTAAATATCGAACCCTAGGGTTCCCTAAACCAGCCCACCAAACCGGGCAATTGGAACCAAACCGGTCGGTCCAATTCCAACTCGTGTCGATCGACACACACCACCTGTGTCGATCGACACCCGTCCAAAAATCTGACTTCTCACAAGTCAAAATACCCGTGTTGATCGACACACCTCACCCATGTCGATCGACACACCAACCAAAATTCCACTTTTTGGTTCACGGGTGTTACAAAAGAAAATAACCAGATAATTAGAATGACCAGATCGAGGAAAGAAAAATTTCGAATAAGCTCTAGAAGAAACATAAACATGACGAATGAAAATATTCAAGTACTTGACCATGAAGAGAGATAGCTAGCTATGTTATGTTTGAAATAAGATGGAACCAAAAAGTAAATCGACGTCGTAATATTTTGCATGCTATGAGCAGTTGATTTTATGAATAAGAAGAGGATCATGAAAGTCTATTGAAAAGTGTACAAAAAGTAATGATTGGGTAAGTGGAATGGAAGAAAATAGATGTATAATATCTTGTAGAGAATTAGACCAATAGTCTATTCACATGAAGTGTAAAACCTGTGGAAGATAAATTAGTCTTTGTGTGAAATAATAGTGAAATTATCACAAAGACAAGGAATATTTTATGAAGAGATATGTTCTCTTGTGGTGGATACAATACTTATAAGTCTGGCAATATGTTATTGAACACTGGATAATTACATATGATTGCAATCCTTGAAGGATGTGAAAGATACCGAAGAATTAAGGGTATCAGAATTATGTTCTCGGGAATTCTCTCAATCGAATGAATATAAATTATGTAACATGGGGTATAATCATGTATTTATCAAAAGATTTTGATAAAGTAATTCTTAATTGAAGATCATCGAAACTCCAGTAGAGTTATCACAAGTAGTACGATAATAATATATAATAAAAGATCACTGGATAATGATATTTATAAAAGTCCCAGAAGAATTCAATGTAAGGAGATTTCGTAAATGATTTGCTATAATAGCAATGTATGTGATGATTTGAACACTACTAGAACTCCTTAAGAAATTAATATCTAAAAAAAGGATTTGAGAATATACCTTGGAAAGATAAATTTATCTTCAGATATCCCAAGTTGAACATCTAGCGCAAAATATGTTATTTCAATAAATCTTTAGAAGATTTTACAGAAAATGTTCATATATGTTTGGTCTTGAAGTACCATACATAAAATGCAATGAGATTTTGTATGATAAAAGAAAAGATGGTATGGACCAGAAGTCCAATCATCTGAGATATCATATTATATGAGTCTAAAGACTATGTTTATAGTAATTTCGAAAGATCGAAATTCATCTCTCGAAGAAAATGTTTCCGAGGGGAAGATATATAATGATGAGCGTGGATGTACTTTTTTTCTTTATCATAGTTTTTATCCCATAGGGGTTTTATGTGAAAATGTTCTTAACGAGACATCAAAGAACACCCAAATGAGAGACACTTAAGGAGAAATATTATCATTACAAAGATATATGAAAATCTATCAATCTCCCAAATGTATATCATACATTGATGATATCGAGAGAAACAACGAGAATGATTAAGATAAATCACCTGAAAGATCCATGAGTTGCAGAAGAAAGGCGATGTACATGTTCTACAGATTCGTTCAAGTGAAGCTTTGGCGGACTTATTTTCCAAGATACTTCCAGGTAGTACTTTCAAAATGCAAGTTCAACATTTGGGTACGTCGTCACAAAGATATCAAGTTATGCACTCATCAGGGGGGAAAATAGCGCGTTGCACTTTTTTTCCTTAACCATGGTTTTGTCCTAATTAGGTTTCTTAGTAAGATTTTTAATGAAGCAACATCTTATACGCATTAGGATTATTTTTACTATAATGACATCCAAGAGGGAGTGTTATAAACCCATTAGGTGGATGTCCATTATACGCCCATGTTCTAGAATGTTCTAGACTTATTTGTTCTGCAAGTTCTACTTATTCCCCAAATGTTTATAATCTTATATATATTCTCTATTATTAATAGAATAAAACAACACAATTTCTTCTCTCTTTCGTTTATCGCTTATGAATAACAAATAAGCGCTACTTTAAAAGTTATGAAGCGATTTGAGGCACGTGACTATCATTCCTCATTGATTGTTGTACAAAGTAATGAATTAGTGTGGTTGTATCAATCTATATTATGCCTCTTCCATTGTTTTGATCATGACAAACCAGTAACAACGGAATCTTCACTCATTTTAAATATTCGGTAATCCGCATTAACAAAAAATTATGTAACTAAACGAAGATTTGGTAACATTTTAAAGATATTTAACATTTGTGATTTTGTAATCCGTAGATGAAACCGCGTGGTTTTGGACCTACCTAAAAAATAAAAAGACCCCGGTCTGAGTCGGTTTATTTTCCCACTGTAATAAATCCGTTGAGCTCCAGAGATTGTGCATTAATGGCGATTCTCTCGTCTTCATCATCATCATCATCATCATCATCCTCGGCGATGCAGAAAGGAATTGTTGTTACTGTACCACTTCTTATTCTATCTGCGTCGTTTTTGGCGGTTATCTTCTTCATCCGATCGTCTTTTATGTCTTCCTGCTCATGTCCTTCATCTATATCCTCCCATAACGACGATGATGTTGTCTCTGCCGTCGCTGTTGGAGGCGGTTATGTTAGGTCGGCGGAGAGGATTTCGACGTCGCAAGAGGATATAGATTGGGTTAAAGATCTGATTAGCTCGAACGGTTTACATATGCAGGATAATGTGCTTCGGAAAGGGATCAATCCTCGCACTAGGGATCAACAACTCCAAGATCTCATACAGTAATCATCTTCACTTACTTGTTTCGTTTTTTATTCAAAATATCTCCAGAATCAATCTGATTTTGTCGAATTCGCTGCTGTGATGTGATGAATTGTTGTGGTTGTAGCAATCTATTATGCTTTCAGAGTTTCAATGTGTTTATGGTTGGCTAATATCTGTAATTGCTTACTTGGATTTGGAGATTAAGAGGATCAGAGTGTAGAGCTTGTGATTCACTTGTCATTTGTTGTTGGTGTACACCATTTATATAGTGCAGATCTACCAAGAGATCCTAACAAGTAAAGCCAATCTAGAGTATCCATTGTGTTCTGTAAATTGGTCTCAGTGCGTGTTTTAGATTCTTAGTGGTCTTCACTGTATTACCTCCCATTGTCTGTTTGCCAATTCTGCATCTGAGCTTTCTTTCTGTATTGGTATCACTTTTGAAATTTACTCTGTTGGAAATTCAGGTACAAAGGTATTTCGCATTACGAAGGAGATGAAGCAACCAACAACACAGTTCTTCCTTGTCCTGGGGAGTTACTTCTTGAGGAGCATCACAGCAATTACGGTGAACCATGGGCCGGTGGGCGTGACGTGTTTGAGTTTTTAGCTGAAGCAGCCAATCTAAAACCTAATGCTAAGTCCTTGAAATAGGATGTGGTACGCTCCGTGTTGGTTTGCATTTCATCCGCTATCTCAATCCCGGGAATTTTCACTGTCTTGAAAAGGACGAGCTTTCTCTAATGGCTGCCTTAAGGTACGAGCTTCCTTCTCAAGGTCTTCTACATAAACGGCCTCTAATAGTAAGAGGGGAAGATATGGAATTCAGCAAGTTTGGTTCAGATGTAGCCTATGATCTGATATACGCAAGTGCAGTGTTCCTCCATATGCGTGATGAACTTGTTTGGACTGGACTCGAAAGGCTAGTAGATAAGTTGAAGCCTTACAAGGGGAGAATCTTTGTGTCACATAACATAAAGTTTTGTACGCGTTTAGGAGGAGACAAATGCATAGATAGACTAGCAAGCTTAGGACTCGAATCCCTCGGGAGACAAACACATGATAGTTTGCTGTTTAATCACTACGAGATCTGGTTTGGGTTTAGGCGGATATAAGGATAATTGTTGCGTGTCTTTCTGAGTTTATGTAGGTATTCGATGTTTGATTCCATCCAAAGAGGATTGGATCGATTTTCTTAACAGTTAACACATAGAGTTTTACAGATTGTTGGGTGATATGATGATATCTTCTGTAGTAGAGTTACAAGCTTCACAACAAAGCAGTGAAGTACACACATGGAGATCGAGACTCGTGTATTTATAAATACAGTTTTGTTAGTCAAATGATTCGAGATGGTTATATTTTATTTATTTGTTTGTTTCAAAATTTATATTGTTGTGTTTTGTAATTGTATTTATTTTGACTTGTTTGTATTTGGAACACTTTATACAGTAATGAGTTTAAGAAAAACTTTGAATTAAAAGTAGTTTAAGAAAATGGTGTGTTCAATAGAATGATTTTCTCAAAAAAAGAAAAAAAAAATGGTGTGTTTGAGGGTTGGTCTCAAAAATCTCAATAAACGTTATTTTTATGAAGCGATTTGAGGCACGTGACATGCGCGTGCTAAGGTACACAGCTCGAATCTGACTCGTTTTTTTGGACCATGTCCTCCAATGTCCTTGTTACTTTTTTTTAAATCAGATATAACCTCCAACCAAATTTTATTTTATTTTTGATTTAAATTTGGTATAGAAAAATCAGAAAATAGGAAAAATACCAAAAAATCCTTAATGAAATATCTTAATTACGGATCCAACCACCCCGAATTGGATCAACCCACACTCGACCCGTTTAATTCGGATCCCACTCTCCCTCTCCTCCTTAACCCGACAAACGAATCAACTTCTTTTTTTTAAAAACATAAGTCCGCGAACTCTCCCTCTTCTCTTCGCTTCTTCTTGTTCAAGTTCAACTTAGTACAACCAACCGAATTCGATCAACCCAAACCCGTTTAATTCGAATTCCCTCTCCTCTTTAACCCGAAATCGAATCAACTTCTTTTAAAAAAAAAACACAAGTCTGCGACAACATTCAACTCTCCCTCTCTTCGCTTCTTTTCAACCAAGTTCAACCAAGTACAACCAAGGATAATTGTTCTTAAAACGAAATCTAATTCCAAGGTAAGTCCGAATCTACTTCCTATATTCAAATCCGAGTAGAATTCGCGATGAAATTAGGTTAAAATGGTTAACCGATTTCGGAAGTTATAATGTTGGGTTTGTTTGGTTTTTCGAAGATAAATGCCGCGCACGAAGAACGCAAGTTATGTTGGAGAAACATCTCAAGGACAACGCGAAGTCGGAGTCCCTGATAGTTCGAATGACAGTGAACCACTTGTAAATGACTCAGAACAAACTGTGTCGGACTCTAGCCATTCCACGGTATGACTCATTACTGTGGCCAACTAAGTGCAATTTGGTATAACTTGCAAGTTTTGTAAATTTTTGAATGGTTAAATAATTTGGTATAACTTGGTATAACTTGCAAGTTTTACTAAGGTACATCTTGGAATTCAATTCGGAAACAAAAGTTGGTAAATGTTGATATAACTTACTAGTGTTTGTAACTTAGTAATCGGTTAAATAACAAGTTATAATTTGGTATAATCTGCTAGTTTTACTAAGGTACATCTTGGAATTGAATTCGTAAACAAAAGAGGTAACATGGTATAACTTGGCATAACTTGGAATTGAATTCGGAAACAAAAGGGGAAACTTGGTATAACTTGTCAGATTATTGTAATATATTCCGAAAAACTAAAAGGATTAACTTTGTTAATTTTGTTTGATTGCAGGATTCTAACGAGGAAGTTGCGTTAGAAAGAAGGCTAGAGATGTACTTTCCACCGTCTCAATATACAAAGCCGTTTAAGATTTCGGCTAAGTGTAGTATTAAAGAGACGGTGAAACTCCTTGAAGACCATCTTACACATGATGAGATGTCGTGGTTCCGCAATCACCCACAATTCAAACATTTCTTCCATATGCCCAAGTCCGCGAATCATAAGTTGATGGGCATGTGGATGCTTTTTCTTCGCACGGCGAAGATAGCGAAGACAAAGGAATGTTGGTTCGTAGTGAACGGAGTTCCAATCCGGTATTCTCTAAGAGAAATGGCACTCATCTCTGGATTGTATTGCCATAACTATCCAGCGAACAAAGACACTTTCGGCGGGACCGCATTTGTTGGTGCTCAGTTTGGGGTGGGGACAACAATAACTCTGGAAAAAGTCAAGAAGAAGTTATTTTCAATGAAGAAACCTTTTGAAAATCGGTTGAAGATGGCAGTGCTATATTTTTTGTGCACCGTTCTTATCGGGAAACGAAAGGGAGGGAAGCAAGCACCCTCTGTCCACCCTTTCTTTATTAGAGCGGTGGAAGATCTTGAAGGGTGCCGCTCATATCCGTGGGGACGAGAGGCATTTGAGCAGAACATTAAAGACATCTTCCATTGTATGGACCACTATGGAGGGGATGTGAGAGGACAGTGGGTCTTTCCTAGCTTCATTATCCCGCTGGAGGTAAGTTTTTTAAAATGTATAACTTAGTATAGCTCAAATTGAATTCGGACCAAAAGGGATAACTTGGTATAACTTGGTATAACATGGTACAACTTGGTATAACTTGGTATAACTCAGTTCGTATGACTAAGTATAACTTGGATTTTGTGTGATGATGTGTAGTATCTTGCGTTTGAGGCCATTCCTGCCCTGAAGAATAGTTGCATTGAAGTTGTTCCTGCACACAAAAGCTGTCTTCGTATGTGCAAGATGAAGTTCAAATCCGGCAAGATGAAAGGGTTTGCTCTTAAGGACATCAATGTCCAACTTGGTACAACTAAGGTTAGTAATCCGTTTATATTGCAAAAACGTTTTATTTTTTTTATCAAATTGGTAGTTATTAATTTGTATTTATTAATTTTCTTAGGATATTCAGAGTATCCTGACTCTAACCAGCCGTGAGAGGCGTATGTTGCACCAACTCATGGATATTGATAATGGGTGGAACGATAATGATGATGCATTGACTGATGGGTGGACGAGGCTTATTCTGGTGGAGAAGAAGATGGTATGGTCTCGAGATCTTTACATTGAAGATGTAAAGGCCAGAGGATTAGATCCTGATGTGGGTGATAAGGACGATGTTGTGGGTTTCAGTGGTGTTATTCGGGATGAGACTATACCCGAAGATGCTCCTGAGACTACGCCTGCGGATGCTCCTGAGTCTATACCTGCGGTTGCTCCTACTATGCCTGCGGATGCTCCTACTATGCCTGCTAATGCTCCTTATCAGTGGAGAAATGAAATGGTTGCGCTAAAGGGCCAGATTGAAAAAATGTTTTCCGAACTAAATATGAAGATTGAAGGCCTTGGTACCAGAGTCTCCTCTATTGAATCATCTGTGAGGTTGGAAAGAGAAGAGGATGAGTATAACTGTGGGTTTGATGACTATAACCCTCGGTTTGAAGAGGAACAACCTGCTGCGGAACAGGTACAACTTGGTGCAACCTGAAAATCTGTAATAAATCAATGATATATGATATATGACATATGATATATGATATATGCTATGATATATGAACAGGCACAACCTCGTGCAACCGAGGTACAACCTGATGCAACCATGCTACAACCTGCTGCGGAACAGGTACAACTTGGTGCAACCGAGGTACAACATGATGCAAACATGGTGCATCCTGCTGCGGAACAGGTACAACTTGTTGCAACCTGAAAATCAGTAATAAATCAATGGTAATATATGATATATGCTATGATATATGAACAGGTACAACCTCGTGCAACCGAGGTACAACCTGATGCAACCATCCTGGTACAACCTGATGCAACCTGCTGCGGAACAGGTACAACTTGGTGCAACCGAGGTACAACCTGATGCAACCATGGTGCAACCTGCTGCAGAACAGGTACAACTTATTCCAACCTGAAAATCAGTAATAAATCAATGATAATAGATGATATATGCTATGATATATGAACAGGTACAACCTCGTGCAACCGAGGTACAACCTGATGCAACCATGCTGGTACAACCTGCTGCGGAACAGGTACAACTTTGTGCAACCGAGGTACAACCTGATGCAAATATGGTGCATCCTGCTGCGGAACAGGTACAACTTGTTGCAACCTGAAAATCAGTAATAAATCAATGATAATATATGATATATGATATATGATGTATGAACAGGTACAACCGGCTGCAACCGAGGTACAACCGAGGCTTTATGAGAGGAGGAAGAGAAAGAGAACAGCCGAGGTTCCAGCTGAGGCTTCATCGGAGGTTCCAGTAGAAGCTTCATCAAAGGTCCCAGTAGAAACAACGCATAAGATCAAGTATATAGCGAAGGGGAAGGGAAAGGGAAGTACCGTTGTGTTGAGGAGTCCTATTGGTACTAGGCAGCGTGACAAGATTTTAGGACAGAAGAAGGATTAGAGTGTGTTTGTCCTCTCCTTTTATTTGATTGAACTCTTTGATTTGAACTCTCTTTTTTTGGTGTTTTTGTTTTTGTATGGATTTAACTTGGTACAACTTGTGTTTTCTAAGGATAACTTGGAGCAAGTTTTTTAGGAGTAAAACATATCAACAATTCAAGTTCCAAAACCACAATTCAACCTCTAATTCCACAAACATATGGTCCTTACATAGTTGTACAAACATACGGTCCTTAAATACGGTCCTTAAATACAAATAGTTGAAGAAATAAACGGTCCTTACCTAATTGTACCAATACGAGACCTAGTTATTCTTAGTTACACAATCTTGATAATCATTGTTCCAATAAGAAGAAGGGAAGAACATAGAATCAGTAATGTCCTCGTTTTCTTACTTTCTTGCTTCAACAGGAGAACTTCTTCTTCAAGAACACTTACTTGAAAATCCAACTGTTCTATCTCATCCAAAAATGCTTCATCAACCCACTTAAAAACATGGCCATCGTTCACAAGCTACATAAATTATTGAACAAATGTGAAAGTGTAAAGAAGATGTGAATTTGGGTCATGTGAATTCAGTCAAGTTAAGAGATGTACCTTCCTTTGAGCAGCATACAAGCACCAGTAGTACCGACGACAAGGATTCGATACCGACCCAGAAATTTTTTCAACAATCACGGATCCACAGTGACATTTTTTTGGAATTCCAGGAACCCTAATTCGTTTAGAGAATGTGCCATATGTGTTCGTCGATGCTTCAGAGTTGCAGCTCATATCGAAACCGGAAAATCGGGAAAAGCCAAGTAAAAGGATTCGAAAAATCAGAAATGGGACAGTAAACGGAATCGGAAAATCGATTTATGAAAGGAAATAAAATCGATTTATGAAAGGAAAGAAAATCGATTTGCGAAAGGCAAAAGAAAATCGATTTGTAGAGGGATTGAAGGAACCCACTTGAAGGAGGGATGTGCCGTCTTTTGAAAATCAGAAATGGAGAAGAGGATGATGCGAGAGGGATTTTTGAATTTTTTCAATCTTTGGAAAAAAGGATTCACACGTGCGCCGCCTTTTCGCACGTGTGTAGCTACCAAATGTGCCAAGTTGTACATGATTGACCAGTTGTACAATTTTTGGCAAGTTGTACTTTTTAAAAAATTTCTTAAATGTTAGGTATACACATGTTTAATGACAACATTTGTAGTTGCACAAATGGTTTATGGTAATTTATATATAATAGAAACAGTTTTGTGGAATAATATTTGACAGAACATAATTTTAATGACCGTTTGTAAGTTTAAGTGGTTAACATATGGAAAGTAACCATTAAATTCTAATGTCTAACATGAGATATTATAACCAAGTAACACATCCAATTGTTCAAAATTTATATTATTTTTTTGTACTCAAATGTTAATTTGAATATGACATAAATATTCAAAATTTATATTTAGTAAAAATAATGTTACCGTTTTTTATTTAATATAATTTTTTTTTTAATTTTTTTTTAATTTAGTAAGTAATAAATCAATGATATACTTTAATAAGTAATAAATCAATTATATAATTTAATAAGTAATAAATCAATTATATAATTTAATAACTAGTAAATTAATAATATATTTTTTAAAAATAAAATATCATTATTTAAATAATATAAATTTAACAAAAACTAGAAAATAATTATTGTAATATAAATTAAATAAATTAGTTTTATAACTATTATTTTAAAACAACATCTAACAATAGTGTAACAAGTAAATGAAAAAGATGAAGATTAATATCACAAGTCTAGTTGGACAATCACGAAACAAGTTGTACTTAGTTATACAAAGATAAAACCATCAATATCCATTACACTCCACAATTAAACCAACGATCAGCAAAGTTTCCCGGTTGTTGAACAGATGACGACTCAGGCACGGAAGACGACTGAGGCTGAGGCTGAGGCATGGAAGACGGCTCAGGCACGGAAGACAATCGAGGAATGGAAGATGATCTCGAGGTACGACGTCCTTGTTCTCCGGTTGAGGGAAACCTCCTTGTTCGTTTTCTTCCTTTCTTTTTCACATACGCCTTAGGATGGACAATCAAATCACGCACATCCTGAGGCACCGTCCACATATCCATACTAGGAACTGGATATATCGACTTCGCATATGCCAATGTCCACTGCTCCATCCAGTAATACTTAGAGCAAAATTCATGCAATGGGAACTCAGTACCCATGCTATTCTTTGCTGCCATGGCAGCAGCTATAGCATGCACGCACGGATATTTGTCAATATCAAAACACTTGCAATCGCATGTCTTATTCTTCAAATCAACCACATAACTACTCCCATCAATTGCAGTCACCTTGTACTCAAGAAAGTACAAGTTTATCTCGGTCACTGGTAAGAGCTTAGCTTCCGTACATCGTGTGTGCATCAATTTCTCAACATACTGAACTAGCTTCTGCCCTTCCGGTGTCTCCACGGACATCTTTCTATGCTTGTTCCACCATTCAGTAACTTTTTCAATAATCGCATCGATCATTGGTAACAACGCATATGTCCTCGCTTGTACAAAAACACCATTAATCGATTCAACATTATTAGTTGTATCTATATTGTATCTTGACCCGGGAAAATAACACCTTGCCCATTTCTCCTGTCCAACACTATTCTTCAGATACGCACCTGCGTTCGGATACTTTTTGACAAAAGCAGCAAAGAGGTTCAGGAACTCAGGCGTTTTTGCAGCTCAATTTAACATTCTGAGACAAATGATAAATACAATACCCATGGTGAGACAAAGGGTACACTGCACTTATGGACTTGATGAGGCTTTGATGTCTGTCAGAACAAAACACCAGTTCAGGACAATCTGGTACAACTGTTTTCAACTTTTCGAAAAACCAGGTCCAACTTGCATCTTTCTCACGATCAACTACACCAAAAGCAACCGGATAATGGTGATGATCTGGATCTTGACCTGTAGCCACTATAAGCACTCCCCAAACTTATTAGTAATACATGTGCCATCCACAATGATCACCTTCCTCATGGCTTGGAAGCCTTCAATGCAAGGACCCAAAGCAAAAAATAGGTACTTAAACCTCTTTTTCTCATCCAGTTCAACATATGAAACTGTACCGGGATTCTTCTTCTCCAACATGTGCAAATAAGAATACACATTCTTATAGCTATCCTCTGGAGTACCGCGAACATCAGCAGCAGCTAGTTTTTTCCCTCTATTTGCGGTCGAATATCCGACTTTAATACCAAGTCTTGACTGAACCAAAGGGATGAGATGTTTTGGAGCTGGAGTCTGTATCGAACATGGGTAATCTTCTCGTAATACAGATGCAACCAATCGTGTTGTACCTCTCCTTTTCTTTCGCATTGTACTCGTAGTTGACCGCGAGCATGTATGCATCTTGTGGTACGTTCTAACCGAGAAAGTGTCTGACAGCATATCCTTCGCAGCTCGAAGAAACCACTTGCAACCTTTTTTACGTTCACAACATTTTACCAGAAACAACTCCTTATTCGACTTCACTATATCAAACTCAAAACAGTTTTTGTGCGCCGTTGCCTCAACTACATCTCTCACTGCATTCTTACTTGGAAATTCTTGACGTATATTCAGATTCAACCCATCTTCCCATTCTATATTTACAGTCGGGGTTGCATCACCTTCAACTATTTCATAGTTATCTATATTTTCTGGTTCTTCGTCATAGATAACAATGGTGGCCCCAACGTTAGAATTTTTTGACGCTTCTCCTTCAAACTGAGTCGTGTTCTCATCTTCAGTCGTGTTCTCATTTGAACATGTCCCACTTGTATTCACCTCATCATTACTTCCAACAAATAAACTTCCTCGATCATGCTCACGCTCATGCTCCTTATCATTGACAACTTCCACATGCAAAACATAGAATTTATCTTCATTTATTTCCAAAAATGATACAACATCATCATCATCGAAGATATATAGTGGTATCGTTCGGTCCACTGGATCTGCAACGTAACTCAATTTCAGCTTAGTCGTAGCTTCATCAACCTTTGTCTTTAAACATATTTTATTCACCAAATATGAATAAGTGACGTCTTCATACGATCTCTCCAATCTAAGAAATTGATGAATTTGACTTGAAATCCATTTATTTTCATTTCCTTTTTTCAAATAATATCCCCCAAAATCAAAAACAATCTTCATGTGAGGATTATTACTGCGCCCCTGAAATTCAATAGAAGGCCAAATTAGATTCGGTTATACCAAGTTGTTCTTTTTTTTTCAAGTTATACCAAGTTGCACGATTTAATTTTGAACAGTTATACCAAGTTATACAAGTTGTACCGAAATCCAGTAAGCCAAGTTTAACAAGTTATACCAAGTTATACAAGTTGTACCGAAATCCAGTAAGCCAAGTTTAACAAGTTATACCAAGTTATACAAGTTGTACGATTTAATTATCAACAGTTATACCAAGGTATACTAGTTGTACCGAAATCCAGTAAGCCAAGTTTAACAAGTTATACAAGTTGTATGATTTAATTATCAACAGTTATATCAAGTTATACAAGTTGCACGATTTAGTCATTTAACAAGTTATACCGAGTTATACCAAGTTTTACCGAAATCCAGTCACCCAAGTTTAGCAAGTTATACAAGTTGCACGATTTAGTCAATTCAGTTTAATTCAAGTGTTACTACAACCCAGATCGACAATTCAACCCAGATCGACAATTAAACCCAGATCGACTATAAGAAAAAACGAGAATGATTGGAATGAGCATTCAAGAACAAACGGCATTGAAATCAACTAAATGCTTAATTCCATTAATTTACAAAATTATGGTTTCACATTATCTTCATTACATAATTTATGACTTTCAGATGCGAAATAGAACAAGAAATCGGACCTCAATCCAATTTTCCAAAGCTTGGTCGGACGCTAATGGTAGATTCCAGATAGATTCCAGAGGAAGAGGAAGAGGAACGGCCGAAGAAAAAAGAGGAGAAGAGAGTCGACGGGTCAAGTGGGAGAGATGTGGGACCTATATAAATTTTATTTTTATTTTCCATCTTTATTTTTATTTCACTAGATCATTAAGACCACATAAGCCTAGTACATAAGCCTAGTGGAGAATTGATTTCTAAGTCCCCTTTTTTTTTCCTCGCTATCTCAAAAATCTCTTTACCTTCGATTTCCATTTCCTCTGTTGTTCTCAGTTCGTCTCGATCGGAGCTTTGAGTCCGATCTCGATGCCAGACATCCCGATTCAGTCAATTTCTTAGTAACATCGAAGTGGCGCGACAACTCTAGCATCGGAGTTGCTCTCGAGAGGTTTCAAGTAACGAAAATGGCTTTAGTGGCGGCTTTGGAGGCGGATCTTCGCTCTCTCTCAGCGGAGGCGCGGCGGAGGTATCCCGCCGTGAAAGACGGAGCGGAGCACGCAATCTTGAAGGTTAGGTTTTCCCTGAGTCTGCTGTTTCAAGCAATGGAGATTTGACTGCGTCTTTTCAATTGGTGTTTGTTTTAGTTAGTTCGCATTATGCTTTTCAACTGAGACTTTTAAGATTGAATGTGCTTCCGATTGATCATGTCAAGAATGGTTTATGTATAGTTCTTTAAGTTCTAACAATGGTATAAATTCCTAGACTTATGAAAACAAATTGATTTTGGACACTCTTCTCTGCTAAAACTATGGAATGTTGAACTGAATATGCAATAGTTTCTTTCTTTCGGATCACTTGACAGCTATCTCTGTTTCCATGCAACTTGGGTTTGACAGCATCTACATTCTCAGAATCTTTGTTAGAATGTAGTTAGTGAATTGAATTATAAGTGCCTTACAGTGCAATCCCTGTGACTCCATTTACTCAATGGGTTGCATGTAAAATAGTTGACATTATATATATTTTTTTCTTGTTTTTCAGCTTCGTTCGTCATCAAGTGCTAGTGAGCTTTCAAGCAATGATGATATTCTTCGGATCTTTTTGATGGCCTGTGGAGTTAGGAATACAAAACTTAGTGTTATAGGACTTTCGTGCTTGCAGAAGCTTATATCTCATGATGCAGTTGAACCATCATCTCTAAAGGAGATACTCTATACCTTGAAAGATGTAAGTGAGTTTCTGTAACTTTTTTAAATTAACTATTTTCTGTAATTGCTCTGTTAGTGAAAACAAAAAGCATTTGAGTGTACCTGATGATTAAGGTTCAGTTTTTCATTTCGTTCATTTTATTTTTTAATATACAGCTGCCAGCATGTTGAATTTTAAGATTCAAAGTATCTTCATAGATACCTCCTGACAGATTTCTGATGCATAAGTTTCTTATAGAGATATGCCTTCTTATTGTCTTTTGTATGGAAAAGGAAAACAGATTTACTTTTACTTGCTGAATTTTATTGCAAAGTACTATCTAACACGGTGTTTGCTTACTTGCAGCATTCAGAAATGGCAGAAGAAAATATCCAGTTGAAGACTCTACAAACTATTCTAATAATATTTCAATCTCGCCTACATCCAGAAACCGAGGTGAGTGCGACAAGCTTGGTCTAGTAAGAATGGAAGTCTAATGCAAAATCGTTTGTCGACTACATTTTAGATTCAACCTAAAAATCAGTCCTGATCCTGGTCATTGGCGCAAACAAAAGTGAAATGTTTTTATGCATATAACAATAGAATGCAGGTTGAGAAAAAAAAAACATAGAATGCAGATATCAGGAAAATTGAATTTTCGGAGTGACCCATTAAAACACCAGTAAACCAATCTGTCTTGTGCAAACGTGAATTCTCCATTTATCTGCTTCCTTATGGATTTTCTATTCGTGAGGCTTTAGCTTCTTTCTTAATGCCAGGATAATATGATCATGGGACTCAGTATTTGTCTCAGGCTTCTTGATAACAACCGACTTCCTAGCGTGTACAAGTACGTGGCTTTTATACAAACTGTACATTTCTATGTGTCAAAATAAAAAATCATGGTTCTGACTTTTTTGGTGTTCCAGCACTGCTGCAGCTACCTTCAGGCAAGCGGTTGCATTGATTTTTGATCAAGTGGTTTCTGCTGAGTCCCTTCCTATACGAAAATTTGGTTCTACCAGTCAAACCGCAAGGACTGGCTCAGTTACTGGAGACTTGAGTCAGAATATCAATAACTCAGAGTACGCAATCCGGATTTGATGCTGTCTGACCTATTCTTTTAACTCAGTTTTTGTAGTCTGTACTTAGATATACATTGTTTTGTTTATCTGATGCTTTCGTGGAATTTTGGTTATGTTTATACACAGTGGGGGATGGGACCATTAGATTATATGCTGGTTGATTTTGCTTAACCTGATCAAATGAAAGACATAGGCTCTAAATTTAGAACTCGTGCTTTATTCAATTGGAACCTTTGGCATTTAATGTTATAGTTAGTCGATAGACTAACAGAAAAAAATATGAAAGCAGGCCCTTAGAGAAGGATATTATCTATGGTCGATTGACAATGAGAGACACCCTGAGTGAAACCGGAAAACTTGGTCTGCGGTTGCTTGAGGACTTGACAGCCTCAGCTGCAGGTGGATCTGTATGTGTTAATTCAACTATATTGATTCTAGTCTGTATAATTTCTCCAGATAACATAAGTGTTGTTAAAGGATTTCACCGAGTTAATTGTTATATTCATGCTTTTACAGGCAGCTTGGTTACATGTTGCTTCTCTTCCAAGGACCTTTTCCCTCGAACTAATTGAGTGAGTTGGCAAGGCTTTCTTTTACTGTAGATGTACATGTTGAAACGGACTGAAATCCATGTTTTAAATGCTCAATTTCTCAAATTACTTTGTAGGTTTGTTTTGTCGAACTATATCTCAGTTTTTAAGATACTTCTTCCCTACGAACAGGTAACGTTAGACTTTTTTCCAAATTGGTTCTTGTTTTTCATCTTTCCATTGACATGATCTAAATGTAAAAGCTTACCTGTCTATTAATCAGGTTTTGCGTCACCAAATCTGTTCCCTTCTGATGACATCACTTCGGACCAGTTCAGAGGTAAAATCATGCCTAAGATTATTTTTAAAGATCTTTGTATACTTCCATGTGACCTGGAATAAAATTTGGATGAGCATTGAAGCATATCTAAATGCATTTACTCATAGAATTAGAGTTTGTTACTGCTCAGCTCGAGGGAGAAGTGGTTGAACCTTATTTTCGCCGGTTGGTGCTGCGGTCAGTTGCTCATATTATTCGACTATATAGTTCATCTCTCATTACAGAATGCGAGGTACAGTATGCACAACTTTACTTGTTTTCTGTAAACTTATGTGCTATTGACCACAAAGGAACAAGCACATGAAACCTGTTCTCCTGTTGACTATGATATTTGCGTGCATCAATTTCATTTCTGTCTGTGCAGGTGTTCCTAAGTATGCTCGTGAAAGCTACATTTTTAGATTTGCCATTGTGGCATCGCATTCTTGTTCTTGAGATTTTGAGGGTAATCACTACATTCCATAACTACTACTTGCCTTGTATGTACAACATGGTTGAAATTTGTGTTAAATCTTTCTTTTTTCAATTCACATTTCTATGATCTCTTGCGTATGTGAATTAAATAGGGATTCTGTGTCGAGGCAAGAACACTGCAGATTCTTTTCCAGAACTTTGATATGTAAGGGTACCTACTTCTATTTGTCCTTCTGATAAACTCAATGTTGCTAGTTAAGGAAACTAATCTCCCCTTCCCGTTCGTTCTTCATACTCTGCAGTTGAACTAGTTGATAAATCTTAAGAGTTTTCTTGTGATTCTCTCCGCTTTTACCATGAGCTTTTGATTAAAATTGTAATGCTATGTCTAATAACTTTGCTATTGGAATTCTCTGTTCGTCCTTTTCTTTTCCGTGATCATGTTGCTTCTGTGATCTAATAATAACTTTATCTTCCCAGGCACCCCAAGAACACAAATGTCGTGGAGAGCATGGTCAAAGCACTTGCTCGGGTTGTTTCTAGCATACAGGTGGGTTGGAAGCAAGGTCGCCCATAATGTTTTCTGTAGTCTGATTTGCTTGAGCTCTTGTATTCACTATTTTGATTTGTTCACCTGTTAGTGATATATATACATTTAGTTTTTACTTATTTTGTGTACCAGGAAATATTTTTTTGGATGAACTTTAGGAACTATAAAGTGGCTTATTAACTTAATAAATGACATCGCATAAAAAGAGTAAAAACTTGGAACACGGCTTAATTTTCGAGTTGGGTTTCTTAAAATAGTTTCAGGAGACGAGTGAGGAAAGTCTAGCTGCTGTTGCCGGGATGTTTAGTAGCAAAGCTAAAGGTATAAATTATTTTGTTGCTATGAGGATTATTTCTTACCTCTAGGGAGCTCAGAGTTAAATATATGTTTATGTCATTCTAATGAAAGATGTCCTTCAACATTTTCCCTTAATGCTGTAGGAATTGAATGGATTCTTGATAATGATGCTTCCAGTGCTGCTGTTCTCGTTGCGAGTGAAGCTCATGCAATAACCTTGGCAATTGAAGGTTTACTTGGAGTTGTTTTTACAGTTGCCACATTAACAGATGAAGCAGTAGACGTTGGGGAGGTAATTGATGCAGCGTTCTCCTCTGCTTTTCCATATTTTTGTTCGCCTAACATAGTTTTCATTCTACTCTTTGCCTGTTTTTCTCTTGTTTTTCATACTTTCCTTCTTCAAACCACCAGCTGGAATCTCCCAGATATGAGCATCATCCTTCATCTGTTTGTACTGGGAAAACCTCACATCTCTGTATCTCATTGGTAGATTCATTGTGGTTGACTATACTTGACGCATTCTCCCTTATCTTGTCAAGGTATGATAGCCTTTTTCCCAGACTATTCATTGATTGTGAAGAGGCGTACACTGATGACTTTGTCTATTGTAATTGTTCTTGAAGGTCACATGGAGAGGCAATCGTATTGGAGATACTAAAAGGATATCAAGCATTTACTCAGGTAAATGCAAACCAGATTTGAAGTGTCCATATGTGATGTGGCTGCTAATTGGCGAGTGCGGGATAAATGTGTTCCTGATTTTACATTGCCAGTTGATCTTATGTTATCTACCTGTCCAGTAGAATTGACGGGTATCCTTGTAAATGTTTTTTAGGCATGTGGCGTTCTTCATGCTGTAGAACCATTAAACTCTTTTCTTGCATCGCTTTGTAAGTTTACTATCGTTCTTCCAAATGATGTCGAAAGGAAAAGGTACCTTCAATTTTTTTTTGTAGATTATATCATGTCAAAGCTACTTGATCAGTGCTAGCCAGTTAACTTTTGGTGATTAAATTTGTGCTTTCAGCAGCTTCATACAGTCTCCTGTGTCCAAACGTTCTGAAGTACTGGTTGACCAAAAAGATGTCATTGTCCTGACACCCAAGAATGTTCAGGTATTTAATTTGATATTCTTTATTCAGTATCTCATTATTTCGTACATGCACATCTCAAAAAATGATTTTGTTAAAACGCGCTTGGCTGCTCTAAGACTGTCTGATTATTGTACAGGCATTGAGAACACTTTTCAACATCGCTCATAGGTTGCATAACGTATTGGGCCCATCATGGGTGTTGGTGAGTGTTTTGCTACAAGTGTATGTTCAAGTAAACTATCTCATGATAACAGAAAATCTTAAACATATGCAGGTTCTTGAAACTTTGGCATCCCTGGATCGAGCTATTCATTCTCCTCATGCAACCACTCAGGTAAATTTGGCAAACCCCTTGTGCAGGATTCTGTCGTTTTGGTTTTTTACTATAGCTGAACTTTATTGTTGTTAGTTTATCACTGCATCTTTTTCTCTGATATGTGCATATTATTACCAAGCTTCTAGGGCAACATAGTTTATATAACATTCTCTTTTACTTGTAGGAGGTCGCAACTGCAGTCCCAAAGCTTACCAGAGAGCCTTCTAGGCAGTACGCTGATTTTAGCATTCTCTCTTCTCTAAATTCTCAGGTAAAGCCAAACACCTTTTTTTTTTGTCTTTACCTATGCCCATGGATGGATCTTGTTAATTTCTTGTTGAGATTTCTTTCGATAGAGCTGCATATCTGACCTTAGACAAGATCCTTGTGAAATTGAGTTTTGTTAGGGGTTACTGGATTTTGAAATTCCTGGTTCTTGACTCGTTGCTTTCATCTTGCAAGCTATTTGAGAGCTCGGCGCTGATGCATGTGTCTGCCGTTAAATCACTTCTTTCTGCACTCCATATGTTGTCGCATCAGTCCATGACAGAAACTTCGGGCAGTGTTTCATCAGCTTCAAGTAAACAAATTGGGAGCATCAGTTTTTCGGTGGACAGAATGATATCTATTCTCGTAAATAATCTTCACAGTATGTTCTTTATTGAGTTATCCAAGTTCATCTTTAGAGTTTAATCTCTCTTTTCGATGCTGTCGCCTTGTATGTTGCCCCAGTCTCTGGATATTTTGTTTGCTTCATTCTAAATATTTCTTTGAATGAGACAGGGGTGGAACCACTATGGGACCAAGTGGTTGGCCACTTTCTTGAGGTGACGCAGCATTCATTATTCTGTTTATTTGCAGGATACCCTGACATTGTTCTGGGATTTACTGACACTTCAACTGCACATTGCAGCTCGCTGAACATTCTAATCAGAACTTGAGGAATATGGCACTTGACGCCCTGGATCAATCCATATGTGCTGTCTTAGGTTCAGAGCAGTTTGGAGAAGATCCGCCCAGATCAAGAGATGCAACTCTGGATGTGAGATCTCTTCACTGTCCTTGCTTTAATTTGAGTGTTCCATCTCAGGAAAAAAGGACCTTGCTTTGATTCTTGCTTTAATTTGAGTGTTCCATCTCAGGAAAAAAAGACCTTGCTTTGATTCTTCTTCTCTTTTTTTCTTCTCCCTAGGTAGAATCAAAGTCAACTGAGTTGAAATCAGTTGAATGTGCTGTATTATCTTCTCTCAGGGTTCTTTACTTTTCTGCTCAAAAGGCCGATGTCCGAGTTGGGTCATTAAAAATTCTCCTTCATGTACTGGAGGTATAAATACGACAATGAACATTTAAGATCAAACTTTGTTTACCTTCAATATCTAACTTTTTGCTGCTCCACAAATCTTATCTCATCAGAGATGTGGGGAAAAGTTGTACTATAGCTGGCCAAGCATTCTTGAAATGCTGAGGTATGTTTCGCACTATCTTTCTGGTTTTGTTCCACGTATGTAGAATTGATTTCCTATTCCATTTTCTGATTCTATTCATCACCTTTTCTCTTAAGGTCTGTTGCGGATGCGTCCGAGAAGGATGTGGCGACCCTTGGGTTCCAGGTTAGTAAAGGATGGCTGCCCTGGATTTGATAAAAGTTAGCTGCAGCATTAGAACTTAGCCCTTACTGATGCCTTGTCACTGATACCTTGTTTGTTCTCCTCCAGAGTCTCCGTGTTATTATGAGTGATGGACTTCCTACTCTTCCTGAAGACTGTCTCCATGTGTAAGATCATATGCCAGTTTTAGTTACTATGTTCCTTATTTTACATGTTGATACTTAGCTGTCCTAGCTGTTAATTTTTTTTTCTCATTTCTATGGGGATGGTAGTTGAAGATGTTAATATTTCAGGTGCATAGACGTTACTGGAGCTTACAGTGCACAGAAGACTGACTTGAATATAAGTTTGACGGCCATTGGCCTACTGTGGACTTTGACTGATTTCATTGCAAAGGGGCTCCACCATGGGTCTCTAGTGGAGAAAGGGTCGGGTAAATAACTGTCAAATCCTTGTCTGCAATTATTACACCAAGAGAAGATCCATGTAAAATATTCAGTAAGTTGTGATATTCCTGCAGGATTCAATAGTGTTGATTGCACTCTACAGCAAACAAATGGTGAGGACGGGGAAGATCATATGGTTAGCATTTCCAACAAGACAGATCTTGAAGCTCGAATTCAAGTAGTCAATCATGAGAAACTGCTGTTTTTAGTCTTTTCGTTAATTCAGAAACTTGTGGATGACGAGCGACCAGAGGTATTCGACATAGACCACCGTTATTTGTGAATGTGAATTATTTACTTGGTAATTTGCTGTTCCATCAATCTAATTTTTTGGTTGCAATAAATTTTCCAGGTCAGGAATTCAGCAGTCAGGACATTTTTTCAGATTTTGGGAAGTCATGGGAACAAACTTTCAAAAAGCATGTGGGAGGATTGTTTGTGGAACTATGTCTTCCCGATGTTGGATGGCGCCTCTCACAAGGTGAGGAAAGAGAGTCAATACATTCATTTTAGGAGGCTGTTGTGACAGTGAATCTTCTTTTGTAGGCTGCAACATCATCAAAGGACGAATGGCAAGGAAAAGAAATCGGTACTCGAGGAGGGAAAGCTGTGCACATGCTTATCCATCATAGGTGACAAAAGAAATTCTCCACATGTGGAAGTCTTTTGTATTGCCCATCTCGTTCTGATAGTCTTTGATGCCTGAATAACTTATTTGTTTCAAAAGTTTTACCAGTTTTCCTACCATTTAACATTGCCATCTGCTTTCTGATTTTCAGTCGCAATACAGCCCAGAAGCAGTGGGATGAAACTTTTGTGCTTGTCCTCGGAGGAATAGCCCGCCTATTCCGGTCCTACTTTCCTCTTCTTGAAAGTTTACCTAATTTCTGGTCAGGTGAGTGAATTGTGATTTGCCTGGACTGCAGTCCTTGTTGTTTAGGAAAAACTGAAATATTCTGGAACTTTCTACATCTATAGGATGGGAGTCTTTGCTTGCTTTTGTTAAGAATAGCATTTTCAATGGGAGTAAAGAGGTATCACTTGCAGCAATAAATTGTCTGCAGACAGCTGTTGTGTCTCATTGTGTCAAGGTAACTGCACAACTACTTGACTATCTACGAGTTACTATTGACAGTCATATCAATGTTTCACTCTTTTAACTTACCTTTTTATATATTTAGGGAAACTTGCAGCTCCGATATCTTAATTCGGTCATGGATGTGTATGAGCTCGTTTTCCAGAAGTCATCGAGTTACACAGGTGACACAGCTACCAAGGTGAAACAAGAGATTCTGCATGGTTTAGGTAATTCATTTTTTCCAATGGATTCTCGGGATCTTTTTAGTATTTAATGTTGACTCAATAGAAATGGCTGAAACAAGGATGTCTTCTCTGGGTGATGGAATTGCTGTAACACTTGGATCTTACTCTATCCTTTCCATTGTTGTCCAATGTTTTGACAGGTGAATTATACGTGCAATCACTGAAGATGTTTGATGATAAAATGTACATGCAATTGTTGGGAATCATAGATTTGGCTATAAAGGAGGCCATTATAAATAGCCAAAATTTTGAAACTGAATATGTAAGTCTGTTTTCCCATCATTTATCCTTTACCTTCTTCCTTTCAAGTACTCGGTTTCAAAACTAGTTTCCTGCCTGCGTCCATCTTATGCTTATTCCACTGATGATTTCAAGGGACATGTCCCCCCTGTACTACGTCATGTTTTGGAAATCTTGCCCTCTTTGGGTCCTCCTGAGCACCTTTCATCAATGTGGCTAATCCTGCTAAGAGAGTTTTTGCATTATCTTCCACGGGTTGATTCTGTTCTGCCAAATGAGGAAGGTGGGATTGAGCAGAGCAACACAGGTCATCGTGCGAATAAGTACTTAATGTTGTTAACTATTAGAAAGTCTTAATTCTAATATTCTCTGATCATTACTCTACAGGTAGTGAAGTTTCGGAACATAAACCTGATGCTTCGTCTGACGGAACAACTGCCACAAGAATTACGAGTAATTTGTTTGCAGAAAAGCTGATCCCTGCCTTGGTGGAGCTTCTCCTTCAGGCTCCTGCAGTTGAAAAGTATATCTTGTTTCCGGAAGTCATCCATAACCTGAGAAGGTAAACTCAACTCTCATTATATGCCATTCATAGGATCAAATAGGCACTGTGCAGATGTCCGTCTCTTCTCAACTCAATGGTCTCATAGGTTATTTGGTTATCTGTTAGCACGTGCGGTCAACCCAAATCTCCCTTTCCCTCTCTCAAGTTCCAAAAAGAATAGGTTCCTTATTTTTTGTAGAGTGGTTGATTTACCATACCTAAATACTTTCGTCAGTTGTGTCTGGGAGAAGTGTGTACAATCAACTTATAGTATCATTTTGTTTTTCAGGTGCATGATGACAAGACGAGACAATCCAGATGGTTCACTCTGGAAGGTTGCAGCTGAGGGCTTCAACCGTTTACTTGTTGAAGATGTGAAAATATGTTCTGTGGGTGGTGACACAGACCTGAAAATTAGCAAAACGGCTCGAATACGCATTTGGAAAGAGATTGGAGATGTTTACGAGATATTCCTTGTTGGTTATTGTGGACGTGCGCTTTCTTCAAATTCTCTCCCTGCTGCAGCACTGAAGGCCAATGAGATCCTTGAGATGGCCTTGCTAAACGGTCTTGGGGATATCATTCTTAAGTCGACTGTTGATGCACCTCGAGAAGTGAGCAGCTTGGATTTCATGTAAAATGTTCTCTGTTATCCTATTGTCTGGGTTTTTAATATGATTTGTCCATTTCTTGAATCAACAGGTTCTGGAGCGGCTTGTTTCAACCCTAGACCGCTGTGCATCACGTACATGCTCATTGCCTGTTGAAACTGTAGAGCTGATGCCTGCCCACTGTAGCAGATTTTCCTTGACATGCTTACAGAAATTGTTTTCCTTGAGCAGGTATTATCATGTAGAGCGTGTCCATGATCACTAGCATCTCATACTTCATAATGTGATAGCTCTTTCTCTTAAGAGTCTTTCGACTTTAGTCCATATTTGTGTCAAACACATAAAATATGCATATTTATACGTCATTGGCGTATACATATGACAGAGAGAAGTCTTAGGCATGATACCCTTTCTGCTGCAGAATACCCATGAATAGTGATTTAGTATCCATCTGTCCCCCACGTTTGACATACATACATCATTTTTTTTAGTTTCAGCTCTGAAACCGAGAACTGGCACTCAACAAGAGCAGAAGTGAGCAAGATCTCGATCGTCACGCTAATGGACAGATGTGAAATCATTTTGAGTAGATTTTTAATCGATGAAAATAATCTAGGTAAGGTTCTCTATTTCTAATAAACCCTAACATTTTCTTTGCTTGGCATTCTTCAATCTGTGGTTATCTTTTGGCAGGCAACCGTCCAATCCCGACAGCTAGACTTGAAGAGATTCTTGTTGCCCTCCAAGAACTTGACTGTCTCACCATTCATCCCGAGGCTGCATCGGTTCTTCCATTGCAACCCTATCTGAAAACCATCCTACGTGAAGAAAACCGTGACACCCGTGCACACCTACTTGTCCTTTTCCCCTCTCTGTGCGAGCTTGTGTTATCAAGGTAATATCACTTCTTCAATTACAGCTTTATCGTGCGAAATACCGCCAATTGGAATTTTTGATTATGACAACATCTCTGTATGGCGCTAAAAAATCTGACCCATCAAATTAGAAAGGGAGGACAATCTGTAACTGAGAGTTCTGTTTTCACCAGGGAAATGCGGGTGAGAGAGCTGGTGCAAGTTTTACTACGAGCAATTGCTACGGAGCTTGGTCTCGAGAAGGTTAGTCTATCCCGTTGATGGCAACACATGGCAATGTTTATCAGAAGATATGAGCTCTAACTTTACACTAGATTCGTTAGAAATTTTGGTTCTCGACCACATAGGTTGTATTATTTGTTTTAGCTTGTACCGATTTATTTGTGCTGTTTTATCTCTCTTGATTCATGGGACTGTTGTTCATTCTTTCGTGTTGAGGGTACAATCCACCATTCGCTGAGAACCCGTCACTTTTTCTGGTTCGGTCGTTACCCGTTCTGGACCAGTGCAACCTGCTTTGATGTATCATTTACCTGATCCATTTTTTTTACCATGTTTGGTTAACTTTGTGTATGTCATCCTGATCTTCTTGGATAGTCGTTGAAATAAATGTGATGTAATGTAGCTCACTCACTTCTATTTTAAATAATTAGGTACAATAAAAAACTTCGAAATTTTATATACATATAGTTTGCTATGTACGTCACTTCTCAATACGGTTCCGAAGAAAAATAACGGTTTTCACTTGGCCTGATTAATCCGAGCAGCGGCAGCGACAGAGGCGGCCACTCCGGTTGGGTAAGTAGTGAGATGAGGATCGTTCCTCATCTCTGCGCCGGTCACTCCCTCCGCGTCTTTTCTCGTTGCTGCTTTGTCAGACGGTAATTTGCTGCTCGCTCCCTTTCAAAACCATTTTTTGAAAAGAACAAAACGGAAAAATTAGATCCCGCAACGAATAAATTAAATACATTTATCAACATTCTTCAAAGAAAGATCAGAGTAATAGGTTTGTTACACAGATTTTCAAGAAATTGTTTTCTAGCAATTTCCAAATAGTAATATCACAAAATCATTCATTAAAATTAGAAAAAGTGTGTTAACTCACGGTGAGAACGTCGGCGAGGGTAGTCTTGTCGTCTTCGGAGGTGACTCGAGCGTTAAGAGTGGCAGCTGATTGAGCCGAAGCTGCAACGCCTCCGGGCATAATGTTGGTCCGTCCCGTGGCTCTAACCTCAGCCGCTTGTATGGCGGCTGCGTCGCTCCACTCCACCGGCTTATTCCCTGCCGTGAGAACCGCTGCCTCTAGAGCCTCTCCAATCGTTATGGATCCTTGCAATGCTGGAGGATTTGCTATCACCTTTTTCGGGTTTAATTGTCCCTCCACCTACAGTATTAAGGCTCTAATTACTCGATCATACAACTCTCTAACTATGTTTTCATTTTATAATTTTCAAAAAACAAAACATTTCATTAATTTTCTATGGCAAAAGTTCGATGGCAACATAATTTCTTGAACTCAGTTGTAATAGATAGTAATCAAATCTCTAACTAGGGATAAATCTAGACCAAATCCAGAGTTTGATTGTTTGTTTTGGTTACTAGTGGTCATTTGACCACCACAATTTTGGTGCGACTAGTGGTCATTTGAAATATAATGTCGGGAAATAAACAAAGCAAGCGAATAATAAGCATCTAAACATATGGACCTGTTCACCGGAGGGCTCGGCGACAACATCTTTCTCTTTATCCTCCGTCTTTTCGGCCTCTCTTTTTACGTCGTGAGTTATAGGTTTATTTAGCTGCTCTTCGCTCATGTTTTTCCTTTTTTTCAAAGCAAATATAAATTTGTAATGGTTGGAAAATTTATATAGTTTTGCATGAGCCGTTCAATTCCGTGACTATCTTCATATTAAGAAGAATGGTTCTCCTCGGCTTTCTCTCTATTTTCCTCTTAATTTAGCCAATACAAACATAAAAGTTCGGTTCGGTTTGGTTGAACCGAATGTAAGTAAGTAATTACTTTCGGTTAAGGACTTAGGGTTTTAATGGCTTCTTCAGTTTCACTTGTACTTGGTTCTTCCTCCACAAAATCCTGAAACAAAAAAAAGGTTCCACAACTCGCCGGCGTTTCGACAATACTCCGTCGCTGTTTCCGACTCACAGGTTTGATATTCTCTCTCTGTTTCACATCTTACGGATTCTCCACGGATCGAAGCAGTGCTTCTCTTGTCTTTGTTGAATCTGCCGCTCTGAAAAATGGACCCGAGCGCCAGTGGACCGGTGGTCTTGACGGCGGAAGAGCTGGCCGTACTGAAGGAAGGAATTGGTTTGATACTCTCTAGGTGGACTGCAATGCGAGCCGCTGTCGAAAACGGTTGGGGCGGTCGAGATTCCCAATTGAAAGCCGAGCGTACCGTTTCCAGCGTTTTCGATCATTTCACCCAATCAAAAGGTTAATCTCATTTACCTCTTTCGAGTCACTTATTTAAGTTGACCGAACAAAGTTGATTAGTTTTTCTGGGATTATGAATCATATGGTTAAACATGTTGGCGTTGTGATTACGTCCTTCTTGTAGATCCAATGGACTTTGACAGATTAGCGGATATTCTAGAGAGTGGTCTTAACGAGCTTAATACTGTGGCTGATGATGGAAGCCTTGAAGAGGTATGCATATATCCATACGTTTTGTAATTTGATATACTAATCTCTCGAGTCCTTTCTTTTAGGTACTGATTGTGTTTCCTTTTGATGCAACTGAAGGTGACAGACAAACTACTAGATTTGTATGAAGAATGCCTCGACGGTAACTACCAAACCGTTGAGAAACTGAGGGTAACTAATTCTCAGGCGAGTGCGAGTGTTGTCAAGGTTTGTATTGTCAGACTTTCTTTCTATTTTGCTTTTGCTTTTTTCCAATGAAACCAATGCTTTCTTGTCGCTTTGGTAATTGCGTATTTGAGCTTGAGAGGTCGAATCAAGTCACCAATTGTAAAGCCAGATCTTGGCTGTAATGAGAACCCACATGAGATACAGATTAAAATTCCATATATATCCACTAGTATGTGTATGGTAATCCGTGTCTGTTTGATTACATTAAAAGAGGTTTGGTAATCGTTAGGGGTATTTTGAATCTATCTATCTAGGTTGGATTACTTTGGGAGAGTTTGAAGGCTGTTGTGGTATTGCAGGTTTCAAATGGTAATGACGAGGAGGATGAGGAAAGCGATGATGAAGATGAGCATACATGCATGAACAATGATCAAACCACAGACATGATGGTGGATGCATCTGATCACTGCTCAAACCAGAAACCAGAAGCCATGCCGGTTGATGAACCAATAGCCGATGATGGGTGGACGGTAGTTCCATGTAGGAAAAACAAGGGCAAGAGGAATTAAACGGTTTTGGGTTCCCATGGTGTTTGTGTAATTTTTAACAGTTTTGGGTTTTGTTTACTTTTGTAATAGATAGTATGATTTATAGATTGTCACTTTCTAAACAAAATCACAAGATTGTGTCATGGTTTTTCATATATTAATAATATATGCAGTTGGATTCTCATTGAGTAGCCTTTGATTCAGTGTTCATTTAAACAGTTTTCTCATAGGATGAAGAAAAGAAACACAAACACTCGAATCATGTTTTAAGAAACACAAACAGACTGGTGATAAACCACACGTCGCCACTCATTCAACCGGCAAATTCTCTGCTTCATACCTAACAGAATCGAACAGTTTAGTCGATAAATAACGTTCTCCTCCACTGGCAAAAACCACCTGCAAACATGGCAATGACCGAGATACTTAAGAATCCCGGTTTGATTACGGTATAAGTCAAAGCTTATGGTCAGTGAGAGACAAAGCTTACCACAATGAGTTTCCCGGCGTTTTCAGGCCGCTTTGCAACCTTTAACGCAGCTGCTGCTGCGGCTCCAGAGGATATTCCCACCTGTCAGATTATCAGAATTTATCAGAAGCTCCGATTTTCCAATTTTTAATCTGTGGTTTTTAAACCAAATGTACCAGCAATCCTTCTTTGAGAGCAAGAAGCTTGGCTGTTTCAATAGCTTCCTCACCTGTCACCTGAATCAAAAGATTGCATTTCTCAGAATATATTGTTTTACCGATCGACAAGTAGATAATCTCAGCTACTTACTTGAATGATCTCATCAACAATGCTTAAATCCAAATTGGTTGGAATGATACCAGAGCCTATTCCTTGGATCAAATGTGGACCTACATATATAAAACCAAAGAGAACCAATATCATGAATCATGATTAGAGATCAATAACTCAGACAAGAATATCTATGTTGTTTGTTTCCTCACCTGATTCTCCTCCACTAAGTACCGGACTTTCTGCTGGTTCAACCACACAAACCTGTAGTTCAAGAATTATACCTTTTTCTTACGGTTGAATTCAAGAACTAGTGTAGTTTTTGTTTGTTTGTACCTTAATGTCTTTATTCTTCTCCTTGAGGAACTTCCCTACTCCAGTAGCCGTTCCACCAGTCCCAACACCAGCAACCAGTATATCGACTTTCCCCGCTGAATCTCTCCATATCTCCGGACCTGTGGTTCTGTAATGAATCTGCAAGCAACATATTTGGGATTCAACCATAACACAAAGAGAGAAAAACAGTGGTGGATGATGCATAAAGAGATCATTGTATAAATAAACCTCTGGGTTTGCAGGATTTTCAAACTGTTGTGGAATGTAACCACCAGGAGTTTTGCTTAATAAAGCTTCAGCTTTCTCCAACATTCCTTTAATGCCAATGCGCATGTCTGTGAGATGAATCTCTGCACCTAATGCTCTCAGAATGATTCTTCTCTCTAAGCTCATCGTTGAGGGCATGAAAAGTACTACTTTATAGCCTCTCGCAGCCCCGATGCAGGCTAAACCGATCCCGGTGTTACCAGCCGTTGGCTCAATCAATGTACTCTTTATAATCAAAAACCAAATACTTATCAACTCTTAATGAAATATATATGGTTGGTTATAAATGTTGTTTCTTGTTATTAACCTTTCCGGGAGTAATCAATCCTTTTTCTTCTGCATCTTTGATCATACTATAAGCGATTCTGTCTTTGACGCTAGAACAAGGCTCCATCATCTCAAGCTTGGCGGCGATACAGGCCACGCAACCATCAACAATCTTGTTCAGATACACCATTGGTGTGTTACCGATCAACTACACCAACATATAGCAAAGGCTTTTATTTAGACATGTTGTTGTTTTTTTTCCAAGAAAGCAAATTGGTAGTGAAGAGATTAGAGATCTTTTTTACTTCAGTGACATCGTTCTTGATCGAGCACTGATCTTCCATGTTGGTATGTCTTTGAAACTCCTGCAGAATTGAATATTTGGATAGTGAAAGATCAAAATGGAGTTCTGGAGTCCAATATAATCAAAGAAGATGTGAAATCAGTGAGATAGGAGACAAACCCTAGTATGAGATTCAGTGAAAACAATATAATTTGATACCAAAATCAGGAAATGGTCAGTGTTGTCTAAGCATATTAGGTAGCACAAGTAGACGATGTTTATAAACGAATAAACCGGAAAGAAGAAACAAAATTTCGTACCTTTAAATTTTAGACCAAGTATTAATAATGAAGAAGATGAGCAGAAAACGATAAGTTTAATAAATCCACACTAGACTTTCACATGTGGTGCACACTGCACGATGTCGAAGTATGGAGACGAGTTTGTGTCATCTTGCATAATGTGAAAACAACATCTCAAAATAACACTGTTTGTTTTTTCTTTATTATGTGAAGATAACAACATCTACCACTTTATATTAAAAATCCCTTAAAAAAGCTTTAAGAGCACCTCCAGGCTCCACTGCCAAATGTTCTTTAGACAGTATCTCACTAATATTTCTCATAAAATTAAATTACATAAATAAATTTAAAATCTGTACCAACCAAAATAAAATATATTGCAAGAGAGTATCTGAATTTTTTTTTTTTTTTTTATTAATCATTAGATACTCACCTTGGGTTTGGTCTGAGCTCTACTACTCTGATGAACGATTGGATAAGATAACAAAATTGTAACAAGTCAAAATTTCTTAAGCTATGATATGAAAATATGCCTTTTCATTGTTTAGAAGGAAAAAATGTTTACAAAATATACAAATTCGTATTCCTAACGTTATATTTGTAGTTTATTACCTGTTATACCGTGAAATAAGAAAAGACAACTTCAATTTAATATGTTGTTAATTTATTTAACAAATCTTGTTGACAAAAAAAAAGCAACTAGAGGAAGGCTAACAGTGAAAGCCCTCTCTTGATGCAATATCTCATCACGGAGCAACCAGTTTACATATGTACTTAGATGGTTTAAGCACCATGTAGGTGTGATTTTTACCCTGAGGTCCAACTATGTTTCATTTTGGGATTGATGGAGATGTCGTGTTTCGCCAATTTAACATTTACGTTCTGATGAGAATAACAATCTAATATTTGATGATAAGAATATCTAAGATAGATAAGATATGAATAGGGTCCTCTATAACAGTTCTAGGCTGGGGATTATAGTGGAAATAGTTACTGAAGAACAACTTATAATTATTCATCATCCAAAATGTAACTTTTATAGATTTCCCAATGACCTCCAATAATCAAAATGTCATCTTTTACCAAACCAGACTGAGTCACAAGTCATTCAACAGGCAAATTTTCTGCTTCATATCTGACCGATTCGAACAATTTAGTCGATAAATAACGTTCTCCTCCACTGGGAAAAATCACCTACAAACCAGATGATAACAAGAATAAACTCTGTTAAATTTCAATATAAGTCAAAGCCTCTGGTTAGTCAGATTCAAAGCTTTACCGCAATGAGTTTCCCTGCGTTTTCTGGCTGCTTTGCAACCTTTAAGGCAGCAGCTGCTGCAGCCCCAGAAGATATTCCAACCTGCCAAATTAATGATTGTGTCCATCAGAAACTCTGGTTTCTAATTTCTGGTTTTATACCGACAAAAGTACATTAACCGAATGTACCAGCAATCCTTCCTTGAGAGCAAGAAGCTTGGCTGTTTCAATGGCTTCCTCACTTGTCACCTAAATTAAAAGATTGCAGATCTCAAAATATTGTTTTTAAGGACCAAGAAGTAGATAATCTTGGCTACTTACTTGAATGATTTCATCAACAATGCTTAAGTCCAAATTGGTTGGGATGACACCAGGACCAATTCCTTGGATCAAATGTGGACCTACATAAAAGAACCTGTGTTATGAATATGATTAGAGATCCATAACTTAGATATGAAAATCTATCTTGTTTGTTTCCTCACCTGGTTCTCCTCCACTCAGTACCGCACTTTCTGTTGGTTCAACCACACAAACCTGTTGATTAAGTGAGTTTTTTTTTTTTTTTTTTATGGTTATTTCAAGAATTGAGTTGGTTTTTTGTTATTGTTGTAATAGAATCTTGGTATATATATATATATTACGGGGTTTCACCTCAACGACTACTTTTGTGAGAGTGAGCAGGCCCCTTAAGTAAGGAGTGTGCCACAAACCCCACCATGGTAAAACACTCAGTGAAGTCTTCTTAGTCCTAGACCCAATAATACCATTGCGGGTTGATTTGAGTTGGAAGTTTTTGTACCTTAATGTCTTTATTCTTCTCCTTAAGGAACTTCCCTGTTCCCGTAACCGTTCCACCGGTCCCTACACCGGCTACCAATATATCGACCTTCCCTTCTGAATCTCTCCATATCTCCGGACCTGTGGTTCTGTAATGAATCTGCAAGCAACATATTTGGATTCAGCCATAACACAAAGAGAGAGATATAGCAGAAGGATATTGATTTTTGGTGGATGATGCATAAGAGATTATTATACAAACCTCTGGGTTTTCTGGATTTAGAAATTGGTGCGGAATGTAGCCACCAGGAGTTTTGCTTAGTATCTCTTCAGCTTTCTCCAACATTCCTTTAATGCCTATGGACATGTCAGTGAGGATGACCTCAGCACCTAGTGCTCTTAGAATGATTCTCCTCTCTAAGCTCATCGTTGAGGGCATCAAAAGGATCACTTTGTAACCTTTTGAAGCCCCGATGCACGCTAGACCAATCCCCGTGTTACCACCCGTTGCCTCAATCAATGTACTCTTTTTTATACAAAAACATAACATATTCAGATTCCATCGATGACTTCTTCTTGATAAACTATGGAGAGATTATATGGTTTTTCTTAAAGTGTTTCTACTAACCTTTCCGGGAGTAATCAATCCTTTCTCTTTTGCATCTTTGATCATACTATATGCGATTCTGTCTTTGATGCTAGAGCAAGGCTCCATCATCTCAAGCTTGGCGGCGATTCGGGCCACGCAACCATCCACAATCTTGTTCAGATACACCATTGGCGTGTTACCAATCAACTGCACAAACATAGCAAAAGGCTTTTCATGACTTTTATTCCAAGAAAACAAATTGATAGTGAAGAGATTAGAGATTGTTTACTTCAGTGACATCGTTCTTGATCAAGCACCGGTCTTCCATGTTGGCCACTGGATATGAATGGAGTCCAAAATCGGTAAGATTATGTCCGGAAGAGAAGAGACGAACCTTAATCTGAGATTCAAAGATGGAGCCAATCTGCTTAATGGCACTGTTTACAATTCACAAGTAGGTAAGTTTCAAGACAAAAATTGGCACATGGGATATAATGTTAAAGTGAAAAGCACAGTGAGTATTGTCTCACAACTATAACGTTGATCAAAGATAAAAGCAAATTGAACAGAGAGATGTCATCTCATGAGTAAACAGAGCACATAACAGAGAGAAGCAAGATATACAAATGTGTTACCTTTACAGTTTAAACCAAAGTATCAACGAAGGAGAGAGAAAAAAAACCCCGCTAAGTCCAAATCTACACCGTACTCTATATATATATATACACAGGCATATATATATAGTACATATGTTTTGTATAGATTAGTATTGAGTGGTTGTACAATACTTTCTTAGGAAAAAACAAAACATACTAATTGTTATAAAAAGAACGGAAATTTATCATGTCGATAAATATAAATAAAAACAAAAATTTTATACTTTATGGGAATAGAGTATTGAGAAAAAAAGAAAGAAAGCGAGAGAGATTTTGTAATCAGATGAATTATTGTGTTCTGATGATTTTACAAACAGATGAATGCATCTCCTGTGTTCTGCCATCATTACATGTCTGCAGGGCTAAAATATGTTTTTGGTCTACACCACCACTAAGCTTAGCTGCCGTTAGTGTCGTGTCAAAATTTTTAAAGGTCTGAGACGAGATAAAAAATGGGGCTTCTTCAATATTTTTTAACAATTATCTTATATAATATAAGTTGTAGAAGATGAATAGACGGAGAAGATGCAGGAGAATAATCAAATTCGATTTTAGTTTGTCGTTTTACGATTTAATAAGAAAAAAAAACTGAACCAAAATTACCAATATTTAGTTTCGAACTAGGGATATGGAAGTCTAATGGGCCTAACTGAAGTATTTATTACGACTAAATTATAGCTAATTTATGTAAATTTAGGGCTCCTAAATTTTATATATTATTCGGGGCCTGAGGCAAATGCCTCACCTGTAACACCATGGGCATGGGCCTGGCTACCGCTCAATCATTGGCTAATGCAAAACTACATCCAACAGTAACAGATAATGTATTAACGAAAATCACGAAAAATATTAATTTATGCAATAACATAAATTTTGTAAAATGTAAAATTGTATAATGAAATTATCGTAGGAATGAATAAATTTTACGGAATGGGATTATATTCATATTTAAAATATAAATTTTCAATATATCTTATATATTATTTGATAGATTATAAAAGACTATTACAAAGAATAGAGAAATTGAGTTGTATAATAAAAACAAATTAAAGAGAAAATAGAAAAATGACAAAAAGCTAGGCTAAACCACCTATTGTTTTGCAAATAAATCATTTTTTGGGGTCATTTTCTTAGTTTCTTTATATTTCATTTTCGTATCTAGCTAACTATTTCTTGAATATGTGAATAAAAAAATTAATACAAAAATTATATTTAAAATAATTAGAATGAGAGGTGGCACATATTAGAACATTTCCTTTATAGAAATATAATATTTTTTTAATGCAAACAATTATTTTTTCACTTATCCTTTAACATTTCTGATTCTAACGTTTTTAACCGCACTTAACATAAGAACGATACATACAAGATAATGTTTTTTGATTAAAATCTTTAGTTTGAAAAGTATACACTTCATGCTCTAAACAATACATACGAAGATTTAGATATTAGTGATATGAAATTAGTGAGGTTAGTTTAATTAAATTATGGTCAATAGTGTTGAGATAAGAGAAAATAGTTGTGTCACATAGAAATAGAAAGATGGGAGACTTGCAAAAATAACCCACAAATTGAAGTCAATTGGAAAAGTAACCTTCATTTTTTTCTCTCTCATATTTTGTCACTTTCTCCCTCATTTATCATTAATATCAACATATATTCACGAAAATGTCATTATGTTCTGTTTTTTTTTTTTTTTTTAAATTCCGAAATATTGCAAATGACACAAAAACCAAAAGATCTCAATATATTTACGAAAATGCCATCTTTTTCAATTTTGTCAACCACCATGAACAACCAATTTAGAGCTCTAAATGCATTCCTATCCGATTTTTTTAAGTGTAAATGCTCAATATCTTATCTCATTACCTATTGTCTTCCATTTTCTCTCTAATTTCTTCCAAAAAACTCTTAAATTTGTACTTCAAAATTTTTTTTATAAACATAACGATTTTCGATGGTTCTTACATAACAAGGTCTTGGGTTCTTTGTTACCGGTGAGACTCAAAGTTAGAGGTGGTTGAAGAAGCTAAAAACGAGCTTAAACGGCGGAAAAAGGTAGATTTACTTGATTTTAGCCTGTTTTCAGACCTGCTTCGCGAAAGTAGACTTCTTTTATAGTCTACTGGTCAACGGAGAGGTTATATTTTCAATTGACCATTTTTTAAAATATTCAAAGTAGACTTTTTTTTGCAGTCTACACATTTTCCTTTGGAAACAAAAAAAAACGTTTGTAGACTTCATACGAAGTCTACTTGAAGTGAGATTAGTTTTCCAATTGACCAAAACTTTGACTTTATAGAGTAGACTGCAACTTTTGCAGTCTACTATGACGAAAATTTAGGTTAGTTTTGCAATTGACTCAACTTTGACTTTTTAAAGTAGACGGAAAAAGAAGTCTACTTTGAGCAATAGGTTAGTTTTGCAATTGACTCAAATCTTGACCACGGTTCAATATCTTTGTAGACTGCAAAAGAAGTCTACATATGAAGTAGACTTCTTTTGCAGTCTACTATTTAATTAAATCGAGATTTTGGTCAAACACAAAACTAACCTCTTTTTTCAAAGTAGACTTCTTTTTCTGTCCACACAGATAGTAAAACTTTAGTCAATTGCAAATATAACCCGCCAGGTCAAAGAAGTCTACAAACGAAGTCTACTTTCGTTTGTAAACTCCAAAAGAAGTCTACTTTGAAAAAACGATTTTCCGCGTATTTGTGTAGACTGCAAAAGAAGTCTACTTGGAAAGTCAAACTTTAGTCAATTGCAAAACTAACCTAAATGCTTTTTGTAGACTGCAAAAGAAGTCTACACGAATAAAGTCAAAGTTTTGGTCAATTGCAAAAATAACCCAAATAGTTGTGTAGGCTTCTTTTGCAGTCTACGTACTTATGCTCTAATTACAAAACTAACCTTCCAGGTCAAAGAAGTCTACACACGAAGTCTACAATTGTAGACATTTTTTGTAGTCTACATTTACGGTTTCACTAATAATTCGTTTATAATTCATTAGTAATGAATTTTGTGGTTTTTGTTTTTTTCTAAATGTGTGTTAATTATGGTGTTGTAATGTATAAAAATTTGATATGAAAATGTATAGTATATATTTATAAATTAATTTTCTTGTTTGATTGGCATCTAGTTCATATATGTAGAATTCTGAAGAAACCTGCTCCGAGTAGACTTCTTTTTTAGTCTACATTTACGATTTTACTAATAATGCATTTATAGTTCATTAGTAATGAATTTTGAGGTTTTTGTTTTTTCTAAATGCGTGTTAATTATGGTGTTTTTTTAGTATAAGTTTGACATGTATATGTGTAATAGATAATCTTTTACTTAATTTTTTTGTTTAATTATCATATGTGTAGACTGCATCCGCAGTCTACTCAATGTAGACTTCTTTTGTAGTCTACATTTGTTAATTCACTCATACTGCATTTATAATTCATTAGTAATGAATTTTGTGGTTTTTGTTTTTTCTAAATGCGTGTTAATTATGGTGTTTTAATGTATAAAAATTTGATATGAAAATGTATAATATATATTTTATAAATTAATTTTCTTGTTTGATTGGTATCTAGCTCATATGTGTAGACTTCTGAAGAATCCTGCTCCGAGTAGACTTCTTTTTAGTCTACATTTACGATTTTACTAATAATGCTTTTATAGTTCATTAGTAATGTTCCTCTTGCATGATGGTTGTACACATGCTGAAGTTTTTGAAATGGTTGAAGATGATTATAAGTTAGATACAAAATCAGAGGTGGTGGACATCACTTATTCACTACCATAATTAATATTGCAACAGCTGGATCCGGATACACTTCCTATACATGTCACAAATGATAGACAAGTCCGGAATTTGATCGAGTTAGGTAAAACGCATGTTATACGCATTTGTGTCTCAAGTCACTTCGAAGCCGATAAAGCCAGTGATGATGACAACGTCAATAGACTTGTTGATGGTAACTATGTAGATGAAGATGCAGACGAAAATGCTAGTGTTGGTGTTAATTTAGGTGATTGTAAGCTAGTATCATTTTTTTCTTTTTCTTTTTTCAATAAGGCAGTTAGCAATTAAACCTTAATATAAAACGAAGGTTTGAATTTTTTAACCCGCATTGACATCACTAAATTCTCTGCAACCTCAGGATCCATCTCAGGCTCCTCTATCAAAAACATCCCTAATATAAAACATTATGGGACACACAAAAAACAAAGTATTGATTCCGTCTAAAATAATACTTTACCACATTGCATTCAAAGTATTATACCATGTTTTCTTTTGTAGAAGAAACAAAAAGACCATATATGCATAAGACAAATTATCATCAGTTCTGAGAAAAAAAGATCCAAACATCATCTAATGATCCTCATGATTTTTTCGAAGATCCAAAGCTGCCAAATCCCATCTTCTCTTTCTTTTTCTCCCGACGCTGCCGTTTTAGTTCTTCCTCTTCTTCTTGCTGTTTTCGGATGCGTTCGTCCAGATCTATTCCCAGATCAGCTTCAATCTACTATGCATTAGATGAAGAAGAGCAAATCACAACCAACTTACAGAATAGTTTTTGGATTCTGAAGAAACATCAAACTACACAACTCAGAGATGGGTTTTACCTTGTTCCGTGAAAGTTCCTGGCGTTTTCCGCTTCTTTAAAACCTCAAAGCACTCCTGGACCTAATGCATTCAAACCAGTAGCACTTTTGTCTCAGATTCATTCATATATAAAACCCAAGAAAGCAATAAAGTATATATGCATTGGAGAAAAATTTTTACTTGTTCAAAAAATTTTACCTGCTGACTTAGAGGCGCTACGGGTGTAACAACCTGGTAATATAAGCAAGAACATTAGATTATCGGAGAGCCCTTAATTAACGGTTTTTGATATCTAATTCATCCCAATTAACTTTGGGAAGAAACTGTCTAATCATTTCTGGTGTGATCTCAAGATTGCTTATCCCTTCAAGAATGGAGGAGATTGATAGAATCAACTCGAACTCGTAGTCTTATCAATGTAAGTCTTTTCATCTACTCGTAGTCGTTATCAAGCTCGTTTATCAAAATGCTATATCTATTTTCAACCCATCGTTCCTGTAAAGATCAAAAGCCGGAAGCAAACTAACTCCATATCTCTCGCCATCCAAAGTAAATATTTCAGAACGAAATAGAATACAGATTTTAGTGATAATTTGACTTTTCGAGACTACTAGAAAATAGATGGAAATAACAATCTAGCACAACAAGGACTCAGGAAATTGATATTGTTCTTACCTCACTGTTCGCATATTCAGTATATGTTGAATGAAGGAACCACAGAACTGGCAAAAATCTGCGTATGTCCTATGATTCGGCACCCCAAGAATGCAAACAAGAGGATTTCTCCTAATCTAAAACACAACAAAACTATTCCAGATTCAAAAAAAAAATGCAAATCAAACGGAAGAAGGAAGAAAACTCAAGAAGGATTTGGATGAGAAAAGAGAAGAACCGTACAGGGAGATTCGAGGAGGAGGAAGAAGAAGAAGATGATGAAACGGCATCTAAAACGGTGGAGAAACGAAAATAATGGAATCAAAGATAGGAGCTTTACAAACTTACGGAGGAGGCGGTGGTTGAAGAAGCAGTGTCGGAGGCGGAGATGGATTTGTTTTCCCCGGTGTCGGATCTGAAATGCCGCCGTAAGAAACTGACGAGGATGCTCTGCCGTCTTTTTTTCTTCCTTTTTTCCTAGATCTCCCGCCGTAATCTCGACTTCTCTTTTAATCTCGCCGTCTCTGTCCTCGAAACCGTGAAACTCCATCATTACAGAGCTCACGAAGCTCCTCCACCTAAAATATGTATACAACGAAGTAATGAAACCAAAAAGTATTCAGATCTGGACCACATGGAACAAAGCAAAAAACAAAAAAATATTGTAATTTCTTCGAGTAACATAGATCAGAGACATAGAGAACGAAGATATACCCGAAAGCTTTGAAACGGCAAAAAACCATGACGTTTTTTTAACCGAGAGAGAAAGGTTTCATTTATGCTACTAATGCCACCATTTCACTTTGTTATTAGATAGAGGCAAAGGATTGAAGAGGAAGATCTGAAGGAGAGACAAAAAAAAAATCGCTGTTGGAGAGAGAATGTGTGAGACATTTTTTTTGAAACAAAGTTAGGGTTAGGTTGCAGTAATCTTTGTTTATATACAGAGACAAAAAATGCTGGTTAGGTTAAAATTTTTGATTTAGTAGTGGTTGCTTTGGTTTTATGGGTTGGGTAAATAAATCGGTTGAATTGATTGGTTTGTATGGTTAAAATAAAATTACTCTCGATTTACTATGACATTTCGATGGTTTGATTAATTTCGGAATTGAATTAACCGAATAATGCATCTGTAGACTTCACATGTAGACTTCTCATGTAGACTTCACATGTCGACTTCCCATATAGACTTCACATGTAGACTTCCCATGTAGACTTCAAACGAAGTCTACAATGCCCTAAACTCTAAATCCTAAATGTAGACTTCCAGAGAAGTCTACCGAAAATATAGATCAACTATTTTGATTAATTATTCAAAATAAAACCCTAAATAAAAAACTTATTTCAACATTCAAAAAGTTTAATGTATTCACAAATTAACACTTGTATTCAAATTTGATATTTTAAGTATAAAAATAATAAACCTTAAATCTAACCCTAAATGTAAATTCATGTTTCCAACTTAGTTTCATTATGAATATGTAACCTAGTTTAGCTTTGTTTCTTGGGGTGTTTCTTTAATTTGTGAAATTTTGTGAACTTTTATTTTTTATACTTCACAATTTCTTATATTATGGTCATGAATACAAAATTTTAATCAAACTAATTTTTGTTAATTTATAAATTTAAATTTCATATGTAATTAGTAAGTAGACTTCAATTGAAGTCTACTAGTATAGTATTTATAACATAATTTATCTTTGTTTCTTTAATTAGTGAAATTTTGTGAAATTTTAATTTTTATACTTCACAATTATTTATACTTTAGTCATGAATACAAATGTTTAATCAAACTAATTTTTTTTAGTTTATAAATTTAAATTTCATAAATAATTAGTAAGTAGACTTCCATTGAAATATATAAAATATCTAAAGTAGACTTCTAAAGTACAATGTAGACTTCTCGAGGGTTACAACGGTAATTGTGGCTTCCGTTTTTTTCTTTGGTCATAAGGGGTGTAATTGTAATTTTACTACCTATTAGGTTAGTTTTTGCCAAACATGACATATGGGGTCTAGTTTTGCAATTGAAATCAATTTATGAGTTATTTGAAACAATTTCCCCTAGAAAGATCAAAGGCCTAGTGACCTGCCATGTATAGTCTTTTGGGACTCATAGCGATATTTAAAAAATATTTTTTATTTAAATATAATATTTATCATACAAAAATGAAATTTAAAACAAAAAAATATATATTCAATATAGCGGAAAGTTATATTTGATAATTTTGATGTGACTAACATATATGTTTCATATTTTATTTATGAAAACAAAATAGTTTACTAAATCAAAATAAAATAATAAATATTTGATATTAAAAAATAATTATTGATATTGTGTGCATTTATTCTTTAACTTTTTTAATTAAAATATATTAATTGCAACTATAAAGTTAAACATTTATATAACAATGCAAAAATGATATCATATGGGTTAAGAAAAAATATAAACAGAAAATTTATGATGATTAAAATATGAAATTTTGATGAAACCCATTAACCAAAATCAATTTGTAGGATATTATTTCTAAACCTTAAAACTAAACTAAAAATCATATATACGATTTTTTTATCAATTAAATTAATTATATAAAATTTGGAGCCTTAAAAATATGGATGTAAAGAAGAGGTTTTAGGTGGTTACTCTTTTTTTTAGTAGGGTAGGTACGTCTAGCTAGTGGTAACACAAAGAAGTTGGTTTTCTTGTACTCTTTTAATTATTTTTTAAATCGGAATATATAAAGGTTTACTCCAGATATTAAAAAGATTATGAACCAAATGTTCTAAACTTTTACGGTTTATATAAAAAAAACATGAAGTGAAGAAAAAAGTGTTCAGCTTATGGATAAGTTATAAAATCTCATTTATTTGTGGAATGGATGTTTCTTTGTATTGTTTTTTACCAAAACGCCAACCTGCGATTTTTCTTTTTATTTAACATTACACAACTTTTTCAATTGGTTAAAAGTGCATGTTAGCAATCGTAGCTATTATTGCAATGTATGGATATAAAGTTATGTTTGTTTGCGCATGACAAAAAATGTGTTTAGTACTATCGAAAATATTTCGAATCAAAATCTTTAAATAGAATTTGATTCTATTTCTCAAGTTTGTTCGTGAAGGGATCTCTTCTTTTTTTTTTCTTTAGGCGTTTTTTTAGGCGAACGATTGTATCAATTAAAGAGAAAGACTATCATAGGATACAAACATCCCACTTGATGACAAATACAAACCTGCACTAAAAGGGTAAACGTACCCACATGCCCAGCCTTTGGCATGTACCAAAGGTGCATTTGCACTGAGTCCAAATCTTTTTGCAAGTTTTTGGGTAGATTTTAGGACCCGTTTAATTTGGTTTTTTAAGCTTTTTACAAATTTGTTTAGTATTTTCATAAAATTACACTAATTTGCTCTGGACCCTCTTATTTTTATGAGCCGGGCATGAACACCCATGCAAAGAAAATACAACCCATAAATGAGCAAAAACAAATCTTCGAAGAGGTACAAATATACTCACACGAACTGTAATAATCTGCCTAGCAAAACAACCACGAAAGCGGTGTAAAACCGTTGGTGAAGGGATTTAAATTTGCTTTCTTGTAACTTATTATTTTATTTGTACCAAATGATTATCTTAAATGGTGTGGGTTGGAGATGCGAGCTAAGTCGTATTCACATGTGGTGAACACACTACGCGATGGACAGAGTGAAGACGAATTTGTGCCCACTATAAGTGATTTGAAAATAGCATCTAAAGCTAAGCTTGGATCTATTGATAATTACTTCTGAGGCTATGCTTCAATGCAGACAAATTATGGGCGGCAGATTTCAATAATGTTTTCATCCCCAACCGCCTCTAATGTCACCATTCTTGATTTCAATTTTGTTTTTGCGTTTTAGAATAAAACCAAACAAAGGGAAGTCCACAAGGAACATAAATCCAGGATACGGATATACTTTTCATCTTTAAGGAATGCTTGTACGGTTTCACAATTGCAAAACTTAATCGTTGTTCTGGTTTGCCCAAATCTCTTGAATGTATTTTTATGTTTGCACAAAGCCACAAACAAAATATAGATACAGTCTTCTAATGTAAACCACTAAAAAGTCTTTCTCACAAAGAAAATTACAAAAAAGCATACCACGTAAATCTATAGTTGATCATCAAATAATAAAAACAAAGACTTTTAATAACGACTGCAAGAACAGAAAAAGATGAAACACCAAAAAAGACATGTTAAATGTTTCATTAGATACTATCATATATATGCATCACACAAACATTATTATTATTATTTTTTTTAATTAATAATAATAGCCTAGAGAGGTTTTGTTATTATTGAACCAATGACTACCAAAACCTATAATCTAATAGACTACTACAAAGGTTATGCACAACCCCCTATCATTCACCCCTAATAGACAAAATTAAAAAAAAAGATCCAATCAAGAAAATTCCTAAAACCTAGAAAAGATTTCATCACCATCAGAAATTATATCACTCAGATTATTAATTTATAGTATACCTCACCATAAGACACTTTCATATTCTTCTTCCTTCTTCAACTTGCTCATGACTTATTATGAACCCATTGTCTTCTTCCTTATGCATCATCCTTCGCTTGGCATTGTCTTTAACTCATGCACTGTGGCTCTAATCTGCTCTTGAACCAATTCTAATCTCCTCGAATACACTTCCAACTCCAGAATCCGCTGTCTCCTCCACCGTTCTTCCCCTACCGCCTTACCTCCTCCTCCCACACCAAACCCTAGATTCATCGACGGCATTAGCATTGGGCTTAACACACCTAAACCATGAGCACCGCCTCCAGGGAATCCTCCTATTGCAGCCATCATCATTCCCGTTGTACCATTCATCATTTCCTTAATAACGGGCGATACACAACTCCTAACGGTCTCTTCTATCAATCCACCTAGATTCCTTCCCTCAATGAAATCACCACTAGCAGCCACATTCTCGTTGAGGTTAACATTCGTAGCTGCGCTTGGTATTGGCACGTCACATGGTGCGATGGGTTTGTCTTCATCAATCTTCCCTACCCTTGATCGTGATCGTTTTCTCGACCCACTAGTGCTACTCATTGTCACTTTCTTCTCAAACCCGTTTTCAGAATCAATGTCCACATTGAGATTAGCAATGGGGAAGTTGCCATTGGTGTTATTAACACTGTGGTTATTGGTTTCCTCGAAATCCATCACGTTGTTATCTTCGAACCCTATGATTTTCCCAGTTTGATTCCAGATCTTCCTAGAGATGTCAAAAGTGGCTTGATCATGAGGGCTTTTGAAGAATACCTCTTTACCGGAGCTGATCTTGCTCATGACATTCCGGTACTTCTTCTTCAGCCGCCGGAGCTTCTCCACAAGCTGGTTCTTGTTGAAATCCAATTGAAGCTTCGATTTGATCTGCTCGTAAAACGGCGCCGTGTCAGGCGGATGCGAGCTGCTACCACGGTGGTTCGTTATGTAGTCAAGAAAACCACGGAGGAGCTCGATCTCGTCCTCATCGGTCCATAACCTCTGGAAAAGACGTCTAGAGTCGTCAATCGGTGGTCTCTGATGGACGATCTCAGTCATGCGGTGCCATTTCGGTTCGGAATCTACGGGAATCGCGGCGACGGGTACGGCGGATCCGGCAGGGAGTGCGACGGTTACCGTGCCTGTGGAGGAGGAAGACTTGGCCGTACAGGAAACCAACGGAGCCGCCGTGGAAACCATAGACGGAGAATTTAGATCTTCATATTCGGGATCGTCTTCGTCGGCTTCGTTTGGCTCAGGGAGAACCACATCTTCGGTCTCACGCAAATCCTCATCGGAATCAGTCTCTCCTCCACCTACTACTCCTCCGTCTTCCTCAAGATCCGGCGATTCAACAGAGAAAACAGCGTCACGCTCATCCGATGTCATCACCAAGGAACAAAAAACGCAGCCAGAGAAAACCAAAGGGGAAATCGAATCGTCAAAAGCTCAGATCGAATCAGGACAAAGAGAAGAACCAGATCCAGATGAAGAGGAATTGGGTTCACGAGGATTGATACGCTTTGGTGTGTTTTGGGTGGTAGGGCATGAGAATCTTCGACCCAAGCAAGGGTAGTTTCGGCATTCACGAACTACAATTATTACGACTAGGTGACATGTGGTCCAATCCCCTTACCCGTGCTTGGTTGTTGCGGTTTAGTTGAAGCCTGATCATGTCTCAAAAGTCAATAGTCAACCGCAGCTCACAGATAAAGCGTTACAAACGCGTACACGCCTTCACAAAAAAATTGCGTTTAGAGGGACGCAGGAGTGTATGTAACAACGTCCATACTTTACTTTTTGTTCCACCAATGTAAAGTACAAGACAAAAAAAGATTCAATCTTGGTTTTGCACAGAAAATGCAGGTAAAGTATTTACCATTTTACCAGTTCAATTCAAATGGAGAAGAAAACACAAGAACCGAAATTGAGTATTTTTCCTTTTTCTTTCACATTTTTAATTAACAATTTGAAACACAGACTTATTTGGTTAAAGCAAGTGCATTTCTTCTTCTAATTGCCATCATGAAGAAGAAGAAGGTGGTGATGAAGAAGGAGAAGAGCTCTAGTATAAACGGAACTTCTCCTTAGTGTTCTGGAAAACTTGCTCAGCAATAACCGCGCCGTTCCCGTCAGCTTTTATGATCTCCAGGTTAGATTTCTGGTAAACCCCGGTGCCTCTCAGAGCATCAGCTATGAAATCATCAAACCCGATGGCTATGGCTGCTTCGGCTTTGGCTCCATAAACCAATCTCTGTTCACAGTAAATAGATGCGTAACTTAGACCTCATTATAATAAAGCGATGGTTTCTGCAGTCATGGTTCTATAATATTTCACAGTACCTTCAATCTTGAGAGATGGATAGCTCCAAAGCACATGGGACACGGCTCACAAGATGCGTAAATCTCGCATTCTGATAGCTCGATTTGGTTAAGCTTCTTGCATGCCTGCATGTTTGCGAGATAAAACCGTGATGGATTTACATTACCACTTAGAGATAAACGGCTTTCGACAATGTTTGCAAGATTCAAGAGCAAGGTGACAGCAACAAATTTGATCAAATCCATCAAGAATATTCTAATTTACCTCTCTAATGGCTGTGACCTCAGCATGTGCAGTTGGGTCTGTGTATTTCAAAACCATATTGTGGCAGCTAGCGACTACCTCGTTCTTATGCACAATAACCGCACCAAATGGACCACCATCACCACACTCAACTCCCTTGTAAGCTTCTTCAACAGCTTGGGTTAGGAATTTGTGGTCGCTGTCTTGCACAGCTGATCAAAGACAAAGTAGAAACATAAACCATGACAATTCTGCAAGCACCTACATATTTCAACTAACTAAGAATGTCGAAAACAGAAAGAAATATCACAAAGCTAAAGGTTCCTGTGAGTGGATCATACAAGATCTTCATTCGTGAGTGAAACAGAAAGATATATGGCAAGAGCATAATCTGCAAACTAAGCTTTATATAAATATATCAAATGATGCATCGACCACTAAAAGAATTACAACTGATCAAGCTTTCCAGAACATTTGAGTGGGACCATAATCAAGAGAATATATCATTAGTCATCACTATAAGTAATGTCAAGGTCCATACCTTGTTGGTGACCGGCAAATGCAGTAGCCACGGAGATAGTTCCATCTTTAGCTTCCACTGCACAGTTAAATGACATAGCCATCAGATCCTCCCCGAACACAAAACATCACAGAAGGAATTAAAGTTTCAAATCGACACAGCTCATGTTCTACGCACAATTACATCCATTGATCAACAACAGCTGATAGTTACTCACAGCGCAAGTTAGCAGACAAAAGAGACATATACCATTCCTTGTGATACAAGTCAACACCATATTAACAAGGGAATATTCCAGCGAAGACGAAACAATCTAGAAGCCATTGTTTCTAGTCTAAAGTCACAATCTCATAAACTCAAACCCAAGCTTAATCAAACCGTTAAATATATGTAAAGTGTGATGATTATATAACACTCTGTGATTGACACCGAGTATACTTGTCATAAGCAGTGGTAACCTGTGGTGGCTAACATCCTGGTTAAAATTGTTCACATGCATGTGAGAATTAAATATGAAGAAAATAGTTTCAAATCGAAAGAAATTTCTGGATTCCCGATCTGCAACGCTGAATAAGCTGGAGAAAGAGTTTGGATTGAAGAAAAGAATCCAAAGTCGCAGGGCAAAATTGATCTGGTAAAAAGCTTCAATAAGAAGATCGGTTCGATTGTACAATCCAAACCCAGAAAACAGGAAATCGTGGAAAATGAAAACTCCGATCTCGATCCAGAAAATCAACAAGTCGATTGTGATCATAATGCGAATAGTATAGATAAAAGCGAGAAGATGACCTTTAGCTTCTTCCATGACTGAAGATTTGACGGATGATTCTGGAGAAATCGAGGAGAGGGTATGTGTGGGTGAGAAGAATGAAGAAGACGAGAACCAATTGATGTGTTTATAAAGAAATCAAATGAGTCCAAAAGGAAGGACGGAACTTGAGATTTGGGAGATAGATAAAGACGAACACAAGTCGCTGAGGAGAGAGAAACTGGAAAGTGAATGTGCCAGGAAGGAACCAAGAAAATTGGGTTTATTAGCAGAAAGAGCGATTAGACCTGACAAGAGTAAAAAGAGGTTACAAGACGAAATAGGTTAAGTGAAGATGATTCCTTTCCATTAAACGAATAATATATATTTTTTCGTCTAGTAAAATTATATTGAATTTTAAAACTTGGATTTACCAAAAAAAAAAAAAAAAGGATTTACCCAAAATTAAAGAGAAATACCGAATGTCAAACTAAACGATACCGAAAATATCAAATTTTGGCTATTAAAAAAGCATCAATTATTGCGTGTACACTTTAAATCATGAATTTTTGTTGTTGTTGTTTTTTATTAAAATTTTAAACTTTTGTTGACTGAGTCAAATTAGTCATGACACTAGTCAACTATAACTATTGATTAATACCAATTATAATTAACTAACAGCGTGTCTAATTTGGATTAGTCAATAAAAATTTAAAATTTTAAACAACTACCAATAATTGTGGAGAATAAAGTAATTAAGAGAATTTCAGTCAAGTAAAAATCTAAGAAGAATATAACTATATAAAGTTTGCTCTATAAATACTAAAAATGTTACTGCACATAATTAAAATGTAGGTAGTTAATTTTATTGTAATTTTTTATAATCGTTGATTTTACTATGGAAGATTTACAAATTCTACGAATTTTTTTAATTTTAAAAAATCTTTCAAAATAAACTTTTATGACCATTTTTTCATATAACTATTGTAATGAAAGTTTAACATATAACTTTTGTGACAATTTTCTCATATATTTTTCACAAATTTTAATAATGTATAATTAATTTTATTCGAGTTATCATTAGCAACCATTGATTTTTAGTGTAAAAAATTTACAATTCTATAAACCTCTCTTTTAGTTTTTTTTTTTATAGAAATTTAAAATAGACTTACTACAATTTATATTTTCTCATTTATAATTATTTTCCTGTTTTATATTTTACTTAATTTTATAATCATTTTAAATATTTTTATCCAAAAGTTTGTAAAAAAAAAATTTTAAGAACAAATTTTTTTTTAACTTTTTAAGACAAAAAAAATCCCAAATTTTTGTTGACTAAGCTAAATTGGATACGTTGTTAGTCAACTATAACTGGTGTTAGTCAACAATTATAGTTGACTAACGTCGTGCCTAATTTGGCTCAATCAACAAAAATTTGGATTTAAAAAAGAAAAAATCAACAAAAGTCGATGATTTAAATTGTCCATGCAATAGTTGATGTTTTTAGTGGACAAAATTTGAAAGTTGAGGATTTAAAAAAATATTTTTTCGAATTTAATTCTAGATTTACAGTAAAACAGATAAAATAAAGAAAACTGAAAATGCTACAATAATAGAACCGGCCGGGATAAGTCAAATGACTCAAATCCATATTATACACAAACTAGTGCAATACCTGCACCCTGCGCAGGATAGTAATATTAAAAAAGAGATTTGATAAATTAGTAGATTCAAAATGCAATATATTAAAATACAATAAACAAAATATAGCTTTATAAATTATAAAATCAAAATTATTAAACCAAGAGAATCTAAAATTATTACAATAAACCAAGATAACATTAAAGCAACTAACTACCGAAACAAGTAATAAGAAAATATATGATATTTTATAACTCAAGGAAAGAACCATATTCCAAACTACAACATGCCAAAACACGACGGACAATAACAATAATCCTCTTACATACACCCTCACCGAATGGATATGAAATCATCCATCACACTTTTAGAAGACTATCCAACAGCTTCGACGATTGTATGAACATACTCATCATCATCATCGAGCAAACCAAACACAAAACATGCATCTATAAACGCATGGTATACTACTCCACAAACAGTTCGAATATCTTTCAAAATAGATTGAACCTCTAAGAAACCCAAGTAATAACCATAGACAATAAGCCTCATTAGTAGATGGTGGAACATGAACTAGTCATTAGCCTTGCGCAGACATTAAATTGTTGAAAATATGTTGTATCCCCCTCCCCCTCCTCCCCCTCCACCTCTTCTCCAAACCCAAGTAATAACCAAATATAATAAGTCTCATTAGTAGATGGTGGAACATGAACTAATCATTAGTGTTACGCGGACATAAAAGTTTTAAATTTTTAATTGTATCCCTCCCCCTAAAACTCAATTTCCAATCACTAAACCATCCAAACTATCCAGATCAAATTAACTCCACATGTATATTAAATATGGCTAATAGCAATCAATTATCAATAATAGCGTTTCAAGTTCTTCCATACAACATATAATAGTAGAGAAGTGCAGATATGAAGTAAGCATTTAAAATTATACACAGACTCATTTTATGGTTTTACAAAAAATGTATTTTTTAGATAAATGATTTTAATCAATCAATTTATCGTAGTCTTTCTTCGGCCAGCAATAACATATCCACATTATACCATTTCATTAAGCAAATAAAGTAGAAACATGTCAAATGCGCTTTTCGCATATAAGTAATCATATTATATTGTAAACATTTTAGGTTGTTACAACATCTCATCGACATTAAAAATCTTAGAAATATGATGCCATTTATACCATTATTATTAATATTTAATTTGTTACTCAAATTTTGTTTATTGTTCTAATTTTATAAATACATATTCTAATTCTATAAGTCATTTTTATTTTAGTATATAAATGTATTTTTTTTAATTTTGAAGATATTTCTAAAATTTTGAATTTTGTTTCCACCATCATTGTTTAGGAACATATAAAAAAAAGAAGAGAAATAGACTCCACCTTTTTCTAGATCGAATAACTTGCATTTGTTATGAACGTTATGATAAAATAACTTGCATTTGTTATGATCAAATTTTAATGCAGGAATCTTCATATTTTATAGAAAATGTTATGATCGAATAATTATACCTCGTGCCTTAAAAGAACTCAAGTTTTATTTTATTTTTGTTTTTTAGGTGAAAATACTACAATAATCCAGTTATGGTTACTATAACGAAAAATAAAATGTTATGATCGAATACTCATTTTATACCAATGACTTATATATTTTTTTTGAAATTTATAGATATACCATGTATACTTTTAGCAATTTAAAATTTATAAATATTATAATATGTGAAGCTAAATGATCATTAATATAAAGTAAACATGTAAAACAATTATTGTTTTAGCTAGTTAATAAGAGTATTTTAGCAAATTCATAAGAGTATAAATTCAAAATTCAACATTATTATACTTTTCACGTGATCAAAACAAACCATCAAGTGGAAGCTCCCTTAATTCAATGGTTTGACTAAAGGTTCATTAATGCTTTTACACCACGAGGTATGTAGTTCGAATCCTTGAGAATTCAAATTAATAGAGATAGCATTTACATGCGTTTTTCAGTGTGAAGCAAGTAGAGCTGTTTGTCATGGTCCTACATGTAAGTTTAAAATTTTTCATTGTATTATCGTCTATGTAATCGTTCTCACAATTTGTGATAACTAATATTCCATTGTTAAAAGAAACCGTCAAACTTTTTGAAAAGTATCGAATTTATAAACCAAAACAAAAAAGATAAACTTAATTTCACTATAAATTATTCGATAAACTATCAATTTATACGATTTGGTTTAACGTATCATCAAAAATCTCAGTTACTTACAACGATATGTTTTCTACAAAATTTAGAAATCAATACCTTGTAATTAATTCGTCTTTCTCTTTCTGAGGTACCCGCATCCAGCGCGGACATGTTAAAATCTTATAAAACTAATGAATTATTTGGGAACATTATCACGCCGGCGCGAGCATTAATGTTTTAAAGATTATATTGTATATAAATATATTATTTGCATTTTTTTAGCAAATTAAAAGGTTATAAAGTCTAATATGAAAGCTGTAAACCCTCACAAATGCACAGTAAATCGTAGAAACAATTTATATTTCTTGCAATTGAAGCTAACACAAACCCTAATAGGTAAGCCTAAACCGTCACAAATGAATGTAAGATACTGAACAATTTATCTTTCTTGCAACTTAAGGGATACTAAAGCCTAATAAGTGAGTCTTAACCCTCACAATTGCCAGTAAAATATAGAATGATTTAGATATAATGTGTTAGTTAAAATTGGTTTGTTTCAATTGGTTGGTTTTTGTATTAAAAATATTATTGAAACGACCCGACCCAAAAATTTTAAATTTTTCCCTTCGGATTACTATTATCACAGATAATAATCTTCAATGGGCCAACACAAGCAATGCGGAAACAACGAAAATAATCAAGTAACAATTCAATCAATAAATCCCATACTTTATCAATCCACTAAACCGTTCAACCAATAATCAATTCAATTCCAATACAAGTAACCAACAATAAACCAACAATAACCAACAATAACCCAAGTATCAATTCCATAATTCACTAGCAACCTAGCAATTCTAACTCAGGAGCCATGAAATACGAGACACTAGATCATCTCCTCTTCCCGGCCATGATTCCACAATCACACTTTCTCTTTACCTGCAACACATGGCAAAAAGAGTTGTGTGAGTATTATCACAAATACTCAGCGAGGCGGTCATCTCGTCTACAGGTTATACACATAGGCATAAGCAAGAGATACAATACAAGGATGAGCATACAACAAGCATACACGAACAATCAAACAATGAACCAGTCCAGGAGCACTGTGTCGATCGACACAACCACTAGGTGTCGATCGACATACTGCACTTGTGTAGATCGACACACCACCATGGTGTCGATCGACATGATGCACCTGTGTCGATCGACACAAAGCAATTGTGTCGATCGACACGACATCGCAGAACAGAGAACGAGCCTATCCTCTCATGGCTCGAACTCTCATGCGATCCATCGATCTCCTGCACGTTTTCATCCATAAAACACACAAAATCCAATCCAAACAACCACAATCAATCATATTCCATCTAATCCTTTACCCAGATAAACCTACGGTCACGCACTCACCTCGAAAAGAATTGAAAAGGATGAGGAAACCCGAAGAACGCGAAGAACACAACCTCCAAATCCGAAAATCCTCACTCAACACCCAAAAACCCAGACTCCAAGGATCACCCATCAACCAAAAATCTCCCAACACTCCAAAAATCGCCCAAACCTCTGATTTCCTCTCAAAAACTCTCTGGTCTGCGATTTCTGGAAGAAAAATCGGCCAACCTTCACTGTTCCAACCTTTTTATACAACCCTAGGGTTCCCTAAACCGGCCCACCAAACTGGACAATTAAACCGAACATGTCGGTTCAATTTAACCCCGTGTCGATCGACACACCTACCTTGTGTCGATCGACACAACGTCCAAAACCCGACTTCTCACAAGTCAAAAACACACGTGCCGATCGACACACACAGCCTGTGTCGGTCGACACCCAACCAAAAATCTACTTTTTGGTTCTCGGGTATTACAATTCTCCCCCACTAACATGGATTTGACCTCGAATCACGCGGCCCTGTCCCGCTAAGGTTAACACCCCCATCTAAAACCCGACCAGATTCACCCGGAAACATCAACGATGCAACGCTCCTTAATCCGGATTAGGGCTGTCCGATTGATCGCACAACAATCAAACAAGAACATGCACGACCAACCATTGACCCAGAATTGGATCAAATGATCGCGCAACAATCAAATAAGTACATGCATGACCAAAGGCGGTACATATGATACCAGGGTTGTCCAAACCGAGGTTCTAAACGTAAGTAAAAACCATAGACTAGACGTCCACATACACCTTCCTGGCCCTCGGCCATCACTCCTCGAGATCACACCTGATCCCCGAGCTCCACTAGTCTCATACTAGCCACATTGCACCGTCTCACCACGGCTGCAATCCTGACCTCAACCCGATCAGCACCACCTGAGATCCACTCCCGATCCCCGAAGTTCATTCAGTCTCATACTTACAATCACACTACAGACACTATTGCTCATACTCATATCTATATACACCACCCCGCTCTCAGGATCGTCACCCTTTGAGCTCTCGATGTATATCATACCACCCCACCTTCAGGCCCGCCGTCCATCCAGCTCTCGGTATGCTCCAGCCCCTCCCACTCTCAGGACACACAGTCCGTCAAGCTATCGGCTGCAGAGGAATCACACATCCTTTGGAGAGACTTCGGCTCCTCAAAGTATATGCAAGGGAACCACTTTCCCCCAGAGAGAACCTCATTGTCCCCTCAAGTATATCCAGGAGAACCACTATCCCCTGGGCAATCACGCTGTAACGTGCATCATAAGCACCAGTCGACCAAAATCACCTCTCGTGGTCATCCGAAACAACCCAATCACCAGGGTGTTTCCACATAGTCCCTCACATAAGACTTTTATTCCGGACTCCCCCTAGGAAATAGACAGGTTCTAACTCACATAAAACCTCTATTTCCCAATGCTATCTAGGGAATAACAAGTACTAACTCACATAGAACCTCATCCCTAGATAATCTTCCTAGAACATTGATAACTCTAACTCACATTGAACTTCCATTTCTAGCCTCCCTAGCCGATAGACAAGCTCTAACTCACATAGAACTCTATCGCTAGACCTCCACATGACCTACCAGTCATCACAATCCATGACTCCACCAGTCATACCATGAGAACACACGTCTTATAACACATTTAATAAAGAAAACTCATCTTATTAAATCTCAAAATATATAATCGTTACAACAACATCAAAATGAAAATACATACATCTCATAGCCACATGCTAAAACAGACTCTGAAACCAGAAAGACACTCAAGCCACTGCTTGCTTCTCGAACCACTTCGAGAACTTCGTCTTCATCAACGCTTCTAGTTCCCAAGTCTTCTCCTCAATACCACCACAGTCCCACACGACTCTGACCAACGGTATACTCTTCCAATGCAGCACCTTGACCCTTATCTCGAGAATCCTCACAGGCCTCGCCGCCAACATCATATTGGGCTGAAGATCCTCCGGAATCCTAGCCAACACCTCCTCAGACTCATGTAGACACTTCCGCAGCATCGAAACTTGGAAGAATTTGTGAAAAGCCTTCATACTCTTAGGTAACTCCAATCGATAAGCTACCGGTCCGACCCACTCCACAACTTTGAACGAACCCATAAACCTCGGACTTAGCTTATTCTCCGAAATGGATCTGTTAGGACCCCTCAACATCGCTGCCTTGAGATACACCAGATCTCCTAGCTCAAACTCTAGCTCCTTCCGCCTCCTATCGGCATAACTCTTCTACCGATCTTGAGCCTCTCTCATGTTCAGTCTCAAGACACGGATCTTCTCCGTCGTCTCCTGAACAAAATCCACACCAAACATGATCCTCTCCCCCACTTGAGTCCAGCATAATGGTGTCCTACACGACCTCCCATACAGAGCCTCATATGGAGCCATCCCAATACTCGCCTGATAGCTGTTGTTATACGCAAACTCTACCAGGTTTAGATGATCCGCCCAATGACCACCATAATTCAGCACACACATCCTCAACAGGTTCTCCAATGTCTGAATCATCCGTTTGGACTGCCCATCTGTTTGAGGATGATACGCTGTGCTCATGCACCTTAGTGCCCATCTCAGCCTGAAATGCCCTCCAGAACTCTGAAGTAAACTTCAGATCTCTGTCGACATGATACTCGCTGGCACCCCGTGCAGCCTCATTACTTGGCCCAATGTTGGAGCAGTTTTAACGTAAAAGACCTTTTTGTCCTAAACTAAGCCCTAGAAGATCCTACACCTATATATACTTGTTTTTAGCCTCTTTAGGAGAATAAGCATCAATAAATAGCTATGGGGAACGACTAGGGATCCCTAGGCAGCCGCCTATCTCTTCTCTAAACACTAAACACGTTTTCATCTTTGTTCTTCATTGGATTTGGATTCTAGGAGGAGATCTTCCTTTGTACTTCGATATAGAGAAGATTTTTTTATCTCTTACTCTTTAAATTCAGTTTATCTATGATGATTCATGCCTATCCTTGTTGCTTTGTTGTTACTTCAATCATGTCAGAGTAATTCACTTGTTAGGTTTTAGATTTTCAATGAGTTTCATAATTAGATAATTGATTGATGATTGTTTAGGGAACACATTAGAGTCTTCATCTTTACTTGTACTTAATGCATGATTGCTTTACCAATCATCTAGTGATCTGATGTTAGGTTTATATAATCTCCAAAAGCTTGTTATATTGTCTGAACTAGTATTTGATGAGCCAAACGCCTTAACAATTCGAAAGGTTAGTTAAGGAGTGCGGTGAACTTTATCAAACTTGAACTTTAATGCATGTTTTCACCTTGTAATAACCTGCGACAGTTGAGTCTATTAGGATGCTAAAACGTAGATGGTTAGTTACGTCACAACAGTTGGATGACCTTACATCAGTGCTTTGTGTTCTAGACGGTTCATAATTCCTAAGTCTTTAAAATCAATCGATCTTTATTGTTGCATGATTCTCTGCGAAATACCTAAGTCCTAACGCTTTTATCTTATTGATTTATCCTTGCTTTTACTTTCTTTGCTTTACAATTGTTATTCATAAAATCACCAAAACCCTAAAACATATTCTCTTCTTAGCTTGATTTCAATCTTATAAATTCGTAGCATAACTATCTGGTCTCTGTGGATGGATCCCTAAGTACGACTGCGATCTCTTAATTTGAGAGAGTAGCTCAGGGTAAATTTGAGCATATCAAATTTTGGCACCGCTGCTGGGGACCAATATCGTTTATCTACGAGTTTTTGATTTGAATCTAGTCTAAGAAATTTTTTGTTTTTTTCTTTCTTTTTATTTAATTTTTTTTTCGTTGGTTTTATCTTTGTGTGTTTCAGGTTGATACTTGAGGAAGGATAAAGCTATGTCAAGGATGGCTTATGAGACGATCGGAGACTTCGACACGTCACCAACCCTCTTCATAAACCGAAATCCAATATGTCTTCAACCACCACAAAAGCTAAACTATGCAATAAAACCTCAATTTATTGCATTAGTAAAAGAGAATCTGTTTTGCGGTCTTGCTCATGAGAATCCTTTGGATCATCTAGATGCATTTGAAGAACTAATGAGCCTCATTAGTGGAGTTGATGAGGACTACATAAGATGCAAGCTATTCACTCAGTCATTGGCGGACAAAGCACTTAGATGGAAGAAGTCACTTCCTTCTCATTCTATCACCTCTTGGATGAAATTCAAGGAAGCTTTTCTTGAGAGGTTTTTTCACTAGGCAAAGAGCGAAGCAACTTAGGGACAAGATCTATAACTTTCAACAAGGTGTAAATGAACCATTATTTGCAGCCCTAGACCATTTCAAGGAGTATATTAGAGACTGTCCACAACATGGTTTCAAAGAAACTAGATTATGGAGCATATTCTACGAAGGCCTTACGCGTGAGTGCAAGCGTTATCTAGATGTTGCAAACAATGGAAACTTCATGACAACATCATTAGCTCAAGCAAGGACGTTGATAGAGAACTTGGCTTTTAGTGATAGAAATTATCACTCAAACTATGTAGAGACATATCAAGCAATCAACACAAGTTCGGGACTGAAATTTTAGAGTTGAAGAAGCTTGTTCAGAAGCTTTTTCATGAGACTCTTGAGAGAAAAAGAGGAGTATGCATATGTGTGAGGACGTCCCTAGGAATAGAGCTTACTCAAGTCAAGATTTCGTAGAAATTTTTTCATCCAAGAGACAAAAGAAGATGAACAACTTTGGTGAAAAAAATCAGAACTACGGTTATGAAAACTTTAATCAAGATTTTGAGAACTTTCAAAACCAATTCTATCCTCAAGAAGACGTGTCTCAAGGTTACGATGAAGAACCGCAAATCCATCAACGACAACGGTTCATGCTTCCACAAAAGTCTCAAGCTATGACATCAAGGGATCAACAAGAAAGTATGGTTCAAGCTCGACATCAACAATTTCTAGAAAGCCAAAGCAAAATCAATAAAGAGTTCGATTACAAGTTAGCTACAATCCCCAATGATTTTAGCAATAAGTATGAGTTTCCAGCTGGCCACGTGAACAAGTTACACGTTGAAGTTGCTCGACCAAGTGAACCCTTGAAGAAACAAGCCGAAGCTCAAGTAAAAATGTTTTGCAACGTTTTCTATGCTGATGAAAGCAAGGCCGTGCCTAACCCTAAGCCACTCCAAGAGGCTGTCAAGTTTAGTATAGTTCCATGACCAGAACCCTACCCACGAGAATCAAAGAGAACCGACAAAAAAAAGCTTAAGACAAAGCCACTCGAGAAAATCGACAAAATTGGAAAGTTTCTTGTTCCTTGTTCCATCAATGGAATCAAGTTCAAGGATTCTTTGTGTGATGGAGGAGCAGATGTTAACATCATATCTAAAGGAATAGCAAAGAAGTTGGGGATTAATGAGTTAAAGCCTCGCAAATGTCCAATGTCGTTTAGAGATGCTTCTTCTACAATCTCACATGGTTTCGTCTCAAATCTAGTCGTGCAACTTGGAGATTATGATATTAGAACAAGCTTCCACGTTTTAGAGATGAAAGATGATCCTCACAAGTCTTTGATTCTGGGTTCACCATTCCTAGAACTCGTTGGAGCACTTGTGGATTCTACAAATCACCAAATCTCTTTCTCTAACCTTAACAAAGGAGTGTTCTATCCGGCTTTACAAGGTAAGAGTTCTTTTTGTATGACTATATCTACTAATAACAACTTCCAAATTGATCCAGGTGATGCCATAAAGGAGGTCCAAAATGTGAAAAATCCAGCCCCTCCAACCATACATAAAGATGTCAAACCGACAATACCAAAAGGCGAAAAGACCCCAAGTGTTGCAAAATCAATTTTTTCACCTAAGGAATTGAAAGACGAACTCGTTCATGCACAGCAGAAGCTTAAAATGTCATCAAAACTTTTCTCAACGTTCAGAATAAATATCCCCACGGACTTGAAGGAGAAAGGTGAAAAATTCATCCAAGAAAAAGTCAACAATACGATAAAACTTTTTCCCGAAGCAATGGTTCTTCATGAAGGCCATCAAGATGCTAATAGATGGAAGCTCAAACCATCAAGCCCAGAGTGCCCAGAAGCTAAAGGAGTCCCAATTCATTTAGTGGAGCCATCTTATGCTTAAAAGAGAAAGGAGTCGAGCTAAAAGACTTAAAACAAGCGCTTTATGGGAGGCAACCCTTATTTGGTTTTAATTTTCTTAGAGTCATTAATTTAAAATTTTAATTATGGTTTTGATTTTTAATCCTTTATTACTCATTGGTTTTTCTAACTAGGAATTTTTCAGGTGTTTGCAAAAAGTCACAAAAATACAAAAAAAAATGTTTGTTTTGGAGAAGGAAGAAGAGAAGGAGATAGAACAAGACCCGTTCTGGTTCAAGGCACAAACGAATTACAAGATCAACCCAGACAAATCTGAAATTTGGTGAGACTATAGTAGACAGTCATACGAAGCTAAAGAAAAAAGCAGAACGTAATTTGGTATTACGGTCTGAAAGTTATGACCGATTGAACAAGACAGTCAAGAAAGGTTACAAAGCCGCAACTTCAAGCTTTTTCACAGTTCAAGCCACAAAAAATCAGGCAACAATATCCATACCATTGGAAAGATCTCGTTCTCAAGAGTCCGTAGCATCTTTCGGATCTCCAATCTGATGTGTATAGATGAAGAAAAAGCTCGAAGAAAAAATCGCATGAACCGCGACACAATACCCCTTACTGCGACACGAGGCCATATAGGACCCGATACCGACCCGCGACATCGACCGGTATCGCGTCCCGATCATCCCGCGACACGAGTGACCCAGTATCGGTCACGCGTACCGGTCGAAAATCGTGACTGGTAGTGGAGCAAAACTGTCCCGCGATTCTGCCGCGACTTCACCGCAATTCCTACCGCGAGGCAATTCCACCGCACCCCACCGCAAACCTACCGCATTTTCTGCCGCGATCCTACCGCAACAATCATGCACCACCTTACCCACGGACCACCTGGCTCGACCAACCACCCACCTAACCATGGTCTATAAAAAGGTAAGTTTTTCTTTTTCTCTTTAATTTTTTCAAAACTAAGTTTTAAATTCAAAAATTTAACCAAATTTTATTTTTACTTTTGCATTTTCATAAATTATCATTTTTCATCTATATAATTCATTAAACTAAATTTTGATGGATTTATTGATTTATGAACTTTTGCATTTTTAATATTGAAATTTTTGGTTAGATTAATTTAGTTTATGAATGAATTTCATATCTTAACAAAGTATTCTTCATTTTTTCACTATTTCACTTGTATTAGGCCATTTTTATCAAATTGGATTCTTCATTAGGATTTAATTTTTTTTTTTATGGTTTATCTTATGAAATCTTGGAGCTAGACTTCAATATACCTCTTGATCGATCTAGAACCAAGAAGAATTTAACAAGTGATTTTAGGTGTTTTTGCAAGGATATTTTGTACTTAAGCAGGATTTGACTCAAGATATTTTATTGTGGACGCACAATTCAATCGTCTTAAGCATGATCCACACGATTCAAAAGAGATGTGAACCAAAAGAGGAGAATTTGGAGATACCTAGCCTGGTTACGATTCATAAGAGATACAATATGACTATGCTTGACGAAAGATCTAGTTTGTTCGAGCCGATATCCAGATTTTCCAATTATAGCTCACAAACGGAAGAAGACTAACACTTTTATGGGACACTTAGCAAAGCATTCGAGAGAAAGCCACTGAACTTCACTAACTGATCTTAAATATCATGTTTTCTGATGGATTTTCAATATGGCTCGAAAAATTATCTACTGTTTTGCAGGTGGTTCGATACATATCCTTACAGCAAGCTGAATCGCCCCATTCAAGGACCATACGCAAAATCGTTGGAGCAAAAGCGTTGAAACTTTAGCAGCAGCTTCAAAAGACCCTACAACTCAGTGAATTTTCAATTTGGGTCGAGGAAAATTTTACGGTTTGAGAGATAGTCCACGAGCATCTTCCGGTGACTAATATCACTATACCGTGAGCCAATTTTCAAACGATGAGGAACCAGCCGATGACACCTTGAGATGAACTGTTTCTAAGGACATAAGGAAGCTTTTAAGAGTGTTCATTCACCCTTGGAGATTCCAAAGATGCTTCATACCAACCGAAATGGGACATTTTTCGATCTTCAAAGACTTTTTTGTCTACAACCGGTAACTTCGTTCTATTCTCTAACTTTTCTAATTTCAATTTATTTTTTTATTTCCAGCATACTCTCTTAGAACGGATGTAGAGGACGAGCGATCTCACGACCTTGTCTCCTCACAAGGAACAATAGTAGTGAAAGCACTGTTTTTAAGTTTTTGAATCGAATAAGTCTTGGGGAGAGAAAGAGTATCAATTGTTGTATGGTTCACTAGTCATGGTATAGTATGGGAATGAGTCTAGAAAGTTTTTGGCATTGAAATCTAGGACGAGACCCAGCAATGATGACTAGCGAGTTATGTTGAGAAGTCATGGATGAATTTGGGAGGCTGCGAATGTCTATGGAGAAGTACATGGTGGTCTGATTTTGAGTTGGTTATGCATTATGTGGCTTACTAGTTGGAAGGGTCGGTCCGGTACTCCAAAGGAAGGTGAGTTCCCGTATTTTCAAACCTCTTTTCTATTCTTGAATTTTGCTTGAGGAAAAGCAAGGTTTAAGTCTGAGGGAGTTGATTTTTCCCATATTTTACCACATTTACCATATATTTACTATATTTTCTATGCACTTTAATAAGCTTTTCAGCCAAAAGAGGTAGTTTTCCTCGTATTTGTAGTTTTAGAGTCTTAATAGGGAAATCAAGCAAAACAGAGCAAAAAAGACCAAAAGAGGTGTAAACCAAACTACAGAAACTTTCATAAGCCAAAGACATCATCAAGACCAAATAATTCACAAGGTACCACAATCTACCAAGTTGGACAGAACATATACGCCAGAAGTTTAGCAGTAAACAGAGGGACGAATCAATTTGGAATTGGATAAAACTTGGTCCAAAGATATATATTTGAGTTATATTCACAAAGAAATTTGAATCATATCATTTGGAGCTGTGAGCAGAAAGATATACTTGGTTTACTTAAGACACGTCAAACTGCCTCTAAAGTGAAACAAGTGCAGAATCGAGTCAAGCACCGGGCCAGTCCGTGGACCGATGTTCCATACCGTCACCAGCACTCACGAAGGCCCAAAGAAGACTCCAACACCACCCTAGAAGCCCGTCCGTTACTTGGCCCAACGTTGGAGCAGTTTTAACGTAAAAGACCTTTTTGTCCTAAACTAAGCCCTAGAAGATCCTACACCTATATATACTTGTTTTTAGCCTCTTTAGGAGAATAAGCATCAATAAACAGCTATGGGGAACGACTAGGGATCCCTAGGCAGCCGCCTATCTCTTCTCTAAACACTAAACACGTTTTCATCTTTGTTCTTCATTGGATTTGGATTCTAGGAGGAGATCTTCCTTTGTACTTCGATATAGAGAAGATTTTTTTTATCTCTTACTCTTTAAATTCAGTTTATCTATGATGATTCATGCCTATCCTTGTTGCTTTGTTGTTACTTCAATCATGTCAGAGTAATTCACTTGTTAGGTTTTAGATTTTCAATGAGTTTCATAATTAGATAATTGATTGATGATTGTTTAGGGAACACATTAGAGTCTTCATCTTTACTTGTACTTAATGCATGATTGCTTTACCAATCATCTAGTGATCTGATGTTAGGTTTATCTAATCTCCAAAAGCTTGTTATATTGTCTGAACTAGTATTTGATGAGCCAAACGCCTTAACAATTCGAAAGGTTAGTTAAGGAGTGCGGTGAACTTTATCAAACTTGAACTTTAATGCATGTTTTTACCTTGTAATAACCTGTGACAGTTGAGTCTATGACGTAGATGTAGATGGTTAGTTACGTCACGACAGTGGGATGACCTTACATCAGTGCTTTATGTTCTAGACGGTTCATAATTCCTAAGTCCCTAAAATCAATCGATCTTTATTGTTGCATGATTCTCTGCGAAATATCTAATCCTAACGCTTTTATCTTATTGATTTATCCTTGCTTTTACTTTCTTTGCTTTACAATTGTTATTCATAAAACCACAAAAACCCTAAAACATATTTCTTCTTAGCTTGATTTCAATCTTATAAATTCGTAGCATAACTATCTGGTCTCTGTGGATCGATCCCTAAGTACTACTGCGATCTCTTAATTTGAGAGAGTAGCTCAGGGTAAATTTGAGCATATCAACTTCTTAGCCAAAACTGCCGCTCCCTCGGTCTTCTTAATGGCAAGAAAATGTGCTGACTTGGTCAGACGATCCACAATCACCCAAATCGCATCATACATCCGTGACACCGGCAATCTCGTCACAAAATCCATGGTAATCATATCCCACTTTCACTCCGGAATAGACAAACTCTGCAACATACCACTCAGAACCTGATGCTCCGCCTTCACCAACTGGCACATGTTGCACGCTGCAACCCAGTTAGCTACATCCCTCTTCATCCCGACCCAGTGATAATACCGCTTCAGATCACGATACATCTTGGTCGCTCCCGGATGAATCGATAATATGCTCGAATGAGCTTCCCTCAGGATCTCCTACCTCAGATCTTCGTCCTTGGGTACACAAACCCACCTGTTCACCAATATCGTCCCATTCGCTGAAACCACATACTCTGAACCTGCCACCTTAAAAGCATCAATCAGTCCATGATCCTTCCCCTAAGTAACTCGAATCCTGCTCAACAAATCTTTCTGGTTAGCTGCCTCTAACCCCAACGGCTCCTATGAGATAACACATAATCTCAATGTACTGATCTCGCTCACCAGAGCCTCCATATCCCGCTCCTGATCTGAAGCAACCCTCTTCTGACTCAACTCATCTGCAACCAGATTAGCATTACTCGGATGGTACCTAATCTCCAGGTCATAGTCCGCAACTAACTCCATCCAGCGCCTCTGTCTCTGGTTCAACTTTGGCTGAGTGAAAAAATACTTCAGATTCTTGTTGTCTGTGAATACCTGCACTTTTCCGCCATAAAGATACGACCTTCAAATCTTAAGGGCAAAAATTACAGCAGCCAACTTCAAGTCATGGGTAGGGTAATTGCACTCGTGCTTCCTCAACTGCCTCGAAGCATACGCAATAACCTTTCCCTGCTGCATCAGTACACATCCCAAACCAACCCTCAAAGCATTTGTATACACCACGTAAGGCTCACCCGGCTCGGGTAACGCCAACACCGGTGTACTAGTCAGCATCTCCTTCAGCTTCCCGAAACTCTCCTCGCAAGCTGAAGACCGCACAAAAGGGATAACTTTCCTTGTCAACTTCGTTATCGACTACGCCATACTCGCAAAACCCTTGACGAACCTTTGATAATAACCCGCTGATATATCATGGTTTTTACCCGTTTTTGACCATGATATAAGTCCTTTTCATAGAGTCTTTTTGGTATTTTTCGAGTCTTTTTGAGTCTTTGTAGATTATTGGACGATTGGAGCTTTATTGGAAGCTTTTAGAGCATTTTGGAGCATCGAGGAAAGAAGGGCCAAAGTGATCAAGTCGGAGTCGAGTTTTCAAGGCCGTGTCGATCGACACGAACATGTGTGTCGATCGACATGCCCGTCTGACACGTGAAGACTTCAAGTTTTGAAGAAATTCTAGTTTTGCCCAAAAAGCCCAGAAGTTGTACAAGAAGCCCAATCCGAATTTTAGACCTTATATATAGTTTTTCCTTAGGCTTTTAGGGGATATCTTGTTTTTAATTAAGACTTGGAGATTTAGAGATTGACAGAGCTTTTAGGAGATTTCAGACTTTCAGACTTCATCGATCTAAAACTCTGTATCACTTACTCTATCTCTTTTATGCAATTTATTCCGTTCATAATGTTTATTGCATCTATGTCTGAGTAGTTTGCTTGTTAGGCTTAGGGTAGTTCTAGGGTTTGATGAGAAATTGGTAGGATTGAAACTCTGTTAGGATTTATCTATATGTTCTTCATCTAGATTAATATAACTCTGATTTTAGGATTGATCAACTGAAATTGGATATCCTAAGTTGCTTTAATAGATGCGAAAATATTATTAACAACCGGACATAATCTTAGATGAGCAAAATTATCTATTCGCAAAGAAATTTGGCTTAGTAATTTTGTGAACAATTGAACCTGAACTTAATGCTTGTCTTTATTCACTGAATTTGCAAAGAAATTTAGAATTTAGGGATTTAGTCATAGATAATCTTTGCAACGAAAGTTGATTGGTTTTACATTCGTGTTTGAGTTCTAGAACCGTTCTTAATAAAATCCTAAATGTTTTCATCTCTTTGCCGATCGACACATACCTTTGTGTCGATCGACACGACCGTATTTCAAGTCATTCCTGCGAATTACCCAATGCCTAACCTTTTGTCTAATTGATTTCAAGAACTTTATCATCATTCACTATTTACTTTGCTGTCTGGTTTACATTACTACATTGTTGCTTAGCCTAATTTGAATTCATAATTGATTGTGTGAATTGATTCCCTGTGGATTCGATCCCTAAGTACTACTACGATCTCTTAATTTGAGAGAGTAGCTCAGGGTAAATTTGAGCATATCAAATTTTGGCGCCGTTGCCAGGGAGTCGATTTCACCAATCGATTTTTGATAGTAGAATTTTGTCTAAGTTTTTAATTTTTGTTTTATTTACTTACTAGTTATTTTCTCTTTGTTTTGTGTGTTTCAGGTTTATGCATCATCGCGTTACCAGAAGCAACCGGAACGAAGAGCTAGTTGATCTCAACCTTGAGATTGGGAAATTGGAACGAGCCAACCGAGCAGCAAGAAAGACAGCCAATATGAATCCATTGATTCTTATCAGAGGCGAAGATGGGTTTCTTCAGGACACTGAGGGTCGCAGACGCAATGCTCAGGGTCAGAGGATTGATGAGAATGGGGTTGTGATTTTTGAGGAGCCAGCTGGGCGTGGGCGTACTCTAGGAGAATACAACATGCCCGATGAGTTCTATGCCAACAAGGCAGCAATCCGACCTCCAGCCTTTCCGAGGAACGATTTCGAGCTGAAGCCAGCTTACTTCTCACTAGTGGCTCAGCACCCATTCCATGGCCTTTCTTCTGAGCACCCCATGGATCACCTTGAGAGGTTTGAGGATTTGGCGTCTAGCATTAAGGTCAATGGAGTATCCAGTGATTACCTCTACTGCAAGCTTTTCCCTTACTCTCTTAGTGGAGAAGCTGCCTACTGGCTGAAGCAGCTAGAGCCAGGCTCACTGACTACTTGGGAGGACACCAAGAATGCTTTCCTCAACAATTTCTTTGATGAGCCGAGATCCGAGGACCTGAGGACTAAGATCTCTACCTTCAAGCAAGGTCCGACAGAAGCATTTAAGGCTTCCTGGGGGAGATTCGAATCCTACCAGAGGGATTGTCCTCACCACGGGTTTAGTGATGTCCAGCTGCTGGGCATTTTCTTCAAGAGTATTGATTGGAGGTATCATATGGCCCTAGACTCTGCTAGCAATGGGAACTTCAACACCAGGTATCCGGAAGACGCACTAATTCTCATCGACAATTTGGCTTCCAGCAACAATACCAAAAATGCAGATTTTGAGAGGAAGAAGCTTGGTGGAACACAACATTCTAGTGGGGAAGAAGACTGTTTAGTTTGCTCAAAAGGTCGAAACTTTCACTCCAGAGGAAGAGCAGGATGAAAAAGATGGCAACTACATCAGTGGGTCCGGGTTTTAGAGTCAGAGGTTTGGTAACCAGCAGGGTAACAGGAACTTCAATGGGAACAACCAAAGGACCACATTTACTGGGAATCCAAGCTCCCCAACCTATTCTCCTAAGCCACAGTTTCAGAAGACCGAGTTTCAGAAGCCTTTCCAGAGCAATTACACCAGAAACTATGGTTCATCTTCCTATCAGACACCTCCTCCTCAGTCATCAGAGAGCAGCGAGATGAAATCTATGCTGGAGCAGCTCTTGGAAGGACAATAGAAGATGACCGTCAGCTTTAATGGAAAGATGGATGTTATGTACAATGATCTAAATGGGAAGTTCGAGGCTTTGAACGCCCATGTCAAAAAGCTAGATATTCAAGTTGCTCAAACTGCAGAGTCAATCAAGAGGCAAGAAGGTTTTCTTCCAAGTAAGACCGACACAAACCCGAGACTACACGTCAATGCTATCAGTTTGGGGAGTGAGGAGGAGTTTGAAGGAGAGGACAATCGCGTTCCAGAATATGTGTCGATCGACACAGAAGTCCCATGTCGATCGACACGGGTTAAACATCTTGATCCTGAAATCTACGCAGTCCGTGATTTTTCTTCTAAGGTCGGCACGAGGCCAACGCAGAAGACTCATGTTGATCGACACAAGGACAGTGTCGATCGACACACATCCCATACAAGCCCAATCTTGTCGAAACCTTCGGCCATTGTAGAGGAAAGGGTGTATAAGCCAAATATACCTTATCCTAGGAACTCGGAGAGGTCTATACAAGAGGTGGAGATTGCTGGATGCAAAGTTATGTTTACTAAGGGAGTGTGTCCAGCAATTCAGAACATGATTCCGGAGAAACATCCTAAATCGTTGCTAAGGAAGCTGCCTAAACTAGCATATCCTGGGAGGTTTGTTGTTCCATGTTTAGTTAATGGCATTAAATTAAAGAATTCTCTTTGTGATACAGGGGCCAACGTGAATGTCATGTCCATGGCTGTTGCAAAGAAGCTAGGAATTCTTGATCTAGAACCCCCAAAGGCATCTATCGAGTTTGCAGACGCTTCTTCTACAACTCCAAGGGGTTTCATTCCCGATCTAATGTTGCAAGTGGGGGATTGTCTTGTTCCTGCAGACTTCCACGTGATGGAGATGAAGAAGGTCAACTAGAAACCATTGATTCTCGGATCAGCCTTCTTTGCCACTGTAGGTGCAATAGTAGACTTTCTCAATACACGAATCTCCTTCTCGAAGATCAACAAGGATGTCTTCTATCCCGCAGTTCGTGTCAAGGAGATTTCTTGCATGACCGTTACTAATGGAGGTGAGTTTTTTCCATAGAACGTCGTGATGGCGAGTTGGCTGCATCTAAGGTAATAAGGAAGGGGAGCTCCAAACCTTTCTCTAAGTTCAGAATCATCCTTCCCATGGAGCTAAAGGAGAGAGGAGAAGTAGCTATCAACGAGATGGTGGGAAACACTATGAGACTCTTTCCCGGTGTTGTCCCTTTCACCGACCCACCTGTTGCCTGAGTCCTGACACAGTCAAGCTAATGACTGAAAACAAGCGCTTAGTGGGAGGCAACCCACTGGTAAGTGTAAATTATTTTCAATCTTTTTGTTATGTTCTACTAACTTTTTATTTTAAGTGTTTTATGTGTGATAAGTCGGAGTTTCGGAAAAGAGAAGATCGTGTCGATCGACATGGATCATGTTGTGTCGATCGACACGTCCCACAGATTAGCCGGCCCAGCACATGATAACAGATGGCTCCACAGGTTACCAAACGCCAGCAGAAAGACAAGGAAGCCGCCTCTGGTTCCGGTACACAAGCATAACCCGTCGCATCGCATCCTCCGTGGCCACGCCCTAAGGGAAAGAAAATTGCCGTCGCAAGGCAGTTTGATGATGTACCTGCCAAGATTCTTGTACGAGAAGACGTTCTTCGCAGAAAGAACATACCCCAATGGGATGATTACGACTCTCTGTTGTACAATGAGTGGCTTAAGGTTCAGTTATCAGGGACACGGTTTGCTGACAGCCTAACGATGAGACGGTTAGGTCTAAAGGATGAGGTGTTGCGTTTACTGCAGAACGCAGGCCTGGGGACATTCGCCACACGCCATTATCCGCTCTACCCTAATTTGGTATGCCAGTTCTTAGCGTCTATGCAGCTGGGTTGTAGGGCATCTACTGATGAGGATATTGATGATACCCGGAACTGGATTATGAGTTTTAAGATTCGAGGGATCCGTCACACACTTTCGATATGGGACCTCTGCGGGATTTATGGTTTTGACCAGGATCGTGTTCATCGGGATATTCCACATACGTTGCCTGACCTGCAGGAGTTCTGGAGCCGATTTGGGACAGGGAGATATGCTGCCTCTGCTTCCACACATACGGACGTGCGACATCCGGTGCTTAGGTATCTGCTTCGCTTATTCTCTACCACGATCTTGTGCAAGGTGGAGCCAGGAAAGATGAGGATGCAGGAGTTGGTTTTGCTGTCCTATGCTCTCAGGTTGGATGTGGCCAACCCAACCTGGGATGAGATTCAACCCAACATGGGGGTTGTTTTTGCGCATCAGCTTCTCTCTATGAAGAACACGCCGCTCACATTGACGAAGAGCAGCAAGTTCTTCACTGCTGGTAGTCTTCTCACTCCTATCTTTACATTTTGCGGGATTGATACCTCTGACTGCAGCGTGGATAGCACCGTTTATGGAGTAGACTTAGACTATCTGACGAGGACCACTTGGATTAAGCAACCAGATCACTGGGTGTTTCGCATCGCTCGTGGACAGCAGCGCATGGTGAAGTTGCCCATTCCTGCACTGATGGACATCGCAGCTGATCCTCTTTTGCTGGCTTTTCAGCCTGATGATAGACTAGTGCATGCAATTAGCGCAGGGCGCAGATTACCCGGGATACTACTCCAGCTGGTACTTCAGGCGCATGCACTTCCCGTGCTCCATCTCAGCCACTTCAGCTTCCTCCGTTACCACCCCTGCCTGACCATCCTCTAGACGAGTTTCAGAGTTGGATGGCTCAGAGTATCCAGATCCTCTAGACTGCCGTGTCTACTTGGCCACGCTGTGGATGCATCCGTCCTCGCCAACCTACTCCACGACCTTCATCATCATCTGAGGAGGATGATTAGATCCCTTATCCTTTTTCCTGTTTCTTTTTATTTTCTTTTATTATCTAACTTTGAGTCTATTTTTCTGTTTTTCTTTGAGTCAGTTTGTTTTATGTTTCTTTAGGATTTCAGAACTAATGAACTAATGTGATTTGCCAATGTTTTCCTCTTAATCACGTCTTTTGAGTTGTGTTTTGCAGATTGATTAGCTTTGAAATTTATTTCAACGATTGAAAATGATGACCAAACTTGCAGAAATGTCCAGAGACGCTGTGTCGATCGACATGAATCTCTATGTCGATCGACACAGTTCAACATTTTGTCTCCAATTCCGCACAACTCATGTTCCGATTCGGAAACCTGTGTCGATCGATACGGTCTTCTCTGTCGATCGCCATGGGGAAAACATTTGGTAAAATTTCGTTTTCTCTTCCCAAGTTCGTTATCCTTTTGATTCTTTTTGCCGAACTCTGCTTGATAACACTGGGGACAGTGTTATTTAAGTCTGGGGGAAGTAGTTACTAACTTTGTGTTCGATTTTGAGAGTCAGTCCAAAACGTTTTTATTGAGTCAAAATAGTCAGTTGGAAACAATGTCCCTTCTTTTGGTTTAAGTGGATCATCTCTTTCAGTCGTGTGACCATTCTTCCAGGATCGATTTCAGAGTCAGACTAATGAAAAATTCTAAGGCTGACCAGTTAACTAGAGACGTTTGTTACTTCCAGCATAATCCGCCAGGTTAGAGCTAATTATACGGTCTCCTCGGTGATTGATTTTCATAAGGCTTGATTCCTCATTCATACCTGAATATTGAAAATTCCTGTTGAAACTAATGGTACCCCTCTCCCTAATTAAAAAAAATAATGATAAAGAATGGGGTGATATGATAGTTCTTGAGTATCAGATGAGGAAATACAATTCCAGTGAATCAGTACTCAAGAGGTGATCACCCAGAGCTCAAAAGCAGCAGTCTGAGTCCCTTAGAACGGATGTAGAGGACGAGCGATCTCACGACCCTGTCTCCTCACAAGGAACAACAGTAGTGAAAGCACTGCTTTTGAGTTTCAACATTTCATTTCATTAAAAAAAAAAAAATAAATAAATAAATTCGAATTAAATAAGTCTGGGGGAGAAAGGGTACCGAAAGTTATATGGATTCACTAGTCATGGTATAGTATGGGAATGAGTCTAGAAGGCTTTTGGCGTCAAGATCTGGGACGAGACCATGCAATGATAACTAACGGGTTATGTTGAGTAGTCGTGGATGAATTTGGAAGGCTGCGAATGTCTATGGAGAAGTACATAGTAGTCTGATTTTGAGTCGGTTATGCATTATGTGGATTACTAGCTGAAAGGGGTCGGTTCAGTACTCCAAGGGAAGGTAAGTTTCTGCGTTTTCAAACCTCTTTCACATTCTTAGTGTATGTTTTGCTTGAGGGCAAGCAAATGCTAAGTCTGGGGGAGTTGATATATCATGGTTTTTACTTGTTTTTGACCATGATATAAGTCCTTTTCATAGAGTCTTTTTGGTATTTTTCGAGTCTTTTTGAGTATTTGTAGATTATTGGACGATTGGAGCTTTATTGGAAGCGTTTAGAGCATTTTGGAGCATCGAGGAAAGAAGGGCCGAAGTGATCAAGTCGGAGTCGAGTTTTCAAGGCCGTGTCGATCGACACTGACATGTGTGTCGATCGACATGCCCGTCTGACACGTGAAGACTTCAAGTTTTGAAGAAATTCCAGTTTTTCCCAAAAAGCCCAGAAGTTGTACAAGAAGCCCAATCCGAATTTTAGACCTTATATATAGTTTTTCCTTAGGCTTTTAGGGGATATCTTGTTTTTAATTAAGATTTGGAGATTTAGAGATTGACAGAGCTTTTAGGAGATTTCAGACTTTCAGACTTCATCGATCTAAAACTCTGTATCACTTACTCTATCTCTTTTATGCAATTTATTCCGTTCATAATGTTTATTGCATCTATGTCTGAGTAGTTTGCTTGTTAGGCTTAGGGTAGTTCTAGGGTTTGATGAGAAATTGGTAGGATTGAAACTCTGTTAGGATTTATCTATATGTTCTTCATCTAGATTAATATAACTATGATTTTAGGATTGATCAACTGAAATTGGATATCCTAGGTTGCTTTAATAGATGCGAAAGTATTATTAACAACTGGACATAATCTTAGATGAGCAAAATTATCTATTCGCAAAGAAATTTGGCTTAGTAATTTTGTGAACAATTGAACCTGAACTTAATGCTTGTATTTATTCACTGAATTTGCAAAGAAATTTGGAATTTAGGGATTTAGTCATAGATAATCTCTGCAACGAAAGTTGATTGGTTTTACATTCGTGTTTGAGTTCTAGAACCGTTCTTAATAAAATCCTAACTGTTTTCATCTCTTTGTCGATCGACACATACCTTTGTGTCGATCGACACGACCGTATTTCAAGTCATTCCTGCGAATTACCCAATGCCTAACCTTTTGTCTAATTGATTTCAAGAACTTTATCATCATTCACTGTTTACTTTGCTGTCTGGTTTACATTATTACATTATTTCTTAGCCTAATTTGAATTCATAATTGATTGTGTGAATTGATTCCTTGTGGATTCGATCCTTAAGTACTACTACGATCTCTTAATTTGAGAGAGTAGCTCAGGGTAAATTTGAGCATATCACCCTCCAACCCAAGAAAACTTCGGATCTCGGTGGCACTCCTCGGTCTAGGCCAACCTCTGAAAGCCTCAATCTTAGCCGGAGCCACAGAAACTCCGTCTGCATACACCACATTGCCAAGGAAACTCATCTCTCTCTGCCATAAACTGCACTTTCTCAACTTCGCGTAAAGCTTCTGGTCCCGCAGATTCTTCAGAACCAATCTCAGATGCACCTCGTGCTCCTCCGGACTCCTCGAATACACCAGGATATCATCAATGAAGTTGATCACAAACACGTCCAGATACTCCTGGAACACCCTGTTCATCAACCTCATGAACGCTGTTGGCGCATTCGTCAACCCAAACGACATCACCACAAACTCATAATGCCCGTACCTCGTCCGAAAGGCCGGCTTCCTAACGTCTGTCTCATCAATCAGAATCTGATGGTATCCCGAAGCCAAGTCGATCTTGGAGAACTAGGTAGCCCCTCGCAACTGATCCAACAACTCATCAATGTGCAGCAAAGGGTACCTGTTCTTCACAGTGACTCGGTTAAGTCTCCGGTAATCGATGCACAATCGGAAACTCTCATCCTTTTTCTTCATGAACAACACCGGCGCTCCCCACGGTGAAACACTAGGCCGGATGAATCCCTTCCCTAATAGATCATTCAGCTGCTTCTTCAGCTCTGCCATCTCTGCTGGAGCCATACGGTAAGATGCCTTAGATATAAGAGTCGTTTCCGGTTCTAACTCAATCGTAAATGGATCCGACCGCGATGGTGGCAATCCCTACAACGACTGGAAAACGTCCTGAAAATCCCGAACAACCTGAATATCCTTAACTGTAACCTCTCCAACAATCTTTGGCATCACTATCATCGCCAGATACGCCTCACAGCCCTTCCCAATCAACTGCTCGACCTGTATCGCTGAAATCATGAGACTTCCAGAAGTCGGTCTTACCCCCTGATAAACCAACCTCCCTGCCTCCCGCTTGAACACTACTCGTCCCCGATGACAATCCAGATGGACCTTGTACCGATCCAGCCAATCCATCCCCAGGATGACATCGTACAACTCCACCGGACTGATAATTAGATCTACTGGCATCAACTCCCCCGCCACCAGAACCTCCACACCACGAGCCCGCCCGAAAGTAGCTAACGTCAAGCCACCAGCAACATTAACTACCCCCGGCTGCTCACCAGAATCACTCCGGACACCGCTGCGCTCCGCACACTCTGGAGTAATGAAGCTATTCGTAGCTCCCGAATTAAACAACACGTGGGACTCACATCCGCCCATAACTAAGATCCCTGCATAAATCCCAAGTGCTTTATGACCCCGACACTTTAGCGCAGACTCACACTTCCAAACAGACTAGATTCAAACACCACTAGAATTAAAAGAAAAAGTCAAGTCTGAAATATTACCTGTGATCGGTCTGGCGCTAAAACCGCCCGCCTCCGCCAAAGTGAAAAGCTGTGGCGTCGCTACGATTTGAGCCAACGGCTGCACCGCCAACGGCTGCACTACCGCCACCACCATCTGCCGCAGCTTCGGATACTTGGGCTTAATGTGCCTCGGCTTTCTGCAGTGATAACACACCTGAGCGCCCCGAGTCTCACTCCTCTTTGGACAACTGGCCACCTTGTGATCCACGCTCCCGCACCCAAAGCACCCTGGACCACCTTGCCCTCTCTGACTCAGCCCTGAAATGCTCTCCCACTTTCTCTTCTGTCCCTGAGCAGGCTTGCCGCCCCTGATCGAACCCGCCTGCTGTTGTGACCTCCTCTGCTGCTGAACTGGTGGACTAACCACCACAGCCTACTCCCTGAGGTTCTCCTCAATCCCAACAGCCGTCTCTACCAGCTCCGCCCTCGTGGCGAACCTACTCGCCCTGCAGCGAGTCCTCAAATCAGCTCGAAGTCCCCTCAGGAACCTCTTAACCTAGGCTTGCTTGCCCTCCATGTCCCTACCAGCATGGACCAGAAGTCAACCGAACTCCAACTCGAACTCTCTCACTGTCCGGTCTCCCTGAGCCAGGCCCAGAAACCTCGACTCCAACCGATCCACCACCTCCTGCGGAAAGTACTTGGCATTAAACTCAGCCAAATAATTCTCCCAGATCATCTCGGTCTGTACCCTCTTGGCCTCAACAACTCTCCACCAGAGATGCGCGTCACCATCCAGATAGTGAACCGCCAGATCAATTCTGTATCCCTCAGGACCTGATAGAGAAAAAGTTACGATCCAACCTCCGCCACCACTCATCGACCTCCTCAGGCTTGGCACCACCCGAGAAAAACTCGGTGCCAATCCTCTGCATCTACTCCATCATCCTCAGGTAGGATGAAAGCTCCTCTGCAACCACCACACCCAACTGCACACCAGCCACTCCTGGCTGAACCCCAGCCACTCCCGGCTGACCACCAGCCACCACTGGCTTCACACCAGCCACACCTGGCTGAACACCCGGAGTCTGACCCGGAGCCGGTACCCCACCTGGTAACCACTCCAGAATCATCTGCAGCAAACCCGCCAAGCGATCATCTCGGTCCTGGGCCAAACCTGCGGCAGCACTCCCACCTGGGCCCGCCGTACCACCAGCTACACCGGGACCCACACTAGTTCCACCAGCCCTCACACTCGTACCCGTAGAAGTCTCACCCATGGACCCCTCCTGAAACGTCTTCGAGTCCGCCACCTGCTCCTGCGTGGTCTCCTGGGCCATATTCGCGGCATCAGACTCACTCTGCAGTACTCGTCCGCACCCACCACGACCACCTCGGCCTCCACGGCCCCCACGACCTCTGCCTCTAGCCACTCTAGCCATCACTCTGCACTAACCAGCAGACTACTAAGTACTAGAAAACAGAAAGTCATAAAAAGATATACCGTGGAATCTCATTGAAGGCTCAGAAGAGATGATCTAGTACTCCAAACCGACACAATAATCAATCAACTAATTCACATAATCAATCAATTGCACCCGCCCTAGAACCATAAGGGCTCTGATACCAAAATAAAACGATCCGACCCAAAAAATTTAAAATTTTCCCTTCGGATTACTATCATCACAGATAATAATCCTCAATGGGCCAACACAAGCAATGCGGAAACAACGAAAATAATCAAATAACAATCCAATTAATAAATCCCATACGTTATCAATCCACTAAACCGTTCAACCAATAATCAATTCAATTCCAATACAAGTAACCAACAATAAACCAACAATAACCAACAATAACCCAAGTATCAATTCCATAATTCACTAGTAACCTAGCAATTCTAACTCAGGAGCCATGAAATACGAGACACTAGATCATCTCCTCTTCCCGGCCATGATTCCACGATCACACTTTCTCTTTACCTGCAACACATGGCAAAAAGAGTTGTGTGAGTATTATCACAAATACTCAGCGAGGCGGTCATCCCATCTACAGGTTATACACATAGGCATAAGCAAGAGATACAATACAAGGATGAGCATACAACAAGCATACACGAATAATCAAACAATGAACTAGTCTAGGAGCACTGTGTCGATTGACACAACCACTAGGTGTCGATCGACATACTGCACTTGTGTCGATCGACACACTACCATGGTGTCGATCGACATGATGCACCTGTGTCGATCGACACAAAGCAATTGTGTCGATCGACACGACATCGCAGAACAGAGAACGAGCCTATCCTCTCATGGCTCGAACTCTCATGTGATCCATCGATCTCCTGCACGTTTTCATCCACAAAACACACGAAATCCAATCTAAACAACCACAATCAATCATATTTCATCTAATCCTTTACCCAGATAAACCTACGGTCACGCACTCACCTCGAAAAGGATTGAAAAGGATGAGGAAACCCGAAGAACGCGAAGAACACAACCTCGAAATCCAAAAATCCTCACTCAACACCCAAAAACCCAGACTCCAAGGATCACCAATCAACCAGAAATCTCCCAACACTCCAAAAAACGCCCAAACCTCTGATTTCCTCTCAAAAACTCTCTGGTCTGCGATTTCTGGAAGAAAAATCGACCAACCTTCACTGTTCCAATCTTTTTATACAACCCTAGGGTTCTCTAAACCGATCCACCAAACCGGACAATTAAACCGAACCTGTCGGTTCAATTTAACCCTGTGTCGATCGACACACCTACCTTGTGTCGATCGACACAACGTCCAAAACCCGATTTTTCACAAGTCAAAAACACACGTGTCGATCAACACACACAGCCTGTGTAGGTCGACACCCAACCAAAAATCCACTTTTTGGTTCACGGGCGTTACAATTATGCTAAATTTACGATCTGGTTCAGTTGCCTTATAAAACTAAAATAATTCGATCTGATTTTTAGTTAAAAACTACAATTAATTGTGGATAGTTAGTTTAATTTTGATCAATTGAGTCCGTTTGACGAGAATTTAAATTTGATTTTACAAATGTAAGCGACGTACGTTCGTTTCTTTCAATGAGTTATATGAACATATAGTTCTCCGAAACTATAAACCTTAGACCCGAAGGTTTAAATTAATATTTTCTAATATGATCTTTTAATTTTATATTATTTATAACATATCACTTTAATTATAGAGAAAATTGAGCACATGTATGTTTTTAATTTTTATTGTTGTGAATATGATATAACTTTTAAATTTGAATATATAAATGAATAACTATGAATTATTAGTTTTACTATTACAATGTGAAATATTATATATAACAGGAAATTTCATTTTTTTTTTGAAAAATGAAACTTGTATTTACGTATACAAAATTCAACATATTCTGATCTATGCTATTTATATCCGAAATATCATATTAAAATGAATGTTCAGAGATAATATACTCATTTAACCCTTAATCGATGGCATTTTTTTTTAATATAAGATTTAATGTTGATTTTTCTACTTCCTAAATTATATCTTATTTCTAAAAAGGAAAACTAATATCACATGTCTAGACTATAATTGTAAATAGGGAAATATTAATTAATTGTGAGGGAATTAGTTTTCAACAACGCACCATCTTTTTTCTTCTCTTGAGCCTAACCCACTCTTCGTCTGATTTATGTACTTGGAATCATTCCGGAAAGTTTACTTCTCAAATACTCAAATTATATATTTTAATCACTCTTACAATATTACAATATCTTTGGCTACATTCAATCTTTCATAAAACAATCTTTCATATACCAAAATCGTCCAAGGAGCTAAAAATTTGCAAGGTCTGGATATTTCACAGAATTGACTAACCAGTTAGATCCGCAAGAGATAGGAGAAACTTGAAGATCATTAGGAAACCTCTAACTTTCTTAGAATAACGTCACTGGTGTTATTGACTAAAGATTCTTTACGTTGCCAAAACAAAATATTTTATCCATTCCAGGATAAACAAAAAAATATTTTATCTATTTCAAATCAGCATGATGCACAACATAAACAAAAAAATAATTCAATACAATTATAATTAAGAGCCAAAACCACGACATCAACAAAGATATAATTCGATAGATAATTTGGTAACAATCTGTCTTGGTTGCATTACATAGCACTATCTATCAAAATTGTACAAACAACTGAAACGTTAAAGATTGATAAAAATATATATATATATATATAGATGTCAATTATACAAACGAACAAAAAAAATAAGAACACAAAGAATAACATGATATTGATGCTCTCTAAAATCCTTAAGGCAAAAATATTGGAAACCAAGAGAAGATAAGAAAGTATAGGAAAACGAAATACATAATTAAGGAATATAAAAGCCTGCGAGACAAAGAAAATTATCATAATCGATAAAAAAAATCAGTAACACAGAAAAGATCAAATATATGTTGCGAAAGATTATGAACGTCACATATGACACCTTAGATTTGATAAAAATAAGAAATTTTATTTATAGCTTCAATTCTCACCGAAAGAAAAAGAGAGAGAGGAGAGACATCAGCACAATATATGCTTCCAAGATGTTAAACAATTAAAAGGATAAAAATCAAAAGAATCAGTAAACACCTCCAAAAAAAAAAGCAAAACCCCAAAAAAAATATTAGAATCGATTCGGCATGAAATATTTGACAAAAGCAATAAGAAATAGCGGTACTATAAAATAACACAACTATAGAAGAACGACTAAAACCTAAAAATAAAGGCGACTAAAATATTTATGAGAAGGAGGAGATAAGATCGATATATATATATATATATATATATAAAATATGGTTCAATCAAGAAGAGCTTACAATTGGAAGTCTTTGCGTTTTGACATCTAGAATTTGGTCGCACTCTCGATATGTTTCTTGAAAAGCTCTTGTTTATCTGAGTCCAGTTAGGTTTTAGTTGCTTTATGTATCTTTTCATGAAGATCACAAACTGTTTCTTATCAAACGGTGGTTGCTCCTGCCAAAAAATAATACCCAAAAGTTAGTCTCAAATTTAGCTTTCTTGCGCAAAGAGAAACAAATATTAAAAGAGTCATTGAATTTTACCTGAAGCCTAAAAGTATCGATGATATCGTCAACCTTTACAGCTTGATTGTTCTCACACAAAAAAAAAAAACTTTTACAGCTTGATCATCGATTCTGTCTTCTCCGCCTTCTTCAGCTGATGGATTCACACCAATGTTGAAATCAATCGCTCCTTTCACAACCCACTGATCTTGAACAAAAACACAACAATATTTTTCAGTTTAATTTCGATTAGCTAGGTTGATTGATAATATATAAAATTATTGCTTTATATTACGAAATAGTACGTATCCTTCAACTTTCCATAACATGCCGTTTACGATTCTTGTAAAGAAAGGAGCGAGAGAGAAGCTCATCACCTGTTTGATACAAAAAGATAAATACATAGATTAGTTTCTGACTCAAGCAAACACATAAAATCAATATGTAAAAAGTGACGATGATTAGGGTTTGATGATGATCACAGTACTCAAAAGTAAATCAAAGAGAAGAAACATAATAAATCGATAAAACCATAAAATACCACTCCTCATATTACAAATTGGGCCTTTTCGTGTTTCAGAAGCAAATGTTTCAGAGTTTTTCGGACAGCGTAGTAGGCGCTTCTCTCTACCATCTCTATGAGATTCTTTTCATGAGTTCCTTTGAGGAGGTTTGTTCGAAGAGATGGTAACGGAAAGTGGGAGTGTTGTCTCTGTTGACTAAACTCATTTCTTCGATGAGACCATGTGAAGCTTCCCCACATTGGGCATTTCGTACCAAGAATAGTCGAAATCGGTTCCCCAGTCGTCTGCATCAAACGGTCCAGTGCCTCTGAAACTTATTAGTATCAAGTTTGCATCTTTGAGATTACCCGTAAGTATAAAAACTTATGTAGACATCTGCTTGTTGTCCAAAAAAAAAAAGTAGACATCTGCTTCTGATAATCTGCAAAGATAAACAAAAAAAACACATCCACAAAGTGTTCATATAAAGTAAAGCCTGTCTAATTAAAGCTATGTCATAAAGCTAAATCTTGCTATGTCTAATTTGTGTAGACATAAAGAGATGGAAAATCTAGAAACTTTTGTTCTCATGGAATGTGTTTACAGTGAGAAAAATATTGGACTAAACGGTTGGTCTGACTATGAATTGGCCGAGGTAAAATTCAGATAATGATGGAACTTTAGAAGAAAAAATCCAAAATCACATTTACTCGGAATACCACGGATAATAAACCCTATCCAAAGGCCCTATTCGCATGCAGTAAAATAAGTTGTTGGGTTTACACCTAGTTCTCCCATGTGTACAATTGTTCAAGTCGGTCAATGTATCGGCTAGTATACAAAATTATTCTAATCGTATACATAAACACATTTACCCAAATTAGGACCCAAATTGCTTTTATTGCACGTTCTTTTATATGGAACTTTAATCAAACTTTCATATCAAAACGTTTGTATCGTGATTTCTTCTACCAATGAATAACATGTTGGTCTGGTAAGGATTACAATAGTATTTGTATATGTGGTCACATTGAACCCATGGCTAATCTAGAAGTAGCAAACACGAGTAAACACGAAAAGTAAATTAAACAATAAATCGAAGAAATCAATAACAAACCCTACACCTGAGACGCTAATCTATGGAGGTCAATTTAGTGTTTGCTGAAAATATTACTATACCTGAAAATAAGAGGGTAATTTGTATATATATATATATATATATGGTGGATATGAAATCCATGAATAACTCAAGCTATGAACGGATTCCATAAGAAACATCAACCCTACAGTAAATGCTTTGGATTAAGTTAATCAATACTATAATTAAGTTGGTAGATACTATCATATCATCCTACATCAACTGCTTTGGATAAATTTGTAGATAAAATTCAATTAGGGAAAAAAAAAATCTAAAAATATTTACTTTTTTTTCCCTTGTCAACAAAGGAAAATTAACTTTCTCACAGGGATAATTGAAACAGATATCTCTCAATTAACTATATTTATTGTCACAAAATAATTTTGTAACTTAAAAGTAAAAATAAAATGTTTAAAAAAATACCTTGGCCGGCGCCGGAGTCGCTTGATAATATCGAAGCTAGCGCAAGCGGAAAACTGAAAGTAATCTATAACAATATAACACAAAAAGGTTAATTATAACAAAAATGATTAATTAACCAATGGATCAATGATAATAATAACAAATAATGGTATTTACCTCAAGAGGAATTCCAAGAATAGCAAAGAGAGATAATGCACCAGCTCTAATACCACTGGTCGGTCCAGCCAACGGACCGGCGGTTTTCTGGTGAGCGTCGGCCAACTTTGTAACCAAAACCGTAAAACCCAAACACGCGGCGAGTAAAAAATTCACAAAACCCCAAAGCCGTTTAGCTCCTCCCATTTTCCGACCAATCCATTCAACACCAAGAGACACAAAACCAAGAACTATTGCATTTAACATTAACCCTAACGCACCAACATGGACTCCTTCGTTATAAAGTTTCCTTAATCTCCACCGTAAACTTCACGACCCATCCAATCAGTATCGAACAAAAAAAAAGGAAACCAAGCGATCCAATTTAAAGCCATGACGATTAGTAACATCCACATGGGACGTTTCATGACTTTAAAAGCTCCAAGGATCTCACCGAAGAACGGATTTTTCTTGACCTCGTCGGAGTCAAGAAATTTTGACACAACATGGGACGATGGAAAACATATATAATGGGTCGAAATATTAGGGTTACACAAAATTTAATAAGTTTGATATAACAATTATTCGAGAAGATTAATATGGAAGAAGGGTAATTAGCATGTATAATAGGTTTGTTACTTATAATTGATTATTTAACATTGGCTAAAACATATTTAGGTATCTAACAATTAATGTACATAGAATTCCAAATTTAGCATTTTATAATCTTTAACCCTAATCTATTAAAATCAAAAGCCGCCACATCCTATTCCTTCTCCTTAGTAACATTTTTCTTCTTAGTAACATTCTTACGTTTTGCTGCTCCTCCTCCACGTTCACTATTAAAATCAAAAATTGCCACATCATTTACCTTCTCCTTGGTCACGTTCTTCTTCTTCTTCTTCATCTTTTTCTTTCTCCTTGGTCACGTTATTCTTCTTTGATATATCATGGTTTTTACCCGTTTTCAACCATGATATAAGTCCTTTTCATAGTCTTTTTGGTATTTTTCGAGTTGTTTTGAGTCTTTGCAGGTTATTGAACGATTGGAGCATTTTGGGAGCATCAAGGAAAGAAGAGCTAAAGTGATCAAGTCGGAGTCGAGTTTTCAAGGCTGTGTCGATCGACACGGATCTGTGTGTCGATCGACATGCCCGTCTGACACGTGAAGACTTCAAGTTTTGAAAAAATTCCAGTTTGGCCCAAAAAGCCCAGAAGTTTACACCAAGGCCCAATCCGATTTTTAGACAATATAAATAGTTTTTCCTTAGGTTTTTATGTTTTGGATCTTGAAATTTATATTGAGACTTGGAGGAGGAGAGATTTGGGGAGCTTCAGACTTTCAGATATTTCAAAACCCTTTTGTATCTCTAACTTTATCTTTTTAATGCAATTTATTTCATTCATTTTGATTTCATCATTTATGTCTGAGTAGTTTGCTTGTTAGGTTTTGGGAAGTTTTAGGGTTTGATGAGAAATTGATAGGATTAAAACCCTGTTAGGATTTATCTTTATGTTCTTCATCTAGATTGATTTAACTCTGATTTTAGGATTGATCAACTGAAATTGGATATCCTAGGTTGCTTTAATACATGCGAAAGTATTATTAACAACCTGATATAATCTTAGATGAGCAAAATTATCTATTCGCAAAGAAATTTGGCTTAGTAATTTTGTGAACAATTGAACCTGAATTTAATGCTTGATTTTATTCACTAAGTTTGCAAAGAAATTTGGGATTTAGGGATTTAGTCATAGATAATCTTTGAAACGAAAGTTGATTGGTTTTATATTCGTGTTTGAGTTCTAGAACCGTGCTTAATAAAATCCTAACGTTTTTATCTCTGTGTCGATCGACACAGACATCTGTGTCGATCGACACGATCGATTTTGATTCATTCCTGTGAACAACCCAATTCCTAACTCTTTTGTCTCATTGAATTTTAAGAACCTTAATCATTCACTCGTTTACTTGCTGTTTTTATTGCACTAATACATATTCACTTAGCATAATTTGAATTCACGAATTGGTTGTGTTATTCGATTCCCTGTGGATTCGATCCCTAAGTACTACATCGATCTCTTAATTTGAGAGAGTAGCTCAGGGCAAATTTGAGCATATCAAAATTTTGGCGCCGTTGCCGGGGATTCGATCTAACAAATCGATTTGTGTTATTAGAACTTTGTCTAAGTTTTTATTTTTGTTTATTTTACTTACTTTTTCTTTTCTTTTTGTTTTGTGTGTTTCAGGTTTATGCATCAGCGTGTTACCAGAAGCAACCAGAACAAAGAGCTACTTGATCCCAATCCTGAGATTTTGAGGTTAGAACGAGCCAACAGAGCAGCGACAAGGACAGCCAATATGAATCCAATGATCCTTATCAGAGGTGACGATGGTTTTCTTCAGGACTCTTAGGGTCGTAGACGTAATGCTCAGGGTCAGAGGTTGGATGAGAATGGGGCTGTGATTTTAGAGGAACAGCAGGTTGTACAGCGCCATGAGCCAGCTGGGCGTGGGCGTACTCTGGGAGAGTACAACAGGCCCGATGAGTTCTATGCCAACAGGGCAGCAATCCGACCTCCAGCATTCCCGAGGAATGATTTCGAGCTGAAGCCAGCTTACTTCTCACTAGTGGCTCATCACCCCTTCCACGGTCTGTCATCTGAGCATCCCATGGACCACATTGAGAGATTCGAGGATCTAGCATCCAGCATCAAGGCAAATGGAGTCTCTAGCGACTATCTCTACTGCAAGCTGTTCCCATACTCTCTCAGTGGAGAAGCAGCTTACTGGCTGAAGCAGCTGGAGCCGGGCTCGCTGACTACTTGGGAGGACACCAAGAATGCCTTCCTCAACAACTTCTTTGATGAGGCAAGGTCTGAGGATTTGAGGAACAAGATCTCCACTTTCAAACAGGGATCGACTGAAGCATTCAAGGATTCTTGGATGCGATTCAAGTCTTACCAGAGAGATTGTCCTCATCACGGGTTTAGTGATGTTCAGCTGCTGGGCATCTTCTTCAGAGGGATTGACTGGAGGTATCAGATGGCCCTCGATTCAACTAGCAATGGGAACTTCAACACCAGGTATCCGGAAGATGCACTGATTCTCATCGACAACTTGGCCTCCAGCAATAGCACCAAGAATACAGATTTCGAGAGGAAGAAGCTGGGTGGTAACATGGATGGAAGCCAAATCGCAGAGGTTAAAGCTAAGCTGGATACTGTACATAATCTTCTGGTAGGAAAGAAGACGGTTCAGTTTGCTCAGGAGGTAGAAACCTTCATACCCGACCCCGTGTCGATCGACAAGGAAGTATCATGTCGATCGACACAGGATGAAAAGAATGTCAACTTCATCAGTGGGACTGGTTTTCAGAATCAGAGGTTTGGGAATCAGCAGGGTAACAGAGGCTTCAACGGGAACTAGGGTTCTTCTTCCTATCAGGCACCTTCTCCTCAGACTGCAGAGAGCAGCGAGATGAAAACCATGCTAGAGTAGATCTTGGAAGGGCAATAGAAGATGACCGTGAGTTTTAACGGGAAAATGGATGCGATGTATCAGGATCTGAATGGGAAATTCGAAGCATTGAATGCCCATGTCAAAAAGCTGGATATCCAAGTTGCCCAAACAGCAGAGTCTATTAAGAGGCAAGAAGGTTTTCTTCCGAGTAAGACTGACACCAACCCAAGACTTCACGTCAATGCAGTTACTGTGGGGGGGGGGGTGAGAAGGGTCTAGAGGAGGAAGAGGTCATGGAGCTTGAAGAAGATGCGAATGTGGAGACAGACAGCTCCGTGTCGATCGACACGGATAGGCAATGTCGATCGACACAAGCCCTGAATATCGATTCTGGATTCACCAGAAAGTCTCGTGTCGATCGACACAAGATCAAGTGTGTCGATCGACACGCTACCCAGGACTGCCCAACTTCGTCCCAGATTTTAGCCAGAGCAGAAGAGAGAGTTTACAAGCCTAAGATACCATATCCTAGGAGGTCTAAGCAAGAGCTGGAGGATGCTAGATACAAAGCTATCATGGATAAGTTTGTTGTGGACTTTCCATTGATTGATACTGAGAAGATTTCTCATGTGGTCAGAAGTTGTGTGAAGAAGATGTCTCGTCTAAACTTGAGTTCTGAGCAATGTCGTGCAATGCTTTCTGTAGAGCTCAGTTCAGCTATTCAAGACATGACTCTGGAGAAACCTGCTCAACCATCGTTGAGGAAGCTGACTAAACTAGCAACTCCAGGGAGGTTTGTTGTTCCGTGTTTAGTCAATGGTATAGAACTAAAGGATTCTCTCTGTGATACAGGTGCTAATGTAAATGTCATGTCTATGGCTGTGGCGAAGAAGCTAGGAATTTCAGATTTGGAACCTCCAAAGGCATCTCTCAAGTTTGCAGACTCTTCTTCTACAAGTTCGAAAGGTTTCATTCCGGATCTAATGCTTCAAGTGGGAGATTGCCTTGTTCCTACTGACTTTCATGTGATGGAGATGAAGGAGGACAACGATGACCCATTGATTTTTGGGCAAGCCTTCCTTGCCACTGTGGGTGCGATAGTGGACTTCCCAAACCGGCAAATCTCCTTCTCAGAGATCAACAAGAATGTCTTCTACCCTGCAGTTCATGTCAAAGAGAATTCTTGTATGACCGTCAATGATGGAGGACAACAATGCTCAAACTTTGGAGATGACGTGGAGAAGATCCCAAGAGTTCCGCCTTCAACTCCTATCTCCCAGCGATCTGATAGAGTCACCAAACCAGCGAAGTCCAAGCGCAAAAAGACTTCCAAACCTTTCTCCATGTTCAGGATCATCATCCCCTTAGAGTTGAGAGAGAAAGGAGAGGAAGTGATCCAGGAGATGCTGCAAAATACTGCGAAGCTCTTTCCAGGTGCTTTTCCCTGCACCGTTCCACCAAAGACCTGAGCTCCGACACAGTCAAGCTAATGACTGAAAACAAGCGCTTAGTGGGAGGCAACCCACTTGTAAGTTTTTCTGTTTTCTCTTTTATCTTTTATTTTCTAACTTTGAGTCAGTTTGTCTGTGATTCTTAGGAGCTTTGAACTTGAACAACTTAATGGGATTTGCCTTGTGTTTTTCTATTTGATAGTATTTGTTGAGTAATGCGGTCTGAAACAGAGAGGTTCGTGTTGATCGACACATCTTCTCTGTGTCGATCGACATGGACAGTATTTTTTCAAATTTCTCCAACACATAACGGTCCGATCTTTCAGAACCCGTGTCGATCGACATGGAAAGTCTGTGTCGATCGATAGGGTCCCCACAGTGGTAAATCTTGTTCGTTTCATTCAAGTTCAATTTACCTTTGATTTCTTTTCTTTCCAAGCTCATGTTTTAACAACACTGGGGACAGTGTTGGTTAAGTCTGGGGGAGGAAACTACTAATGTGTTTCTTTCTGTTTTGGTTTATTTTGAGTCAAAAAAAAAAAATTTATTGAGTCAAAACTAGTTAGGAACGACCTTTCTTTTGGTTTGATGGATTGTCTTTGCCAGCATGTGACCATTCTTCCAGGATCGGTTTCAGAGTCAGACTAATGGGAAATCCTAAGGCTGACCGGTTGACTGGAGACGTCTGCTACTTCCAGTATAATCCGCCAAGTCAGAGCTACTGCACGGTCTTCCTTGAGATTGGTGTTCATAGAGCTTGACTCCTCATTCATACCTGACAAGTGCAATCTCTGTTGAAAAGAATGGTACTCCTCTCCTTCGATCTAAAAATAAATTAAAAAAAAATATATATATGAATGATTTGGGGTGATATGATAGTTCTTGAGTATAAGACGAGGAAATAAATTTCCAGTGAGTCAATACTCAGGAGGTGATCACCTGGAGCTCAAAAGCAGCAGTCTGAGTCCCTTAGAACGGATGTAGAGGACGAGCGATCTCACGACCCTGTCTCCTCACAAAGAACAACAGTAGTGAAAGCACTGCTTTTGGGTCTCAAACTCTAAAAAAAAAGGAGTTCTTGAATCAAATAAGTCTGGGGGAGAGAAAGAGTACCAAAGGTTGTATGGTTCACTTATCATGGTATTGTATGGGAATGAGTCTAGAAGGTTCTTCGCATCGAGATCTGGGACGAGACCCAGCAATGAGGACTAGTGGGTTATGCTGTGAAGTGATGGATGAATTTGGGAAGCTGCGAAAGTCTGCGGAGAAGTACATGGTGGTCCGATTCTGGGTTGGTTCTGTATTACGTGGTTCACTAGATTGGAAGAGTCAGTTCATTGCTCCAAGGGAAGGTAAGTTTCTGTGTTTTCAAACCTTTTTCACATTCTTGGTTTATGTTTTGCTTGAGGGCAAGCAAATGCTAAGTCAGGGGGAGTTGATATATCATGGTTTTTACCCGTTTTCAACCATGATATAAGTCCTTTTCATAGAGTCTTTTTGGTATTTTTCGAGTTGTTTTGAGTTTTTGCAGGTTATTGAACGATTGGAGCATTTTGGGAGCATCAAGGAAAGAAGAGCTAAAGTGATCAAGTCGGAGTCGAGTTTTCAAGGCTGTGTCGATCGACACGGATCTGTGTGTCGATCGACATGCCCGTCTGACACGTGAAGACTTCAAGTTTTGAAGAAATTCCAGTTTGGCCCAAAAAGCCCAGAAGTTTTGCTCCTTGGTCACGTTATTCTTCTTTTCCTCACGTTTTGCTGCTCCTCTACTCCTCCGCCACGTTCACAACACTTCTTCTTCTTCTCTTCTTCCTCATAGATCAAAATCTCTTTCTTCTCCTTTTCCTCTATAGATCGAAATCCCCAATCATCGATGAAGATGTTGATTCTTCTTCTCCATTAAACTCTTCACCATCGTCGCCTATCTTCATTACCTTCTTCGTCGGTCCAATTTCTTCATTACCTGCTTCTTCACATGCATTTAACACAGGGATAGTTAGCTATAAGATCTACGTAGTTAACTATATCTACACAATATCCAGTAATAGTCAACTATACTTAACACAAAGATAGTTAGCTATAAGACCTACGTATTTAACTATATCTATACAATACCCAGCAATAGTCAACTATACTTAACACATGGATAGTTAGCTATAAGGCTTACGTAGTTAACTATATATAATATATGCCAGTATAGTTGACTACTATATATAATATCTACCAGTATAGTTGACTACTATAATATATTTGTATTGTTGACTACTATAATCTGAATGAAGATACAAAAAATTTCAATCAAACTCATTCTGGATTTCTTGATGAACTACCCAGAATAAAAAAAAAACATCAATTAAGCTAATTAATGCCGCATATTGAATACACGATCATGGTGAATATACTGGTTCCTTATTTTTTTACCCACTTTCCTTTTTAAATTTTTGCAGGGCAAAACCGCCCACTTTTTAATTCTCACTGCTATCTACCTAAATTTGATTAGTCTTATGTTAGTTACCTAATTATCTTAGCCTAAACTAATATTAAGCTAATTAACCCCATGGAAGAATATAATCGAATATGGGATATGAGAATTTGCTAGAAATCGAATATAAAATATGAGAAATATGCTAGAAATTTAAACTAAAGAATAAACCATTAATATGTCATATACTAAACACATAATCGACCGCAGAATAACATAATCCTTCTCTCATTTTCTTTTTTTTCTTTTTTTTTCCTTCCTCCAAAAATTACTCTCAAATTGACACATAAGCAAAGTGACTTCTCTTATATAAATATAGATGGGATCTGGAACACGTTAACATTTGGTAGATAAGAACACATCTTCAATAAATATATGCAAAAGAATGTGCCGTATAGTCTTTTGGTTTTCTTTTCTATTTTTAGGCCTTTTAATATAAACTAGGTGATTCTCCTGCGTACACGCGGGTAAATTATTTATGTAGTTTTATTTTTAATTTTAATCTTTAAAAATGTGAAATATGTAGCTGTTTGATTTTATTATAGAAATTGTTGTTGATTCTTTTGTTGTTAATTTTTTGGTCAATAATATTGTTTTTATTAATAGTATGAATTTCAGAAATTTAGTTTTACCATTTAATTATTTTATATATGTAAATGTATCAAATCAAAATGTAATAAATTAAAGTTTAAAAAAATATTAAATTTGGTTTGTCTAAATATTTTAAATAGTATTTAGAATACAAATAAATTATTTAATATTTTAAAACATTAAAATATATAATCATAAATTTTATAAATAAAACGTAGATAAAAAAAAGTTGTTGTTTTGGAATAAAAAAATATTTTTATTACTTTCAAATTGTCTTGCGTAAAAAAAATTCAAAAGAATAACTACATTTTTTTTATAAACTTAGGAAGTTTTTTCACAAACATAAAGTCTCTTTTATAAATTTAATAAGTCTTTATTATTATTTTCCAAAGAATATATATTCTATAAAAATGTTCTCTAATTTTAATTTTACAATAATTAATATCTAAACTATTTTTAAATGAGAAACCAAATTTGTATATAACTTTAGAATAAAAAAAAATCTGATAATATATTGATTAAAAATTTTTTTGATTTATTTATGGTAACAAATATAAATTTAGTTGCATAAGCTTTTGTTATAGATTCAAAATTGTCATGTTACAATTTTGTTAACCATGTCATAATTGTTTTGGTGAGAGTGATTATAGAGATGACACATAAGTATCTTCTCACATTCATGTATGTGAAGATAAATAATTGAAATCGTTAAGGTTATCTCCACAAAATATACGATGTACTTAAATACATTTTCATAAAAATATTTTCGAGACTTTACTACCTTAACGATTTTGTGGAGATACTGTTAACGATTTCCCTAGTTTTCCAATTATAAATAATGGTACTAAAATTTTGGATGTTGTTAACGTCAATCAATTAATCGGAATATGGTAATTCTTATTTAATTGGAACATTTCCACAAGATTGTTCTTATGTAGATTTTACTAAATATTTTCATATTTTTAAATTTGGAGTTGATGATACATAAATTCTAGATCATAATAAGTCCATTATTAATTAAATATCAAAAAATGTTAATTTTTTTATTGAAAGCTTTCAATATTTCCAATTATCAAAGACTTTCATATTTGAAAATTAGAATTGATGATATATAAATTTCAGAGCAGCCAAATTCTACACTTTTAAATTTATAATTGCTCATACATTTTATTTCTAACATAATCTTAAATTTCGGATAGGCATATCTATGGAGATAACGATTTCCATAATCTTGTAAACGTGAGATTAATCTTATGTAGATTTTACTAAAGATTATCATATTTTTAACTTTGGAGTTGCTGATAATACATAAATTTACACTTGAACTAAAACGAAATGTAATCGATTTATTTAATTGATCTTTTTGGTTGAACAGACTTTTTTGAAAATAAAGTAAGATCCATTGAAATCTAAAAAGAAATTATTTTTAAAAGTAATAATAACTAAAATCCCTAATCAAATAATCGAAAGAAAGCATGTAAAAATAATCTTCTATTTCGTGAGATTATTTTTGAATAATAACTTTTTAACTTCATCAATGAAGCCATCATTCTCATCCTCCTTTTGACCTTGAGCTAATTTTAATTATTGAGTTTGAACTAATTTTAATTAGGGATTAATGGGCTAAATTAGAGAGAATGTCATGTCATATTTTAAGGGATGTCATGTCACATTTAAATTGAGAGAGTGATTTTATTGAAGACACTTAAGCTTTTTTTGAAAAATCACTCTCCAATTAATATATAAGGGAGTAGGATTACCACAAGATGTCATAATGTGCTATATAGTCTTTTGGTTTTCTTTTCTCTTTTTAGTCCTTTAATATAAACTAGGATTACCACAAGATGTCAGAGGCTAGTAGTTAAACGCAGAGGTTGGTCCTATTACGCTCTTAGTTTAAGATCCGGTGGAATGAATGATTTACGCCATGCTATAACGTATTATCAAAAGCTGGTTTCGGACAGTGGCAGATCCAAGAATGATTTTTATCGGGGGCAAAATATTTAACTTAACACTATATAAAAAATAATAACACAAGTTTTTAATTACGATTTTACATGATCTTGTTTAAAATGTGTTTTTTAAGTAAGTGTTAATTTCTTTTTTCAAATGTGCTTTGTATCGAATTTGTGACGGTTTATGAAAGATTTGACTTACGACAAATAAAATTGTAATACAATAGTAAGAAAAACTAAATCATAAGATTCAATAAATTCAATAAATTTGTACTTAAATTATTTATCTATGGAAGTGTTGTAGACAAATAAGCAAAAAAAGTTTAATACATTTAAGATTTAGGTATTTGAGATATCCTAATACCATGTCTAATTCTTATTTTATTTTCTTCCCTAAATCTGTTTACATACATGTTTAGTGACTAGTTTTTGTTAGCATATATAATTAGGAAAAAAGATAGATCCACTTAGCTAGTTAGCTATCAAAATTTGGTGGGCTCAAAATTTAATTTATTTAAAAAAAAAAAAAATAAGAAACAAAAATTTAAATTACAAAGGGAGCATGAATATTTTACCTTTATTAATTACACCAATTAAAATTATTTTATTGGGGGAGGGGGCAGCTATAACGCCCCGACCGCCTTCGAGCTATCAGTATGCAGGGAAAATCCTCATCCCCTCGAGAGAAATCCTCATCTCTCAATAACATACAGGGGAAATCCTCATCCCCTCAGGGGAAATCCTCATCCCCTCAGGAGAAATCCTCATCTCCTAATGGATCCCACGCCCACTCTCGGCCCGTGGGCCCACCCCTCTCTGACGGTCGGTGCGTTAGTCCGGGAGGCTCGAAAGACTTGTTTACTGACCCTGCAAATCACCACGTGATCTTTCCCTGTATTTTGTCCTCACTCACACGGTACTGGAAATTACTTTCCAGTAGGTCACCCATCCTTAAATTGCTCCAGCCCAAGCACGCTTAACTCTGGAGTTCTCTCTGGATGTGTGACGGAAAAGATAAGTGCACTTTGGTGATATAGGTAACCAAATCAATTCTCTTAAGCCTCTCCGCATGAACTACATAGCGGGATGTTACAGCAGCTGTCCCCTCCACTATCTACATGCATCCGCCCCTGGTTCCGGATCGTGGAAAAGATTAAGACCTAGGCTTGAACTCTTCCTAGTTATATAAAAAAAAAAACTAGGATTTATTTATTTATAAATATTATAAACGAAAAGGTTCCAAAAGATGATAGAAGAACGTCACGCAATCCTACAATGTATTAATAATAATAAAACGGTTCAAAAAAGCCTATTTTTTGTTAAAAATAATGCAATCTTAAAATTCATTAATAACCATAAAACATAATTTTTCGGAAAAGACACAATCCTAAAACGTATTAATAACCATAAAATATTTTTTCCTAAAAAGATACGACCCTAGACAGCATTATAACTAAACAACAATTTTTTTTTATAAGATGCACCTCTTCTTTTTGTTTTCTATAAGATGCACCTCTATTATGCATTAATAAACATAAAACGAATTTTTCGATAAGATCCAATCATATGAAACATAATACCTATAACACAGTTTTTGAAAAAATGTATTTTTATATAGACCAATCTTTTGAAAAGACGCAATCCTAAGATACATTAATAACCATAAAATAAAAAAAATTCGAAAAGACGCAACCCTCAAATGCATTAATAGCCACAAAACAGTTTTTACACATAAATACATTCCTAAAATGCATTAGTAACCATAAATGATTTTTCGGAAAGACGCAATCCTCGCATTAATAACCATAAAAAGACTTTTTTGAAAAGGCACAACCTTAAGATATATTAATAACGATAAAACGACTTTTTCAAAAAGACACAAACCTTATAGACACTAATAACCATAAAACAATGTTTTCAAACAGGTGCAACCCTAGCATTAATATTCATAAAATCATTTTTTTCGAAAAGATGCAACCCTAGAATTAATATTCATAAAACAATTTTTTCGAAAAGATGCATTTTTACATATACCAATTTTTTCTGAAAGACGCAACCGTAGAATACATTAATAACCATAAAACTAAAATTTTGAAAAGACGCAACTCTAATATGCTTTAATAACCATAAAATGGTTTTAACTAAGAAGACACAACCATATGATGATGTATTAATAACCATACAACAATTTTTTTGAAAAGACGCAATTCTAAGAGACATTAATACCCATAAAATAGATTTTAAGAAAAGACGCAACCCTTAGAGACTTATCACCATAAACAGTTTTTTCGAAAAAACGAAACCCTAAGAGAAATTAATAACCATAAAACAGTTTTTTCGAAAAGACACAAACCTTAGAGATACTAATAACCATAAAACAGTGTTTTCAAAAATTCGTACCTTAGCATTAATAATTATTAAATAATTTTTTCAAAAAGACGTAACTGTAGATTGTAAACTATTAAAAAGTTTTTCGAAAATATGCATTTTTACATATACCAATTTTCCAAAAAGACGCAACCCTATGATGCACTAATAACCATAAAACAAAAAAAATCAAAAAGACACAACCCTATGATAGAGTGATAACCATACAATGGTTTTTACTAAGAAAACGTAACCATATGATGATGTATTAAAAACCATAAAATATTTTTTTCAAAAAGACACAATTCTAAGAGACATTAATACCCATAAATAATGTTTAGGAAAAGACGCAACCTTTAGAGACTAATCATCATAAAATGTTTTTTTGAAAGACCAAACCTAAGAGATACAAATAAACATAAAACAGTTTTTAAAAAAAAGACTCATTAATAATTATTATACAATTTTTTGGAAAGACGCAACTCTAGCCATAAAATATGCATTGTCTAAAGAATCTCAAAATTTTTTACACAAATCAAGAATTTTAAGAAATTCTACAATAGTAAAAATATTAATACTTTTGAAATTTTTTACAATAATAGAATGACCTTTTTTTATCATTGATATGCTTTGAATGCATGTATAAATTAGTCAACATAAATAAACAAAAAAGTTCTCTTGAAAAAATATACCGAGTTCAAAACACAAATATACAAGTCAAACGGTTTTTTTTTTAAAATACGCAATCTTTGGAAATAACCATAAAACTGTTATATCGAAAAGACGAAATCCTTGAAATAATCATAAAACGGTTATATGGAAACGACGCAATTTTTGAAAATAACCATTAAAATTTTTTTTTGAAAGGACACGACTATAAATCACAACCATAAAAAGACGCAACATTTGGAAATAATCATAATATGTTGGAAAAATGCAAGCCTTGAAAATGCGATTATATCAAAAGACGTAATTTTTGAAAATAATCATAAAAGGATTATTTTTGAAAGGACACAATCCAATAATATTTATTTTTTATTATAAAACAGTAATAATATTCCTTTTCTAGGATTGCTATTATTAATAGACTAGGCATTTGACTCATGATGGAACTGTTTTAATTAGACTTTTATATTATAGAACAATCAAAAATTGAGAATACATCCATCATATTTAAAATGTGTTTATATATTACTTTATATATGAATACTTGTTTGATTTAATTAACTTTTTCTTTTGTCCATTACTATAATATATAGAGGATTATAATTACTCTGATCCGTTTGATTATCATTTTTTCTTGCTAAAGATTATTTACAAAAGGTTTTTTATATAAAAAAAATTAACATCTTAATATATTTACAATATAATAGAAAATATAAGATTATTTTTGTTGGGTTAGGTTTTAGTTTTTTATACATATAAAAAGCAATATTCTAAAACGTGTTCTAGGCGTTCGCCTAGGCGGCGCTTAGACGCTAGCCCCATATAGACCGTGGCGATTACCTTTTTTGCCGTCTAAAATATTATGGTATTATAACAATTAAATAATATTAATTTTCTTATCTATAAATCGTAATATTTTATATATTTGGCTATAAAATGATGAGTATAAATACAATATAACTTTTCTTAGTTATAAATTATGGTTTTTTATATATTTGATTATATATATCTAATATATTATGTATTTTTGTAAAATACTTAGACCGCCTATTAAATTGCATAGGTTCCGATGAGATGTTCTAGACAATAGGCATTGGGTCACCGCCGACTTAGCGCCTAGCGTTTTCTTGAACATTGGTAAAAAGTAAAACCACATAAGCAAACTAATAATCTTAGACATATAATTATGGAGTTTCATTGTGGCAATAATCACTCTTTTTATCACCTTCAAATGATCATCTCTAACAATCTTCCACTTTTCTGCCATATATTCCGAAAGATCGTTTTATAAAAAAACGTAAAGATGCATAAGACATGTTGAACAATTCTTTCGAAGAGAACCATTGTTCAATTGTAATATATGAAACCTCACAACTGGATTCGCGTTGACCTATATGGAGCTAGGAAGCCTTGGTTATTTTGATACCCTGATTCTACTATACATATTACATGTCTCGAGGTGATAATAAAAATTTGGAATTACTCTCTTGCGCGAGTAAAACATTCTTGCGTCGTGACATAAACTCGGTGTTCCATTTCAAACATATGTGAATAACATATTCATATCACATATTAATTATCACTATGTTAACATGTGTTCATTCATGTCAACTCTTATATATGGTTTGTAGTTCATGTTTGACTTAAAAATAAACATGAGTGTCATCCATTTCCCCGAAAATCTAGTAGAAATAGCCAATATTGTCTATTCACTTGGAGATATTGCGAAACTAGGTGTTGTGTCGTTGCTTTGTAAGTGTCTCTTTATGTAATCAAAGACATGCAACTTAACAAAATTTTCTGTCGACATATTTTTAATGTAAATTAGATATCTAATTTTAGAAGTCATGCATTATGTTTTTTTGAATGTGTAAACCACAATGAATTCAATATTAAGTATAATAATTTGAAGATTATTATACAATTAGCCTATAGGGTGACTATTCGACATAGAAAATATGTTTCAATGGTCCAAAATATAATATTCCTTGTGAAGTCTTCTAATTTAATTTAAAAAAAATAACCAAAAGAATAATATCATTATCGACCGCTCCAAATTTTTTGTAATATTATAAGCAAAGTATGTAGTTGTATATATTAATTAAACAATGCCAAAACACCATTAACCTAAAAAGTGAATTATATGGTTAGGTTTTAGTAAACTATTTGTTTACTCTTTGGTTGGCCAGAAGATTCTTTGTTTAAGCAAAAAAATATATTTGAAAAAGACTTATTGTATACAACAATCAATGCCAAAAATGGTATGTGTGAGAAACGTTGCATGCGATATATGTAAACAATATATAACTGTTTATGCATTCAATAATTGAACGAGAGAACCATGGGATAGTGATTTTTACTTGAAGAAAGAATTGTTCTGTTGATCTAGGTCAGAATTTAATTATTTTTAAGTGTGAAATTATCTAACCACTCTCATTTGGCCAGTCGAAGTGGTATCATGCTTTTGGCCAATTAAAAAATTTGGTGAATGGGCTACTCGACCTGAGAGATTAGTCGGGTAGTAAAAGTCCAGATTATTCCCTGGTTTACATAACAAAATAAAATAATTGGACGAGAGGAACACATATCACCGACTCACCCATATGAGTTAGTTAAATGAAAAACGAAAGAAGATGAAGACATATAATTTAATCATTTGTGTTAGTGTTAATTTTAGAGAATTTGTGAGAAATGTTACTTTTAAAGTGTTATTTTCCAAAAATGTCACATTTTTTCAAAAATTTTGCAAAAATGTTATTTAAAATTTTTTTTTAATATATCATTTATGTTTGGGTTAATTATATTGTATTAAGGTTTAGTTTTAAGGGTTTAGGGTTTGTTTGGATCAAAACTTTTTTTAGGGTTTAGAATTTTAAGATTTAGAGTTTAGAAATCCTTACTTAATAGTATTTTTATAAATGGACAATTTATAATAGTATTTTTGAAAATAGACACATAAAAATGACGTTTTTACAATTATCACTTAATTTTAAGTGTCGTCGATGTATCATTGTATCAATAATCGAGATTTCTTTTAAGTGTTATAGGGGTTATCAATTATACATTACAATATGAATGCAAACCTTTTGCATATAAAATTATAGAGCAAGTTTTATTACACGAATAGAAGAGCAAGATTGTATTTTGGTCCTAGAAGGATTAAAGTGGTTACGCAATTAAACAAAAAAAAACAGTTATAGGTCACAAACACACATGCTCGCCTGTACGTTTTCTACTCCTTCCAAATAATCAAATATTGCCTCCATTTTAAAAAGCTAATAAGAAACAATGGACTAAAAAAGGATATACGAATGCTTGTACGTATTAACGGTAGTTGGATCATGTAAATCCTTAACAGCAAGGGTGTTATACATAACTTTTTGTCAAATTATAACAGCTCACTTTGTCACAAAATTATAACGTCCACATTTAACACATGACAAAAATTTCAGTTTAAAAACTAATATAATGGATATAGGAATCCGATGAAGAAAAAGCAATAACAATTTATTCCACTCTTTCCGCGACAGATCTCATAATTAAAGAAGAATACAACAATTTAAAACCCACAAGAAGTTCATAAGGTGGTGGACTAGTCGTTGGGAAAGGTTGGGCGAGAGGGTGAAACTCCCAGCAATCCAAGTTCGATTTTTCCCACTTGCTGTTATCAACATTTTGCTGGGAAATCTGTCAATTGTTCCAATTAGTTTATTTGGTAGTCAAAAATGCAGGCGACCTAACTACCCTCGGGTATTAGTCGGAAGGCAATCCAAACTCGGACCAGGCAGTATGGTGGTCCCTCGGTGCACTCCAGCACCTTGGAGAAAAGTCCACTCCGTAGCACTTCGGTGTGTTCCTACCGGAGCCAACCGGATCAGCCGATGGGGTATATTAAAAAAAAAAACCACAAAATTTTTTTACCAATAACAACATTTTATTTTCCAATTTTTTTTTTAATTCGCAAAAAACCTCTTAGATCTTTTTGATCATGTGTGGATGATCAAATGTTTATTAATGTTTCTATATCATGTATAAGTTTTGGTATAAAAAAAATACGAATCATGCAAATTAGTGGAGACAAACTTATCGAAAGTCTCCAACATAGTACAAGCATTACAATTCATCAGGGTCCAGTGTATTTTTTTCTTGCTACTTAATTTTATTAAACCGGAATCAAACTAGGTTGAGCTGGTACAAGATGAAAAATTGCTTTTGCTAATGCATCGGCATCGGAATTTTTAGATCTTTGAACATGCTCAAAGTCAATAGTTTCAGATCGAGGGAAAGAACAGAGATGTCATAGATGATTCCGTAGATCTTCATGGTTTGCTTCTTCGATTTGAGTAGGTTGATTAGGCGAATAAATAAATAAATAATAAAAGTATGTAATAAAGTATGTTGATAATGTGTATGGTTGTAAAAAGTTGAATAAATATGTGGTGAGAATTAATTAGGCAAAAGTTAGGTAAAGAATAAATATCTAAGGGAATATGCCATGTAATATTCTTTAGATTTTGTAGTATAAATAGATGGCTTGAGTAAGAGTTGTAAATTAAGCCAAAAGTGAGAGAAGTGTCTTAAGAGTCTTTGTAATCCTTTGAGCGTTCTTATCAATAAAGCTTCTCCTTTCTTTATATAACATTGTCTCTTAAATACTCAGTCAAAATATCCCTTTGATCCTGAAAATCTCTTTTGTGGTTGTACCCACTATGTGTCTGTAAATTTGGTATCAGAGCCATGACAGTCTAAACTTGAAATTCTTATCTTTCTGAAGGTTTTAATGTCCGTGTTCTTTTATCATTATCTTTATGGAAAGTATGCTTTGTGGTTGCCACTTAGTGGATCTTCCACATCAGAAATTCGTTAAGCTAAGAAAAGAAAGAATATAGAAGAAAATGTTTGTGAGGTTAAAAAGCATATGGAACCTTGAGACTCCAGATGAAGTTATTGTTTCGGTTATGTAGCAAACACCTCATGAATGCTTTCTCTTATATTCTAGGCCCTGAAAAGAAAAAAAGAAGAAATTCATGGTTTATTATGCCCAAAAGAATAGATAAGAACTAAAGTATTCTGTCTTGGTCTCTGATCTCAGTATACACATGGAAAGTACATCTCTTCTTTCTCGTCAACCATCTTTTTGAAAATCAATCTCTAGTAAAATAGACTATCTATATGAAGTAGAATATGTGAGCGATGATACTAAAATTCCTATAACCCAACTACCCCTTCTCAAATCCATATAAAGCCTTTACAAAACCAAACTCCACCCTTCCAAAAGTCATAAAACATGTCTTTAACCTTAACAAACACACTACAAAAGAGCTCGTTCTAGCTTCACAATTAGAACAACACTTGGTGCCAACAACTGAAATGGAACAAATGATCCCACTTCGCCTCAATGAAGGGATGATCCATCAGTGAAAATCCCAGGGCTTCACTCATCTCCACTACCGAGAAATAAGACTCGTGTTAACTCTTCATGGAAGAAAGGATCTACCAGTGGTAGCAAGAGTTACCCTTCTCGACACCAGATACAGGGAATATCACTCTCCAAACAACTCCAAATGCGGGCACAGTTTTCATCACCCTCTTACCAAATTTCAACATACCGCTTGATGATCCTCAAATCTACCAAAATATGCAAATCCAGCTACAAATTACTGGTGCTCCTCAAGTTGGAAATACATATGCGGCAACACTTCACTACCAGATGGCATATAGGGTGCAAAATCATGCGATGGATTTAAGTCTCCCATGTGACACTGAAGATGCACTGCTCATACAACTAGAATCACAACATTGTCCATCATGCATTCATATCACGAGGAAATTCCTACAGATGAGTTGATCAAGTTACTCTAGGAGTAATGGGTAACCAACTATAAAAAACTCCATGAAAACATCATTCTAATACAATCTGTAGACTCCTCCATCCACAGAAAAAAAGACGGAGCCATCTAGATTGAGTTCAAACAACAAAGTAGTACGAGGTCTCGACCTCCAGCTTTTTGTACTGATATCAATACGATCTCACCATCTGAAGAGACTCCATCTATAGAAGATATGTACTTACCAGGAGTCCCCATCGAATCCTTCAACTCTCTTGGAGATCCTATCTACTCATTCGAGGATGAAACAAGTCACAAATTCTTTGATATATGTGACTGTCCAAACTGCTTGATGAATGACTCGGATGAAGATTCTCCATAACGAAGGAGACAAAAGAAAAAATCATCTCACAAAAGCTCAAAGAACGATATGAATCAAGAGACCACACAAGTTGGCCTTCTTGGAGAACCCAGTGGAAAGAATTTTGAATACTACGTCATGTATTCAAATCAATCAACTTCAACAACTCCTGAACAAAAATATATCAACAATTGCTACATGTTTGGTACAACATCCTCTCAAGGATCGATCTTCCCATCCCAAGAATTTGAAAAAGGCAATATGAAGCATTCATAGAAGATAAAAAAAACCCAAATACAAAAAATCTAGACGGCTCAACAATGCAGATTAGTGTAGTTGAAGCAACTCTAAACTGGCAAACAGAGAACGCGGTGGCTCAAAATAATCTCTTGTCAATGAAGCTTCTCCTTTGTTTATATAACCTTGTCTCTTAAATACTCAGTCAAAATATCCCTTTGATCCTAAAACACCTCCTTTGTGGTTGTACCCACTATGTGTCTGTAAAGTTGGGTACAACCACAAAGGAAGTTTTTCAGGATCAAAGGGATATTTTGACTGAGTATTTAAGAGATAAGGTTATATAAACAAAGGAGAAGCTTTATTGATAAGAACGCTCAAAAGATTACAAAGACACTTCTCTCACTCTTAGCTTGGTTTACAACTCTTATTCTCACCACACACTTATTCAACTCTTTACAACCATACACATATTCAACATACTTTACTACATACTTTTATTATTTATTTATTTATTAGTAAATCCGAGGCCAGGCTGATGTTTTGTATTCCTTTGGTGGTTGCATGCAGCAAAGCTTCTTGGATCGCCAAGGCTTCAGCCATCAAAGGCGAGGAGACGAAGGGTTTGATTGCACAATCCCTGGAAGACGATATGGTCCTCATGTGCAGAAGATCCAGCCGAGTCTGGCTGTGTTTGTCTCTTTTCTCCAGGCCGTATCCGTAAAGCAGGGAAGCGTCACAGGTGTGGCCGTTTGGTCAATGATTTGGCATAGATGTGGTTCTGGTTTTTGTTCTAGCAGTCATTCTCGTACATCGCAGATTGTCTTGGCAATTGTCTCTTCCGGAGTAAAGGCTCGGTTAGTGAAGATTAGACTGTCTCTTCTGGAGTAAAGGTCCAGTGTGTTAAGGGTAAATTTTTCTATCGTGAACATGAAGTTGGTAAACCCATCTATTGTAGATTATCATCATTACCGTGCAAGTAAAATTGTCCATTGTGGAATGTTTGTAGAGAAGAGTTGGATTATCATTTGTTGTAGGATAATTGATGTATGAGATAACAATCATAAGAGTTCTCAGTTAAAATAAAAAAAATTCGCTCAAAGCAGCACTTAGTTTTTTTAATGGGGACCCTAAAATGTTACATTATTTTGTTGCCGGAGAATGCAGCTTCTCAGAGGCATACACCATCTAACTTAATCCCATACTCAAATACTAGAAGAAATAGTTACATCATAAGTAGTAAAACAGATTGCTTGTTTAGCTATCTGGTCCGGAACTTGGTCCGAGTAAAAGGTATAATAGTATATTTGTATACGAAATACTGCAACTTTGGCACTATATGCATTTTTGTATAATAATTAGCGAACAATAAAACACTAAATTGAGCCATTACGGGCTTGACTACGGATTTTCAAGAGGAGCCAACGAGAAGAAGTTTAAATAAAAGTATTCAACCAAAATCTGAACCACATGTTCTCTAAAGATTAAAACATAATCCAAACCGAGATAGAACCAGTGTGACAAAATCGACATGTAATTTTAGAAGAGGTCTAATAGCAGACATGGCCATAAAGAAGGGGTGATGCAGAATAAAACCAGTAATGCTGCTGCTCTCTTCAGCATCTCACTTCTTCTTGGGGTCACCAGCCTTGGTCTACACACACATTGAATAATCATAAGAATCGTTAACAAAAAAAGAGGGCACGAAACAAACAATTGCAAATGTAGATTATTGAAAGTGTTTGTCTCTCACCTTCTTGACACCACGGATTTTCTTCGCCCTGTTCTTCCTCTCCTTAATCTGTTTCCTTGATTTCTCGACCTTAGTGTCAAGTCCATTCTGTCAAAGCACATAGGGAATCATTTTAGCATGAAATCAGAGGGAATCCCAACTTCTATGCAAAATCCAAAATTTATGACTCCCAAGTTGTTACAACTCTCCCAGGAGAGTCACAATCTCATTACAAGGCAGGCAATATTCAAGAATCGGCGATAGAATAAACACTACATATAGATTAAGTAAGAGGAAAGAAGCTTTGCTATAACAGTAGCACAGCATAGGAGTATAAAGAGCAATTACCCTGATCAGCCTGTACTTGGGCTCGAATTTCTTTGCACTCTCAACATTATCATAGATCAAACCGAATCCAGAAGATTTACCACCTCCAAACTGGGTTCTGAATTTGAAAACGAAGATAGAATTTGGGTCTTTCACTTCATACAGCTTTGCCAACTTCTCCTTCAGCTCAGCCTTCAAACCAAACGTAACAATTAGCAACTTCTCAAAGCTCTAAGAAACTGAAGAATGCAATAGCTAGATAGATTTGTTATAGTAGAGAGTAAAGAAACACGCCAATGAAAGTAAAGAGCATACCTTTGAAACATTGGCTCTTCCTGGGTGAAGAACATCAATAACCTACATTCACAATCCACCATCGCTAATTGGTTACAAAATCTCAAACTATCAAAAGCTAAATGTGTTAACAACAACGAGTTGCGATGTGAAACTTCTAAAATTAAATTGTTCAATTCGAAATGTGCGATCTAGTCACTCTCTACTTTTCGAATGACCAAATGCAAACGATCATACTACACTACACATCAGGAAGAATGAAACTGTTACAATACAAAATATCAGACCAAATTCCTCGATTTCTTCAGTTTAAACATCAAAATCCGTCGTCGATGAGAAAAACAGATATAAGATTTCTCCTAATGAATCGATTTAACTAAGATTTCTGACATTGGCTAATGTCAAATGAGACATAAAGACAGAGAGATGCAGTGGAGGAATTGAAACTCACAAACTGCTTCCTGGAGAGAAGCCTGTTGGTCATGAACTTCCTGGTCCTGATTGTGACAGCTTTTTCCGCCATAGCTGCGATTTCTCCGAGATCAGACTGAGCTCCGGCAGTGAAATTCGACGCGCAGCAGCAGCAGCTTTAGAAGGAAGAGAAGCAGGAGGCAAAACCCTAGATTGATTTATATATAGCTCTCACTTTCATGTTTCTTAGGGTTTCTTTTATTTCTTCTTCTATTAGTTTGATGGGCCAAATTCTAGTGGGTCTTATTACAATCCAACCTGATAAAGTAAATTAGTTTGTTACACACATATAAAGCCCATTGGGCTTAAATCCAGAGACATTTTAGCTGGGGGCAAAACTGGTTCGAATTTGAAACACATAAGAGTAAAAAGAATGTTTCTAACAAATTCATCTAAATTTCTTCCAAAACTATGAAAGCTAATGTAGATTTATAAAATTGTGATGGGGACATTTGCACCCACACAGCAACACGTACACGTCCACCTCTCTGGGTATAGCATTTTTTTTTATGACGAGGATAGGAGGTTCGGGGCCGCTACGCCCGTATATCTCCCCGGACGGATTCAAAATCATGTAATTTAATTCTTTTTTTGGAGAGGATCAAATCTGCGACCTTCAAAGTTTTTGTAGGTTTAACCATGTTATTTAATTTATTTACGGATTTTTTTGTGTGTTTTTCAATTGATTTGAAAAAGTTATTTACAAAGAATTTTTTGTAGAACTCACAAAATTTAAAATTAAATAAGTGGATTGAAATTTAAGTAGATTATATGATGGAACCAAATGGTGATAAATAGAGTCTTACAAACACAAAGCAAGTAAGCAACCAAACAAAATCTAATCGTTTGTTTGAACTTCATCGTTGACCCTTAGCCTCCATAAGAGACTCCACTCCACCATCTTATTGACTAATCCAACATAGCCTTTAAAAAAAACTAAGTTTCTCCCAAGAATCACTGTTTAAGATTTTGTTCCTTGCATCTCAAAGACTAAAGATTCGAAGATAGAAACTTTCTCTTGTTTAGAGATGGTTTGCCCTTATGTACATGCTATTATATGATAAAGCCTAAGTTTGTAGAACATGAAGATATTCAAAAGCATGTGGTTGTCTTTTCCTCTGCTCCATATCGAAGATGATTAGTCTCACAAAGATTTCCTCCGCTTTTTAGCCGAAAGTTCACTTCCTAAGAATCTAATGCCACTTAGAACAAAGTAACTAAAAAGAATCTAATGCCACATGGTAGTCGGTTGATGAAATGTTTAAGTTTTGATAGTCTTTGTATCTATACCGTAATTCAGATTGTTACGAACTTATATTCATGTTTTTTATAACATGGTCTTCCAAGAATAACATGTTATGTACCAACCAATATCTTTTAAATGTATATTTTCCTGACACACGTGAGGAAAGATTTATCTTCTATTCCACGTTAATCAGTACCTTAAAATGAAACCGTTGGTATACACCATAATTTGTTGAGGTTTTTTTTTTTTGTTTGGTTTTGAGTCATTTGTTTCTTTTTTATTTCACATTTTGTCGTGTCTAGGAGTCCTTAGAGGGTGTTTATTTTTAGTATACACATATGGTGTTGATGTGAAAGAAAGCGACTAGGATAAAAAAAGACTTTAAACACTCAAGGAAATAAAGCAAAAAGATCAAAGCTTTACACTAGGTGTCCCACATGATGTCACTTGGCCGAGTGGAATTATTAAATCGTACACTTAGGTGCTCAATCGACGGTTCATGACCAAGCATCATCTCCTTACACGAAACGTACATCAAGTTTGGTCATCACAGTCGGTGGTTCATGGTCGAGTCTCGAGTGAAATCTCCATTACGAGTACACTTGACCTTACACTCGATCTCAAAGCGGTCTCCTACTTAGTGACGAGTAGTGAAGTGTCAATTCTTTTTCTCACTCACGGAAATCACGTTGTAGCCAACGTTCGAGAGTCTTACGATTAGATTGGTCGGATCAAACAAAAACATGGTCTCAATATCTAGGCAATGTCCTAAAACTACTCCTTGTTTACTTAGTGAAGGAGAGAAAACGGAAGAATGAGCTCACATACGAACGAAAGACGCATGAACGTTTGAACCAACACCTAGAGATCGGAGATGCCATCATATACACAGAACATTGATATGCCTCGTGCTAATTGAATTAGGTGCACCATCTTACGCAGATACCAGACCTCTCGTTCATCTTCTATCAAATTTTTTGATTGGGACCAGTTGGTTCAACCGTAAAGCTCCAACCTCACTGTAGTAAACTCTTTTCATTCCCTACCTTTTATAAGCTCACCATATACTTCAGATTCTCTTCTTCACCAAGCCTATAACCAACCCTACTTTTCCTTCTATATGGAAGAGCAACCACCTGTGAAGATGCAACGTTGAAGCATGATTCTGTAGCATCACCAGATGGGAGTACTTCATAAGAGGTGCGAGGCAGCTGGTGGGCTTGGAGTCCGATGGGCTTTTGGAGTGGGTCAGTCCAGGCAAAGAAAGGGCGTGACTTGCACTCAAGGAAGGCTGGAGGATATCTTGGAGAAGATTTACTCAAGCTAGAAGATTTCCTTATTCTTAGGAGAAGATAAGGAAAGTGGATCTACACATGAAGATTTGAAGAAGATAGCGAATCTTGCATGGAGTAGAGGCCAAGGCTAGGTTAAGCCGCAGGCCACTTGTATAAATAGGGTGTGTTAAGTCGTAGAGAGGTAACACAACTAGAGCATTCTTAGCAAAAGGGATAAGGGTTTCGGGTAAACAAGAAATCTTGTATCAAGGGGCTAAGGGGTTAAAACAGTTCACGTATCAGGTGCGATTCGTGAACAGGGTAGACTAGGATTGAGTGAAAGCAATACGTGTAAGTATTCAAGTCATCAATACTAGTAAACAGTTTTGAGAAAACCCTTGTGTTGTGTTCGTGTTCTGAACTAGTAGCGGAATAGTTCTGAAGTAGTAGCTGATACATTTTATTTGGTATCAGAGCGGTATTTGTTCGTATTATTACGGGTGAGATCTTGAGGAGAAAATGGATAGCTACGATGATTTGGTTAACAATTCGAAGGTGATACTCGATGGTGGAAACTACGGCTTCTGGAAGTCAAGGATGAAGTTCATAATTGTAGGTATTGACGTACTGGCCTGGAGATCTGTTCTGGTGCAGTGGGAAGCACCTGTGATAGTGGATGATAATGGATTCAGGACTCCCAAACCAGAAGAGACATGGACGGAGGAAGAATTGAAGAAAGCTAAGTACAATGCAAGAGCTTTGTCTGCCATACACTCCTGTGTAACTAAAAAGACCTTCGAGCTGATTCAAGGATGTGAAACAGCAAAAGAAGCTTGGGATCTGCTTCAGACTCACTTCGAAGGAACCACTAAGGTTCAGAGTTCTAGAAGAGATATGATGGCTTCTCGATTTGAGAACATGAGGATGGAGGAACATGAATCTATCTCAGACTTTGGCTCAAGGTTGAAGTTACTGGCGCAGGAGGCTGCTACACTGGGAAAGAAGTACAAGGATAAAAAGTTGGTAAAGAAGTTCCTAAGGTGTCTTCCTGCTCGATTCATGGCTTATAAGTCAGCTCTGAATGTATCTCACAACACTGAGGATCTGAGTTTTGGTGAAGTTGTTGGGATGTTACAGGCTCATGAGATGGAATTAGACAGTGCTGAAGCTTACTCCAGGAAAAACAAGAACTTGGCTCTAACCTCATGTAAGACAACTGAAGAGACAGAGGACAGAGATCCGATGAGCTTGTTGGTAAGAAGGTTTGATCGAGCTCTGAGGAGAATCGAACGGGGTCAAGGTCAGAAAAGTACAGGAGGAGGTAGAAACCAGTCTGAAGGAGATAAGCAAGGAAAGAAGGCTGAACTTCAATGTCACGAATGCAAGGGATATGGTCACTTCAAGTCTGAATGTCCTTCAATCAAGAGAAGGGAAATGAAATGCTCGATGTGTAAGGGAGTCAGACATACTCAGCTGGAGTGTGTTGGTCATCTGAAACAAAGGAAAGAAAGGTCGATGATGGCTGAAGAAGAAGATTTTGAAGCTGACCGTGAGAATGAAGAAATTCTGAACAACTTGGTATCATTCGTGGGAATCATGGAAGAAGCTGAAGGTGAACAGTCTGAATCTGAATCTGATGAGAATGAACTGATTGAGAGCTACAAGGAGGTACGAGAGACTCTCATCAGACTGGGACAGGAGAATCTGTCGCTGGCTAAGGAGAAGCAGCGACTTGAAGCTCAAGTTGAATCACTACAGAGTATACTGCAGGATGAACAAAAATTGAGTCAGGAGAGTGTGTCACTATTAAAGGAGAAACTCAATCTGGCAGTCAAGGCAGCTAATCTAGAAAAGGAACTGCATGCTGAGAAAAAGATTTCTGCCGAGCTTCAATCACAACTGGATCTGCATTATAAGAAGATTAGCATATTTGCTGGTACAAGACAGCTAGACCATATTCTGTCTTATGGAAGGACTGAAGCCGTTCACAGAGGTCTTGGATACAATGAAAGTGGAGGATCAGAATCTCACAGCATCAAGTTCGTAGCTGCCAGTAGTCAGTCACAGCCTGCAAACTGAACTGAAGGTACTGAAGCACGAAGGCCTAAAGTTATGGCAAAACAAAGGATTGGATGCTACTTTTGTGGTAGACATGGACACATCCAAGCCTACTGCTACAAGTACTGGGAGAGGGTCAGACGTCTACGCTATGAAGGAAAATTCACTTGGAATGGAAGTCGTAATCAGATTTGGGTAAAGAAATCGGATTTAAGGTCTCCTGCTACGAGACAAAGATCAGATAGTGCTTCCCAATTTGGGTTTAGGTGCAGCATGGCAATTGTGACAAAAGAACACGAAGATACGGGTCCGTGGTATTTTGACAGTGGCAATTCTCGACACATGACCGGAACCTTGGCTAATCTGGAGAGTTTCAAGAAAATTAATAAAGGCAAGGTTACGTTTGGTGATGGAGGACATGGTCGCATACAAGAAAATGGACAGACATGTGATGCAGGGTTACCCAAATTAATGAATGTATATCTGGTACAGGGACTGAAAGCTAATCTCATCAGTGTGAGTCAACTGTGTGACGAAGGCTTAATGGTGTACTTCACTAAACATGACTGCAAAGCAATTGATGACAAAGGGAAGACTGTGCTAATGGGAGTTAGAACAGGCAATAACTGCTACATGTGGAAGCGAGAGGACACCAACTGCTTCAGTGCAACAGATGATCTGAACCTATGGCACCAACGCCTAGGTCATATGAATATCAGAAGCCTCACTTCTCTTACCAATCAGGAGATGGTCAGAGGAGTATCTCAACTTAAGGGATGAGAGAAATTTGTGTGTGGACCATGTAGTAAGGGTAAGCAAGTGAAGGTTCAACATAAGAAAGTGGCGGATGTTCATTCTGAATCGGCACTAGATCTGGTTCACATGGATTTGATAGGGCATACTCAAGTGGAGAGTGTTGCTGGGAAAAAGTATTTGTTTGTTCTCGTGGACGATTACACAAGATACACTTGGGTCAGATTTCTTCGTGAGAAATCCGAAGCAGCGGATAGCTTCACAATCTGGGCTCTGCAACTGATCAATGAGCGAGGTGGAATCAAGAAAATACGCAGTGATCATGGTGGTGAGTTTCAGAATGGGTATATGAAGGAATTTTGTGAAGATCATGGTATTGCTCACCAGTTTTCAGCCCCATGGACACCACAGCAAAATGGTGTAGTAGAGAGGAAAAATCGAACGCTACAGGAAATGGCCAGAGCCATGATACATGGGAACAACATTGCTCTGAAGTACTGGGCAGAAGCAGTAAGTACCTCGTGCTACATTGTCAACAGAGTATATGTACGGAAGGGGCTGACCAAGACACCCTACGAGCTATGGAAAGGAAAGAAGCCTAATCTCAGTTACTTTCATGTGTTTGGATGCAATTGTTACATTCTCAATGACAAGGATTATCTTGGGAAGTTTGATTCTCGAAGTGATGATGGTGTTTTTCTGGGCTATTCAGAAAATAGTGCAGCTTTCTGAGTACTTAATAAACGAACAGGGGTGATAGTTGAGTCAGCCAACGTGGTCTTTGACGACTATGCTGGTACGAGGCAGAACAAGGATAGAATAGTTCACACGAATAATGAACTGGAAGATACATCAGGAGGAAGAAAAGAGGAGCAGCCTGGTACAGAGGAGCAGACTGAGTCAGAACTCCAATCTGTCACAGAAGAAGAATCTGAGACAAAGCAAGCTACAGAACCTCTTGTGCCTAGGAATCATTCAGCATCTGATCTTATCAGTGATGTGAATGAAGGGAGGAAAACCAGAGGTGTCAAGAAGGATTATTGTGAGATGATGAGCTTGAAGAAGAAAAATCACGAAGTAGTACAGTTTGCATGCTTTGTGTCGGTGATTGAAGCACAAAATCATGTACAAGCTCTTGAAGACGAATTCTGGTTCATTGCAATGGAGCAAGAGCTTGAACAGTTTGAGAGAAACGATGTGTGGGAACTGGTCCCACGACCAGAAGGGGTCAATATTGTTGGCACAAAATGGATTTTCAAGAATAAGATCGATGAGACTGGAGTGGTGGTTCGGAATAAGGCAAGACTGGTGGCACAAGGTTACTCTCAGATTGAAGGAGTGGATTTTGAGGAATCATTTGCTCATGTAGCAAGATTAGAGTCCATTCGATTTTTCTTGGGCATGTCATGCATACTTAACTTTAAAGTCTATCAGATGGATGTCAAAAGTGCTTTTCTGAATGGCTTTTTGCAGGAGGAGGTTCATGTTGAGCAACCAAAAGGTTTTGAGGATCCAGTTAATTCAGGTCATGTGTACAGACTGAAGAAAGCCCTGTATGGGCTGAAGCAGGCTCCGCGAGCCTGGTACGAAAGGCTGACGAGTTTCCTGATGCAAAAAGGATACGTGAGGGGCAGTGTGGACAAGACATTGTTCATACTCAAGCAGAAAAAGGATATCATGATGGTCCAGATTTATGTAGATGATATCATCTTCGGAAGCACGTCACAAAGGCTGGAGGATCAGTTTGTGGAAAGCATGACACAGGAATTTGAAATGAGCATTGTTGGAGAATTGAAGTACTTTCTGGGTCTTCAAATAACTCAGTCAGAAGAAGGTGTGTTCATTTCTCAGAGTACGTATGCAAAGAATCTGCTAACACGGTTTAAGATGGAGCAGTGCAAGGAAGCAAGAACACCCATGAGTACTACAGTGAAGATGACTCGTGACAGTGAGGGTAACAATGTGGATGTCAAGCTTTACAGAGGTATGATTGGGAGCCTACTGTATCTTACTGCTAGTAGACCTGATTTGTGCCTAAGTGTAGGGATGTGTGCTCGGTACCAGGCAAAGCCAAAGCAGTCTCACCTTGAAGCAGTCAAGAGAATCATTAGGTATGTGAAGGGTATGGTCAACTTGGGAATTTGGTTCTCCAAGGGGTCAAACAAAAATTTGGTTGGATATTGTGATGCCGACTGGGCTGGAAGTTTGGATGATCGGAAGAGTACCAGTGGTGGGTGTTTCTTTTTGGGAAATAACTTAATCTCACGGATGAGCAAGAAGCAGAACTCTGTATCTCTGTCCACAGCTGAAGCAGAGTACATTGCCTTGGGAAGCTGTTGCACCCAACTTCTCTGGATGAAGCAAATGTCTGCTTACTATGGGATGGATTCTGGATCACTTCTAGTTCACTGTGACAACAAGAGTGCTATAAGTATTTCAAAGAACCCGGTCCAACACTCGAGAACAAAGCACATCGACATTCGACACCACTTCATCCGAGAACTTGTGGAGGAAAAAAAGGTAGTGGTGGAACATATTGTTACAGATTTACAACTGGCTGATTTATTCACAAAACCACTGGATTTTAATCGTTGTATCACCTTAAGGAACTCAATTGGTGTTTGTGAAATTTAATCATTTATGAAGTGTGCAGAACTGATACAGGTATTGACTGGTTCAAGGTGCATATGTGGCTCGGATTTTGTTTGGAGTCTGAAACATCATGAGAAAGAGATACCTATCATGTCGTCTTGTCTTGACATCAGTACAGGTTCCACGGTAAAGAAAGAATCAAAGCTAAAAGAAAAGAAAAAAACAAGAGATAGTTTCTGAGAAGTCAAGTGATGGAACTGTCTCATTCAAAAAAAATAAAGAAAATAACCCAGAAAAGTGGGCAGGCGTGTGAAGGTGAAGCAAAGCAAAAATAAAAAAAATATATTCACACGTCTTGAATGCATCAACAACTTTCTCGAGTGGATAAAGGTTGAAAACTGGTCAGGATGAGATAAAGACATGGTGGTGTGAAAGCTACTCATTGGAGTAGAAGATGACCAGATGTTGTGAATCGTATCGAGCTGGGTATGTGCTGCGAATTGGTCAAAGTTCAGTTCCTGAAACATCACTCGAAAACGGTAAATTAATCTTGTGTCAAAAGTTTTTTTTTTTGAAAAGTGCCAGTTTTAAATCATTACAAGGATCACCATTATCAGCTTAATCCCCATTGTGTTCTTAAAATGAATGTGGTTGTTGTTCCTTGTGTGTGAAAAATCTAATGAGTGTGACAAGCTGTTGCAGTGTTCTAGAGTTGATGAAGGATGCCCTGGTTCAGATAAATCCAAGAGTGTGGGCTTCAGTTTTCATATGGGCTTGGTAACAAAAGGACTTGGGCCTAAGTGTGTCGGTTGGGCCCTTAGGGTTTGTAAGGTCGCAGCCCAGAAGAGATTTTTTGTTTGTTTAAATAGTCTCCTTGTTTGGCCGCGAGAAGAAGTTCAGGAAATCCAAGAGTCTGTTGCTTCAAACCCCTAGAATTTTCAAGAAGAAGAAAGAATAATCTTTGAGTAACCATGGGAGGAGAATCAAGCTCGAAGACTGCCAAGAAGAAGGGATCAAAGAAGAATCCTCTAGCAAACGATCCCAATCAACTTCGGCTACGGGATGAAGCAGAGGAAGACGAGGGGTCGATGGTCTTCAAGACTCCAGGACTTGAACTAGACACCAAGGGGATGCCGCCTTCTGGTGTTCTCGACAACAAATTGATGAATCTCATCGGTCAATTGGCAGAAGCTTATCGGAGCAGGTCTCCGTCACTAGTCTCCGGCGGAAAATCAGAAGAGGAGGAAGTAGAGGTCTCCGATTCAGCATGGGATCCTGAGAAAGAGATCGACGAGGAAGAGGCTGCAACTCAGCAGCTGAAGGCTGTAAAGCTGGAAAAGAGTTTGGAAAAGAAGAAGGGGAAACAGATCAAAGAGCACGAAAACTCCGAATCGGGTGATTCAGAGGAAGTAGGAGCAGGATCTGCTGCTGGAGCAGAATCCATGACTGGTGGTGTATCGTTCTCATCTGACAAGTTCTGCTCAGCCGGTGCATATCAAAGGTACATTGTATTGAAAAGTCGTGGAATTATCGGTGAGAAGCTTGTTGCTTTTGAGGAACAGAAGGAATTTGAGTACCCATCTGTGATAGCTGAAGCTGGATTTACTCCCACGGTCTCAATTAGGTCGACTTATGATAGAGAAGTAATCAACGAGTTTTACGCTAATCTGGGCGATACTGTGGTACATGATGGAGGTGTTATGGTCTTAGTCAGGGGTCACATCGTGAGGTTCAGTCCTGCTCGCATTAACAAATTTCTGAATATGTCAGAACTGAGCTCCAAGGAGAGGAAAAGGGCTGAAGCACTTGCAAGGTGGATCCAGAATCTATTGCTGCTTACCTTAAGGGAGATGAATCTCAGAAAGATGTAGTTCCGACTATCAGCAAGCGTCACAAGAAGGCTCCAGCTCTGTCCACAGTTCATCTATCTCCGAAGTTTGCTGCATTGGCCATTTTGGCAGGGCACAACTGGTACCCGACTACTCATCGGACACACATTGCTCAGTACAGAGCTCTACTTCTGTACAAGTTGGCTCAGAAGGTGCGCGTAGACTTTGGGGCCATGGTGTTTCAGCAAGTCATGGCAATCAACAAGATTGAAAGAGAGGACAACAAGCAGCCTGATTCAAGGAAGTTGGTGTTTCCACATCTGATTGCTGGAATGATTGAAGATCAATGTGGGGCTGTTACTGGTGAGGATGATGTTGTGATGCTACCCTCGTACTACCAGATGGACGTCAGGACCGAGAAGAAAGAAACAGGAGGAACTAGGACGTCACTGCGCACTCGGGCCAAAGGAGTTGAAGTAGTTAAAGAGGAGGTATCAACCAAGAAGAGGTCTCAGCCGCTACTGATTCAGCCTGCACTGCCGAAAAAAACCAAGAGAGAGCCAGAACAGTCAAAGTCATCCAGCTCAGCTCCATCAACCTCAGCAATTGATGTGTCACTTGGCCACATCAGTGTGCCTCAAGGGCAGTCAAGTCGGAGGGTGGTCAACAAGGCGCTGTACCAGATCACGTCTGTCCTGCATCAGCTGTCAAGGATAGTTCAAGATGTGCACCAAGCCAATCAAAGTAAGTTCTCGTGATCTCTTGTGCTTTATGCTTATACACTAATGCGTGTGTTTTTAACTTGTGTGCTCCCAAGCAGGGGGAGAAGAAAGTGGCTAAGTAGATCGTGGTGTATGGGGGAGCATGGGGGCTTGTTTTTGGGTGTTTTTCCTCGGTTATTTGGGTTCTGTTTTTCCTCGTTCCAAACTCTAAGTACTTAATGTTTTTGGTTTATGCTTGTAATAACTTTTACAAGTTTAATTCGTATGGATGAGTTGGAATTTGCTTGTGCTTGTTGTTGGTTGTCTCTGTGCTTGTGGTGAGTTTATTTTGCAGATACTTGGGAGACACACAAAGCTAAAAAGGGGGAGATTGAAGATGCAACGTTGAAGCAGGATTCTGTAGCATCACCAGATGGGAGTACTTCATAAGAGGTGTGAGGCAGCTGGTGGGCTTGGAGCCCGATGGGCTTTTGGAGTGGGTCAGTCCAGGCAAAGAAAGGGCATGACTTGCACTCAAGGAAGGCTGGAGGATATCTTGGAGAAGATTTACTCAAGCTAGAAGATTTCCTTATTCTTAGGAGAAGATAAGGAAAGTGGATCTACACATGAAGATTTGAAGAAGATAGCGAATCTTGCATGGAGTAGAGGCCAAGGCTAGGTTAAGCCGCAGGCCACTTGTATAAATAGGGTGTGTTAAGTCGTAGAGAGGTAACACAACTAGAGCATTCTTAGCAAAAGGGATAAGAGTTTCGGGTAAACAAGAAATCTTGTATCAAGGGGCTAAGGGGTTAAAACAGTTCATGTATCAGGTGCGATTCATGAACAGGGTAGACTAGGATTGAGTGAAAGCAATACGTGTAAGTATTCAAGTCATCAATACTAGTAAACAGTTTTGAGAAAACCCTTGTGTTGTGTTCGTGTTTTGAACTAGTAGCGGAATAGTTCTGAAGTAGTAGCTGATACATTTTCAACCTGCACTCGAAAGGAACCAAAAATTGAATTTCGAGTGGATTTGAGTTGAGTTTCTTCCCAATGGCATCGACTGAACAATCTCTTACGAAATTTGATCGTCTGGTACATCTCAAAAGTCGATTCCAAACAAGTCTAATCTTGAGTATATATTGAAAGAACCTTTGTTTATTAATTGCAAACGTAAAAGCCAAACAATAGATGATGAGAGAAAAACCATTTGTGTTTAGCTATTGTACTTCACGAGTAGTTTCTAGAAAACATTTTAGCTGATCTTTCTTATTACATAAATGTGAACTGATAAATTAAGTTTGGAATAATCTAGGTGATGGTATCGGGTTTAGCACTCATCATCAAGATCCAATCCAAATCCGACCCAACCCGGAGTTTCGCAAGGAGATCAGCGGACTAGGCCCAAGAAGGTAATCTTAGTTCAGCAAACGAGTTCAGCTCAGGTCCACGATGATCAGCCGACCTGGTAGGCTCCAATTAAAAAAGGAAAGGGTTAACATGAATAATAGAAAATGACTTAGGATTAAGAGATTCTCCTTATTTCTTTAGGGTTTCTTCAACCACTTCATACTTGTATAAATATACAATATAATTCTTCAAGGAATCGACAATTTTAATCAATACAAAGATATACATATTGCTTATTCTCTTCATCGTGTTTTAACATTCTTAAGCTTTTACTTAAAAAACCTAGTTTTTCAATATTTGGAAAGGATTTGAATAGCTTAGGCGATCCGGATTTACCACTAGGTCTAAACATGTTATAGTTAACCGTTTGTTTTTGGGTCAGCATTACTGTAATTATTGCCACACACCATCAATTAAGTATAAACACATCATGAAAAGGAAGTGGAATTTTCCTACTACATCGCAATCTATGTAAGAAGGTATTTACTATATAAAAGAAGGCCAACACTATCTACTTTTGTGACACGTGGTGAGCTGCAAGACTGACATGTGGCAGAGTAAAAAATTTGTGATTCATTTATGCTTTTTCAGTTTGACCCTTCCATATTCCTTTCTAGGGTTTAAAAGATGTTCCGTTTTCTGTGTATCACACAAAAAAAGAGATATTTCAGGTCCAATGTGTAAGGCCCGTGAACCAAAAAGTAAATTTTTGGTTGCTGCGTCGATTGACACAGGGTGTATGTGTCGATCGACACGCATGTTTTGACTTGTGAGAAGTCGGGTTCTGGGCGTTGCGTCAATCGACACAAGGTGTATGCGTCGATCGACGCAAGTTAAAATTGGACCGACAGGTTTGGTTCAATCGTACGGTTTGGCAGGCCAGTTTAGGGAAGCCTAGGGCTTTGATATATAAGCAGATCGGACGAGTTCTAGTCGCTTTTTGGTGAGTTTTTAGAGAGAAACAAAGAGTTTGAGTATTCTTGTGAAGGATTGAAAGGAATCGAAGGATTCTTGTGGATTTCTTTGCCTTTTCGATCCTGAGAACTCGTGTGAGTGATTGTGAGACTCTGGGTATGAATTTCGTGCTGGTAGATCGCGATTTGGGGGAGAGGATTCTCGGATTTGGAGATCCGTTCATCGTGTTCTTCGCGTTTTTCGCGTTCTTCAGGTTTTTCTCATTCTTTTTCTTCCAGAATCGAGGTGAGTGCGTGACCGTAGATTTATCTAGATAAAGGGTTGATAAGAACGCGTTTTCTGTGTTGTTTTCGTGTGGATTTCGTGTTGTTTGCATGCAAGGATTGATGCAATTCGATTCAAGATCGATCCATGAGAGGATAGGTTCAAACCTGGCATCTGTGTTATTGCGTCGATCGACGTAGTTGCTCTGCGTCGATTGACACACGAGATAGTGCATCGATCGACACCAGGGTTGCGTGTCGATTGACACACTGGCTGATGCATCGATCGACACCTAGAGATTGACGTAGGTCGATGCATCGATCGACACATGGTGGTTGTGTCGATCGACGCATGTCTACTCGAGGCAGACTTGTGTGTTTTGTTCGTGCGTTGCATGTTGTGTGTCCACCCTGGTATTTTTATTGATTCTTATGCCTGTGTGTATAACCTGTAGACAGGATGACCGTCTCACTGAGTATTTGTGATAATACTCACGCATCTCTTTTTGTCATGTGATGCAGGTAAAGAGAAATTGTGATCGTGGAATCATGGCCGGGAAGAGGAGATGATCTAGTATTTCGAATTGAGTGGCCTTGTTGTAGAATTGCTAGGGTGCCAGTATATTCTGGAATTGTTGATTGGTTATTGACTTGGGATTATTGAATGAGTTGTTGGTTTAATTGTTTATCGTTTTCCGCATTGCTTGTGTTGATCCGTTGAGAATTATTATTTGTGATAATAATAATCCGAAAGGGAAAAATTTTAAATTTCACGGGTTGGGTTGTTTCACAATGTTTTCCCAGTTTGTTACCTGTATGCCATCGATGGATTCAAATTTTAAAAGTTTGGCTACAAGATTATGTCAAAACGCTCTACAATTTCCAGCCTTGCTAATTTCAAAGGCCCTCTTTCTCACTCACAATCTCATTCTAATAGATGGAGTATGTAACGCCCGTGAACCAAAAATTGAAAGTTTGGTTATATTTTCTGGTGGTGTCGATCGACACTAGTAATTTTTCGGTTCGAATGGTTTGATTCTTAAATCGTTCGGTTAGCAATTTTAGGTTTAGAAAACCCTAGGGCTTGTTATAAAATGCGAGCAGCCTACGAAAATCAGTGTTAAAAGGTGATTTTTCGTGTTTAAGAGAGTTAAGAGGAGATTTTTGGTTGACTTTGTGCCTGGAGGCTTATTATGGCTCGATTAGGGCTGTAGGAGCAAAAGGGGATCGAGTGTTAGGTTGTGAAGGGTCTGATTTCATGGTTTGTCGCTGTCCTTGTCTAGTTTCCGATCAAAATCAAGGTGAGTGCGTGACCATGACTTATCTCGGTGGATGGATAGTCAAGATACGTTGATGTTGTGTGGATTGGATGATTGATTGGTTTGGAGGATATTTCCTTTATGCATACGTGCTGTTTTTGGTGTGTTTGGTTGATGTTGTCCTTGCAGAAATTGACATGGTGCAGGTTAGAATCGAACCAGAGAGGAGTAGGTTCGATTCTGGCGACTCTGCAGCCAGTGTCGATCGACACCAGGAGGGTGTCGATCAACACTAGCATTTGTGGTGTCGATCGACACCAAACGTGTTAACTTGTTATGTGTGTTTGTTTTGATGAATCGTTTTATTGTGGGTCTTGATAATTCATCGTGCCTGTGTGTATAGTCGGTAGATGGGATGACTGTCTCACTGGATATTTATGATAAGACTCACGCATCTCGTATTTTCATGTGATGTAGGTAAAGACAAAGTGTGACTGTGGGATCATGGCTATGAGGAAGAGGATGATCTAGGATCTTGGTTTAGTTGTTTTTTATGTTGTTTATAATTGATGGTTAGGTTGCCGGATATTATTGGAATCATGATTGGTTTCTGTGAAATTGACTATTTGCTTGGTATTGAGAACTAATATTTATAAGAATATTAATTCGAATTGAAATTGGTTTTATAATAAAAAAAGAGTCGGATTGTTTGAGAGTATATCTCTCATTCGATTTCCATTAAAAAAATTTCAGTTGTTTAGTAAACTGTTTCGTCGGTTTGTTTCATGCAACTATCGGTTTTTTTAATAGATCTCATCAAGGTGATTACAATCACTTCATAAACTTGTGTTGGTGGGAAGATAGGTAAAATTTTTGTTATCATGTATGGTTAACAAGTCCTCGTGAGGTGCAGAGATGGGGCACCAAGATAATTTTCAAGAGGTCTTTTTTTCACACCACTCTATGGGTATGTCTGTTTGTTTTCTCCAGTTCATAAAAATTAACCTAAACGGTAACTCTTTATCTTACTATTACAACACGTATCTTATATCTACAACGAATCTTCAATTGTCATTTTAGAAATATAGGTTTTCGAATGATCCTATTTCTCTGAATTAATCAGTGTTTCCTACCTTTTTAATCTTCTAATATATGTATTTACATCAACTCTCATGGCCATCGTAGAGCCATAATACTTACACTCCATCCTGGAGAAGACTAGAGAAGAACTTGGGAGTTGGATGTTTGCGGAATGCACTCTAGGCAATGTAATGCAAATTTTGTAATATATGACATATGAGTGAAAGTCTGAGAATTTCCATCATTCTCAACACGAATTTCTTAGTCATAATTTTTTTTTATAATGGAGGTTTTCTTGCTTTTTTATTCCGTGTAGTAGATTTATTCTCAAATACAAATTTCCATCATTCGCTTGTTATATAGTAGATTTGTTTTCATTATTTTGTTTGTTCTTGGAATCAAGATAATTTGTTTGCATTAGTTCTTTTACTCCATAGAGGATGGACCTTTTGTAGGTTCTTTTTCTATATCAATACCAAAACACGATAGGACATGTCCCAAATCTCTGCTCTTGTACCTTATATTGCCACATTTTCATCGGAATATAAATTTATGTTCAAAGTCAATCTCGATCCAGTTCAGAGTAATTGTTTGGTAAGTGAGTTTTTATAAATTCTTTCACTCCTGTTCCTTCCCATGATAGTTTGTTTTCTTGTTCCCTATAGCTGATTGGTTTAACTTGTGGCTCTCTTCACATTACTCTCTTAATTCTCCTGTTAACCTATATAATGTTCAGGTTTTAGTGCTCAAATTTGAAATTATCGATAGGAGTTGTTTATGTTTTATTTTTATCCTACTTTAATTATTAAATTTCTTGCTCTGGTGGAATCAGGTTAGAAGAAACAATTCATTTGGCTGAGTCGGGAGAGTGGTGAATATATAGAGGTTCTTTTAATTGTAAGTTATCTAATCATATTCATTCTCATTCGATGTCGAACATCAAACTTCTCTGTAAAGTTAACATTGTTCTGTTGTTCTCCTTCTCTAGAAATCTTTTGTCAGTTATTTTGTCTGCTCAATTAAACTATACTACATATTAAAACTTCTTAGAGATGCACATGATATAGAAGAAGATATGGAGCTAAGATAACCAAAAACTAGAAGGCTTAGAAGGTAATTCTCGCAATGATAAACCATAAGGATTTACTCTTTTAGTGTTGTAAATTTGTTTTTGAGTTTCATTTTATGCATCTATGGCAAGAATGAATATTGAACAAACTCGTGAACTATAGTGAGAAACAAGCGAATATGGACTGTAGTTGGAACTAATGACGTCACCAACTGATTTGTAGTTGATTGTAACGATCTTCCTTACTTAATTTTCGTGCCTTGTCATATTCAAGAGTTTTTTTCCCCGACAAAAAGTCAAATTCAAGATTTATAAGTTTTAAATGCATGTGAGATAGTTGGAAATGATCAAATTTTGTCTGGTAAGAGATCATGAGACTTGGGAGTCGAACAACATGGGTTTTTAATTACAGTTTCTTCTCTTTCTTTAAATCTATAGTGCCACGTAGGATTCAATGGCTTCAAACCATGGTTTGGTGCTTATTTTCTAAAATTTGAGTCCCATACCATTTTCATTCTGAAAAGAAATTGGTAGTAATAATTTTTCATGAGATCAAAGGAGGAGTTGCGTGCTTAAAACGGTCTTTATAATTGACCTCAAACCTGAGTTGTGTTTATATATTGACTAACCATTTCCAGAGAACCCTAATTTTTTAACTGGCCTGTTGTATTCCTAGGTGAAGAAGCAAGGATTGGATCATGTATACAAATACTGCCTAAAACCAGTAAACCAACAATAACATCATAACAGTTACCAACATCCTAGCCACAACATACCAATATGAGGTAGGATAAGTCCGTTTGCTTGAATATGGTTCCAATAGTTTCCTTTGCTTGGATTTTTTTGTTCTATTTGTTTACGCCATCAGTCTGATAAATGAACTAACTCAATCCTTTAACATTTCCTTCACAATACGTGATGCCGCTGGCCCTTAAATATTTGAGTTTTATGGTTCAAACTCAAAGGAAAAATGATACATGTAATGAGAAGTTATAGCTTCGTGTGAAATAGGAAGCTTGTTATATGTGTGAGTTATTCACCACCATCTAATTTGTGTGTTTTATAGGTTTGGGGTGATGAGCCAGATGGTGATGTATTTTTGTAGCCGCAGCAAAAGCTAAATTTGGAAAATTTAAATCATTCCATATTTTTATTTGTTTTGATGATTTTGATACTTTAAAGCCTTCTTTCTTTCATCATCACTTGAGTAAGTGTGCCTCTGTCTATAGTTTTTTTCTAGCCATTAAATCTCTTAAACATTGCGCTTATTTCTTTAGTTAGTGTACATTACTTGCCTCGCAAGAAAATTGTCTCTTTGTCAGAGTTGTTTTCCTCGAACCGTCCATGCTTCTCTTCGCACAAGCTTCTGCAACACTTCATCATACTGAAATCCGTGACTGAGTCCACCGAGGAACGGTTCGAGGCGCAGCTGCAGAAATCAAGACTTGATCTCCAACTGGGAACCAGAGAAGCAATCTCTCCATCGATCATTTTGGCTATCTTTGTGACATCGCGGTCGTCCATCTCCAGCTCTTCCACCATCTCTGTTGCAACGCTAATTGCTGTGTCGATTTCTATGTCGAAAGGGAAGTATATGTTTCTCACACGCTCTACAATAACAGAAAAGTTAAAGAAAAGCTTCAAGCTTTTATGGTCTAGACTTAGTAACTGTAACGATTCATATTTTTATTACGAAGGAGGAATGTTAAAGAGTGTCACAAACCTTCCTTGTCAGCGATTCTGAGTCGCAGAAATAGTCCATCACCATTGTCTCTTCTCTTGCCTTTTATGCTTATATCGACATTACCAAAGCTCTTATCATTATCCTCTTCTTCATCATCATCGTTTTGAAACTCAAAGAGCTCTATTCCGGTCTCATTTCCATTGTAAGTCCATTGGTTTCGATTATCGTGGCTGTAGTAACCCTTTGAGTAGTGAGAATGATCAAAAGAGTTTCCTCTGGTTTGGTGGTCATTGTAGTAATAGTCAACTACATGATAAGAATGTCTAATAAGGGTCCCAGCTTCATCTATCTGACCCTGTTCGCTCTCTACGTGTCTCAAATCCGGTTCATCGATGCAAAGAAAAGGGTCGTCTAATAGTTCATTAGCAGAGAGCCTTAAGGACACTGTGGCTAAGCACTTCTCTATAAAGCCTTTAACCTCTGGATCCGTCACCTTATCTAATGCGTCTGGTTTCTTGCCCTGAGAAACAGAGTTAACAGTCTTTAACACAATATAAAAGCTTGTGATAGAAAAGCTTATAATTCCGGTAAAAGCGGATTGATTCTCACCGATATAACTCTCTTGTAAATCTGAGCAGGGTGAGTACACTCGCTGTATGGGTAATCAAATGTTACCATTTCCAAAACACACATCCCAAACGAGTAAATATCGACTAATTCGTTATATTCTTCTTCATAGACTTCAGGAGCCATGAACTCTGGTGTTCCTAAGAGAAAGAAAAAACTCACACTTTCTGCATCAAATTCCAACAATGAACTCAGCAAAGCCAAAGAATCAAGATTGCATACCGACACAATGAGCAGCGTGAGAGTTTTGTAAGATAGCAGCAAGACCTAGATCCCCAATCTTCACTTCTCCTTGGTTCCCGTTAATGAAAATGTTATCACACTTGAGATCTCTGTGAATCACAGGAGGATTATGACTATGAAGATAGTTTAAGCCACTCAAGATCTGTCTACACCAATGCTTCACCGCTCTTATGTTCACTCTCTTGTGTTTTAGCCTATACCTACATTCACCACATTTTATTAACCATTAACATCTTTCATTGTTACATTTAGATGAATGTTTATAAGATAGGAGAGGCTTACTGTCTCAAGGTGCCAGAAGTGAACATTTCAGTGACAAAGTTGATGTTACGATTCTCGGTATCGACCCAAGAAGTGTAGAATTTCATGATGCTTTTGTGTTTTAGGGTTTTGAGGAGATGGATCTCACAGTAAAGCCTCTCCAATTCATGTGGACTCTGCAAGAAATCGTAGAGCTTTACTTGGTTCCATGCAACTTCTATACCTTCATACTCATCAAATCCTCTGTAACTGCAAATCGAAATAAAGGAAGCAAAAAAGTAGTTTTTGATTTATGATCAAGATACCTTTTGTTTATGCAGAAACTCAAGTGGTATTAGGCCAAAAGAGCAAAGTGAATTATTTTCATATTGTGTAACTTTTAATCTACCAAGTGGGGAATTCATTATGATGGATCTTTAAGACTCAATCATGAACCGACCACCACTAGGAAACCAAAAATCTAAGGGAAAATCTATGGTTTCTCATGGATCAAGAAACCAAAAATAATCAAAACTTTAATGAGAAAAATTGAGAGCAAAAATAAGAAATTTAAGAGAGAAACTGGATTCTTACACGGTTTTTGAAGATCCTTTACCCAGAACTTCTTTGTACTGCAACAAAATGATGACACAAAAACCTCAACAAAACAAAAGAGATAATTATGACAAAAAAGAAGAAGATATATAACAAACAAACAAATAGTTGAGATTGAGAGATAAAGAGGAAATTTACTCTTCCATATCTTCCAGTAGGATCAACTTCAACAAACTCAGAGTAATCTGGTTCAAGATGTCTAAGATTGTTCATTATATTCCAAAGCAGAAAGAATCAAAAACAACAATACATAGATGGAAATTATAAAGAAACCACAAATCCCAGAAAAAGAAAAGACCAATATAAGGATATAGTATATTAATAATATGGGATTCTCTCCTTTTTAATTGGCTAGGTTTTGGGTTTTTATCTTATAGGCTTTTCATCATAATCATCTTTGTACCTTTGAAAAACAAACAAACATTAAACTCGTGTAAATGAGGAAGACAAAGAAAACCAAATTCCTTTCTTTGGCTTTTTTTTTGGTGCTTAAATATTTTTCTTTAGTTGTTCTCGTAGAAACATAACAATCTCATGAAAGATGTATAGATAAAGGCGGTTGCAAGACGCAGAGTGCGTGGTCCAAACGAGTAAACAAATGTTTGATCTTTTTTTCTTTATTTGCAACAAACAAATTTTGTATGAAAAAAAACATTTGCCTTATATATTTATCTTATATCAAAGATGTATGATATGAGAGAAAATTCTGATCTTATTGGTGCCCAATGCTTTTTTTTTTTAATAATACTTTATTTATCATGTCTTCCCAAAAGAGAGACATTTGATGAGCTACATAAGTTTCCAAGAGTCACAGTGACCAAAATAAGCTAAAGGGTAGAATTAATCATCAAAAGATCATAGTAGAGTGTAGAAATGCAGACGATAGTGATAGGATTGGAGTGAAATATGGACTTAGAATGGTAACCTTGGATCGTAACTTTGCAGATCATAACCAAATCCATCACGGAGCAGGATGATTTAGGAAATGGATATAACCAAACCAAAGTAAAAGGTAGGAAAGGTCAGCCACAGATGATGTTGACAATGAAGGAGAAGCACGTGCTCTTTTATCCAGACCAGCAAGCTTCTTTCTCATGATTGTTTGAATATCTCTGATTACAAGGTCTGTAGACTTGGATACAGAATCATGCAATCTGACATTTCTCTCTCTCCATAATTCATAAACTGTAGTTTGAAGCACTAACTTGCAAATCACATTTAGCTTGGGATTAGAAGATGCATTCTTCACCCAAGCTATAATCGAATCAAGAGAGGGCGGTGGATTTAACCGTGCATGAGAGAAGAAAACATTCCAAACCTGATTCGCAAAGTTGCAATGAAAGAAAAGATAGGATCGTGTTTTCGGGGTTGAATTGCATAGGAGACACACGTGTGGTTTGTAGCCCAATGCTTTGATACTATTTCTTTCTCGTTACTATTGTTTGACTGCTATCTTTTACTTGATTTACATTTTCATTTAGTTTAGAAAGATTAGCTTAAACATTGTCAATCTCAATTAGTTTATAGCTCGAAAATTTTATGTATAAAATTTTGGTTTTTGTGTATTTGATCCCGCATATATTACTGCACATTTTACCATGCACTTGTACAAGTTACTTGGCTACAAACCGGCGTAAGAAACTAGCTCTCATAATAAAATTTAATAATAATTGTTGTGACTAAAATTATTAGACTACCCTACCCAATTAGAATCTGCATGTACGGATTTAAAAAAAATACAAAACAGAGTACGTTTTTTTTGTTTGGTCACACAAAACAGAGTACTTAAAACTATTTTTATCACGATTTTACATGATCATACCACCATTAGAATTTTAAATCTGAAAACTAAATACCAACTCAATAAAGACAAAAATTACATCACGGCTAGGGTTAAGCCGTCAAAGTTACATCATATTGTGTATAAATAGAGAGCCATAAGTGTTGTATACGTCAACTCATGTATTTAAAGTGTTCTTAGAGCATCTCCAACCCACCCTCAAATCTTCAAATTTTGAGGTTTTTGTCATTCTAACCCAACCTCAAATCCTCAAAACTATCTTTTATTTTCTTTTCGGTCCTTATAATAATTTATTTTCACAAATACATATACTAAATTTAATTTAGAATAACTTAAGTACACCAAAATAAAATAAAATAGGATAAATATTACATTACATTAAAATAAAGTTCACACAATAGAAAATACATTAAATAAAGTTCACACAAAATAAAAATACATTAAATAAACTTAGCACAAATTAAAGCAAATTACATAGACACTTAAATATTACATATCTTACAAGTGGTATCAAAATACCAGAATTCATCAGTTAACTGGACCCTGAATCTCCAAGATAATTGAAATATGGTTGATAAATATTTGGATCAAATGAAGGTTGTTGCTGCTCTTGAGTTCTTTTTTGCATGATTCTCGCTTTTTCCAATCGCATATACTCACGTGTATCATCATCGACAGTTAGTTATAAAGATTTTTGACAGTTTATAAGGATTTTATAAGGATTTTTATAGTTTATAAAGATTTTATAAGGATTTTATAAGGATTTTTTATATTTTATAAGAATTTTTTACAGTTTATAAATAATTTTTAGTGTTAGTTTATAAAGAATCTTTACAGTTTATAAAGATTTTTTACCGTTTATAAAGTTTTTTTACAGTTAGTTATAAGGATTTTTATAGTTTATAAGTATTTTATAAGAATTTTATAAAGATTTTATAAGGAATTTATAAGAATTTTTTACAGTTTATATGAATCAGAAAGATCTCTATTGTAATATTGTGTGTTGTATAATATATTAAATGTATGTTTTATATGTATTTGTGATGTTTTTATCATTATTTGTAACTTTTGTTAATGTTAAGGACTATAATGCAAATGAAGAAACTTTTAAGGATTTTTTTGAGGATTCATGGTTGGAGCAATCAACCCTCAAATCCTTATTTTGAGGTTTTGCTCACTTCAAAATGAGGTTTTAGGTTGGAGATGCTCTTAGCAAAAAAGAGTTTTGAGGGTTCTTGTAAGAAGGGATTAAAGGTTTGTTTTGAAAGGTTCTTGGATCATATATTAGATCTTTGAATAAGTGATACAAGAGATATTTTCTTAGGTGAAAATTTTAAATGCATCTAAAATATTTTGTTGTAATATATTCTGGTACAAAAATTCTATGTGCCAAGTTTCGTATTACTCTCTATGATAGTGGTTTTCGCATTTACGGAGACCGCGGAAAAGCATAAAAGAAGAAGTGAAACCTAGAGGTTTTGAGAGCAAACGACAATCAAAAGCCTAGTAAACACCTTCAGAAAAAAAAAAAGTTATTTCGAATCCCTTCACTATGTGAAGTAGTACGAAAACATGTATAGAGTTTATTTGATTGAAATCTGTATGCCGGATTGCCGGACCTTTAAATTTAGTTGTTTCAGTTGTATTATCAGACCTTTAGATTAGTTATTTCAGTTGTATCGTACTTGATTGATAAAACCTTAACAACGAAGTATAACTAGTTGGTTAGCCACCTCCAAACGTTTGCCGCTTGGTTCGTCTGATACATTTTGCAGATGATGATATATAGAAGTTCTACTTGCATGAGTTATAGTTGAGACATGTGCGTGAAGTGGAAATCGTTAGTTTTAGAAAACTTTCTTAAGCTTTATGTTTATACTGAAGAAATTTCTTAAAATTGATGTTCATGTTCAAATGCTTTCTTAGTATTTATAAAAGAATTATACTCATATGATTCCTATTTATTTTTTGAAATTTGTATAGTAAACTGCAATCTAAAAGATATACCCAAATAATTTCCTTATATATATATATATATGAATTAAAAACATATAAAGTACCATCCATTATCTCCTATAAAAGATTAATATAAACATCAGTGATCTTATAACTTTGGTTTTCTATATAATTAAGATTTAACTTCATCGAATGCGATGGTGGAATCACGTCGATTAACACGCTGTCCAACTACTACGGGATATTTCTGTAAGTTGTTTATATTAAGTTTCATTCTTTTCAATGCTAAACTTTGTCGTAAATGACAAAGTTGATATGATTAAGATAAGCATCAAGGTTCAAGACTAAAGGTGACACTTTAGACTTTACAGTTAATGATAAATTTAACAATTGATTGATTTTGATTCGGGCTTTGTTTTCTTTCGTATCTCCGTCGGCGATTCCGTGGTTGTATGTGTACGGAAATAAGTAGTCAAATTATGGAATCCAAAAGTAATCACAATACCACCAACCTCTATTTCACCACCATGCATACGTGTCTTTGTTTTTGTCTTTTTTACTTACCAATTATGGTTATATTATTAATCTTCGCGGTTACGTTACATTGAAAGTGCGAGAGCTGTTGTAACAGAGAGTAATACAGGTACTGGTACTAATACAGGAAACGCACACAATATACAAAGAGTTTTTTTCTTCAAAATGTTTTACTAGATCAAACGATAAGTACATTTACAAGTTCCACTTATCAACTTCAATTCTAGCCTCACGTGTTCACAAATCACACACGATCTTGTGAACCTATCACTACCCATTAGCCCTTTTGATTAAGATCTCTTTTCTAGACAATCTTAAATCCTCTTTGCTAAGAAATATGTTATATCATTGTGTTCACTGCCCTATTAGGCTAACACGTCCTATTTATACATAATAGAAAAAAGCGGCTAACCCTAGCCTTCATCTCCAAGTCTTGATGATCTCAAATCTTCAAGAATATTCTCTCTTTCCTTATTCTTAGCCAAGAGATAAGGAAATATCTTCAATGCTCTCCAATGCACTTCTCCAACTAAGCTCCACGTCTAGGCTTATCCTTGACACTTGAGCAGCTTGGTCCAACCCATCTCTTCAAGCACATGTCGCCTTAAGCTCAATGCAGTCTGCTTGTATCACTTCATATAGTCAAAACGACAAGTCGTGTACAAAGATGGGAGTATGAGTATACGTATCCACTTTCTCCCCTTTTTAGGAGGGAGCAGCTGAACCCATCCAAAATAGGTTGCCTACGTACCCTTTGCAGGGATCAAGCCGCCTCGTAGTTCAGGTCAAGTAACCTAATGATAGTACTTCTTCAGATGCATTGCGTTCCATGATCTTGGTATTGGAACGTCTGCCATGTTGGCGAGCTCAAAAACCCCTGGTAAGACGATTTTGGTGATTTTGTAATGTCCTTCCTAATTTGCTTAGAGCTTCACGGCGTTTTGTTCTGCTGTATTCTAGAAAACTTTTCGTAAAACCAAGTCTCCTTCGTGAAACCAGCGAGCTCTGACATTTGAGTTGTAATATCTCGTCGCGGTGTTCTGATAATTCAAGATCTGGACGATAGCTTTGTCCGTTGACTAAATCGAGCCCGTCAAGTAACAATAGATAATTTTGTCCTTCTTGTGAAGGGAGAAGTCTACGGCGGACGCTAGGAAAATGTATTTTTGGCGGGATGACGCATTCTGTTCCATAAAAAGGACGAATGGTGTCTCTCCGGTGGCCCGCCGTGGAGTCGTTCGGTGAGTCCACAAGACTCTTTCTAGCTCGTCAGCTCACCGTCCTTTCTTTTCGTCTAGTATCTTCTTCAGGCCTTCAACAATTATTATTTTTATTGCCTCTACTTGGCCATTTCCTTGAGGGTATTGATGAGTATCTAGTTTTACCTCTAACTAGACAACAACCAACCGCAAGTGCACAACGATCGAAGTAGTAGTTAAGGGTCGAATCCACTAGAGACTGGTAGGCCACTAATGGTTTACAAATATAATTAAGCTAGGATGCAATATGGGGGTTGTGATGATGTGATTGAAATGAATGTTGATAATAAATAAATGGAAATAAACGTTGGACAGCAGAGAAAACTCAGGGTTCATAGAGAAATTTATCAGAAACTAGTAATACGAATATAGTCAAGTAGCAAACCAGTCGTAAATTAACCATAGTATTCTCATATCAATGGTTATACATGTTTAACAACATAATTCTTTCAGGTTATGAAAGTGAAAAAGGAAACAAGCCGCATAAGTTGATACAAAGCTCATCCAATGTAAATCTAGCTAAAAGGGATTCCTAACTTGAATTTACTTAATAATACAGTCAACCAACTCTCGCAGTAAAGACTAATATATCAAACAATCTAAATACTAGGCTCTCGCAAAGCAATCAGATGGATGGTATGCATAAAAGCGATTAAGATTCGATATGTTAACAAGATTCTTAACACAATTCTCGCAATGATAAAGTTCAAGCTCATCTATACTAGTTCCAATCAATCAATTATGACTCCCTAACATAACTTTCGTAATCATAAGGTTCAAATTCGTTAAGATCCTAACACGGCTCTCACAATGATAAGGTTCAACTTGTAGAGATCGATCTAAATATAACCACAAGTTGGTTAAACTAGCAATATGCATGAGATGAAAGTATAGATGAAGAATCCACTAAATTCCTAAGCATGAAATATTCCTATTTATCGATCCATGAATAGCTTCTTTTGAAAACCCCTTAAACCCAACAATCAAACTACTCAATCATAGAAGTGAAGATCATAACAAGAGTAGAGTGAAAAGATATTATTAATAAGGAGAGTTTAGAAAGCTTCCCTCTGCTGGTACAAAGGTTGGAGGATTTCTCCTTGAAGATCAATATGTAAAAGCTTCCTAAAAACCCTAAAACTAAATGGTTCGAGCCAAAGGGGAAACTTGTAACTATGGCGGTGGCTGTGAAGGTGGTGCTAATTTTCGTGGCCTCTTTTTGTTTAAATATGTGAGGAAGTCGGCTAAGTATATCCCCAAGAGATTTAGGGATATTCATCGAAGATTTGAAAATCTGCCTGTTTTCTATATTTTGATCGTATCTTCAGATCGGACTGTCGGATTTCCACGATTGAATATTCCGTGTGAAGCTGAGATCATGTGTGGAAAAATTTGAGCTCAATCCAACGGTGGGAACATCTTCATCTGAGGCGAAACATCTGACGGACAATCTGTCTTTTCTTTAAAAGGTTTGTTTCCCCTCATTTTAGGCCCAAAATGCTCTACTTTCCTGTATTGACTTCAAAACCCACAAAAACACTAAAAATAGCATATAAAGCCCAAAATTTATTAATTTCTTTATTAAAAACCCATTGAAAATATAAGAAAAACGGATAACATATCGTATATATCAGGTATCTTGGTGTGGACTTACTGAGATGTATCTTCCACTTTTCACAAAATCCTTCAAATCTAGCCGGAATGAACTGAAAATCGTTATCAATGACAATCTCATATGGTATGCCGTGGCGACATATAATATTCCTCCATACAAAACCTTCAACTTGACCATCTTTTATGCTGGAGTAAGATCCTGTGTCCACCCACTTTGAAAAATAGTCTGTTAGCACTAGCAAAAATCGTTTTTGCCTGGAGAGATGCAATGGTCCAACAATGTTCATAGACCACCGCATGAATGGGTAGGGCGATGTGATAGACAAAGCACTTTAGTTGGCTGGTGAATCATTGGCGTGTGACGCTGATACTTCTCGCACTTAGCTGAAATCTTTAATCATGGTGAGCCAATAATAACCGTGTAGCTTGATCTTTATTGCCAATGCTCTCCCACCAAAATGGTTACCGTAAAAACCGCTATGGACTTCCTACTTGATTTTTCTAGCTTGCTTTCCTTCTACACAAGTCAACAGAGGTCTCAAAAAATGCAACTTGAAGATATTACCGTCAAGTAAAGTGTAACGAGTCGCTAGAGCTTTGAGTTTGCGGGTGGCCCACTTGTCATGAGAAACTTCTCCATCATATATATATCTTCGGATGTTGCCAAACCATCCCACATCACAGCCGTATTCTTTCTTTTGCGAATCATCATTTATCACGTTGGGAAGATGATGTCTTTTGCTTGGGATGAACATCGGCACACCTTCTATGATAGATTTAGTGTTCGAAAATGGCTCGCCGTTTTGAGTAAACCGATGCTCGCCATGCAGTATTGGCTCGTCATCTGGAGCCGTTCGCCATCTATATCTATCTTCTTCTATTCTCCCAAGGTTATTTCTTTAGCGGAGTTGTCCGCGGTGATCTCTTCCATTTCCATCGCAATAGGAGTCCCTTCGTCATTTGCTGTTTCTTTTTTTTTTATCGACTCGGCGAGCTCCTCATCTCCTTCCATTTCGACATCTGACTCAGTACCAGTCGTTATATTTTTCTCTGCTAAGGCTTTCTTGGCTTGTGATCAAATCTTGATATGCACCACTTCGGATAGATTTATGCTTGGATGCTCTATGAATTTCACCGAAATTATTCGCTTCAAGTTTTTATCAGAGGTGGATGCTAGAGTTGCTAGTGCGTCCACCAATGTATTCTCGCTACGAGGAATTCGTGTTAAAGCAAACTCTTTGAACTATGCAGCTAAGTCCTTCTCAACTTTTAAATAAACCTCCATTCGTTCGTCTTTGGTAATATACTCTTCGGTGAACTGGTTGACGATGAGCTGTGAATCGCAAAATGCATGTAGATGCTAAAGCTTAAGTCCTATGGCAAGTCTCATTCCTACGACCAAAGCATTGTATAATGCTTCATTGTTGGAAGCCCAAAAACCAAGTCAGAAAGACTGTTCAAGTATTTTCTCAGTTGGAGATGTTAAACGTATTCCGACCCCCACGCCGTTCTTAGATGACGATTCGTCGACATGAAGCTTCCAAATTGAAATCGATTCTTCTTTTTTAAGGCTGCCCTATGGTAGTTCGATCACAAAATTGGCTAAGACCTGAGACTTTGTATATGTGCAACTGCGATACTCAATATCGTATTCACTAAGTTTGATCGCCATTTTGCAAGCCTTCCGGATTGGCTTAAGCTGTGCATAATGGACCGTAGTGGAATTGTGCTAAGGACCACTATCGAGTGAGATTGAAAATATGGCCTCAGCTTCCTGGCGGACATCAGAACGGATAGTGCTAACTTCTCTATGTGGGGATATCTTGTTTCAACATCGGTTAAGGTCTTACTGACATAAAAAAATAGGCTTCTGCTCACCACGTTCTTCTTGAACAAGAACTCCGGTGACGGCCATTCCTGAAACGGTGGTGTATAAGAAAAGTGGCTCCCCCTCCACAGGCTTCGCGAGTACCAGAGGGCTGGACATGTACTTCTTGAGCTGTTGAAAAGCTTCTTCACACTTTTTTACCCACATAAACTCTTTTTCCGCGCAAAGTGTTGGAGAATGGTAGGCATTTATCGGTGGATCGTGAAATGAGTCTATTAAGCACAACTACCCTTCTGGTGAGTCTTTGTACTTTCCGCTTTGTTTTTGGTGAGGCCATGTTTATGTGTGCGCCGATCTGCTTTGGATTCGCTTTGATAACTCGTTGAGTCACCAAATATCCGAGAAATTCCCCTAGCATAACAGCGAACCTACACTTTGTTGGATTCAGCTTCATGTTGTAAAAGTTCAATCTCTTGAAACATTCCTCCAGATGGGCCACATGATCTTGATCCTTCAATGAATTCACTAACATATCATCGATATACACCTCCGTTGTCTTACCGAGTTTATTGGCAATCATCTTGTTTATTAAGCGTTGATATGTCGCACCGGCATTCTTGAGACCAAATGGCATTACCTTGTAACAATATATTCCTTTATCCGTCATGAAGGCTGTCTTATCGCGGTCGTCGGGATTCTTGAAGATTGATTATAGCTAGAAAAAGCATCCATGAATGACAGAAGTTTATTGCCCTCTGTTGCTTTGATAAGCTGATATATGCGTGGAAGCGAAAAGCTGTCTTTCGCACAAGCCTTGTTCAAGTCAGTAAAATCCACACATACGCGCCACTTGCCGTTTTTCTTTTTTTACCACCACTGGATTAGCCAACCAGTCTGGATATTTGACTTCCATTATCGTTCTAATTCGTAAAAGCCTTTCTACTTCTTCATTGACTGCTTTTGCTCTTTCAGATCCAAGTGTTTCTCTGTTTCTATTTAACAGGCTTGAAAGTTGGATCGACATTTAACTCGTGACTTGCTATATTAGTGTTTATCCCTGGCATGTCTTCGGCCATCCATGCAATGTGTTTGCATTTTTATAAGGAAATTGACGAGCGGCTCTTTGATTCATTCCTCTAAATCGGCTCCGACTTCCTCGTATCTCTCTGGATGGCTCTCATCAATACAGACCACGACAACATAGTCGCAAGTCGGTCTAACTTCTTTCGCGCGATCCTCCGTGATCTGTTATTGCTATAAGAGTTTAGAGAGCCCTTTCACCAGCTCTCTATCCGTCTTCATCTTTTTATGTTTTTCTTTTTTGGTGTCCTCTATAATGGGTTTTCTAACCTTATGCTCTATTAGAAAACACATGCGAGACTCCTTTTAGCTCCCAAAAATAGTCTTCACTCCTTTTGGGGTAGGAAACTTCACACAGAGATGATAACTTGAGGCAACTGCTCGCATTAGGTTCAACCACGGCATTTGTTGGGGTCGGATTTCACCCCTTTGAGATCGATATGGCGACGAGGCCAATCTAGGCCCAAAATGACATTAAGCCCATAAGCAAAATGTACCTAATGGAATAATGGACTTAAATTAGATTTATTGCTTAATGGGCCAAGCCCATTTTATTAGCTGGCCCATTTTGGATATTTCACTATATATAGCTCATTGTACTCACACAAAAAGGAGATCCAGAACTTTTCGCACAAACACTTTAGCAACAAATCAATAAAGCTTTCTTAACGCTATTTTCGTGTTTTTGTCTTTGTTTTTAGTTGTTCTTGTGAATTCTTTCCAGAGATCTCTTTTCCTTAAAAACTCTTGACAAATTCAATTGAGTTGGTTTCGACCTCCACAATTTGGCGCTGTCTAAGGGGAATTGAGACTCTCTTACACAAAAGAATCACCCGACAACAGATCTGGCAGAGATGACCACCGACGACGTATCCGAGATTCCCAGAGAAGATCGACAAGGAGACATGGACCCAGCAGCAGAGAGCAATGGCGCCAGCAAGAACGGTGCCGAAAACCTTGGAGCCAACAATGACGGTGCCGACAAGACCAGCGCGGACCATACGGGCGCCGAGAAGGATGGTGCCGAGAACCCTGGAGCAAGCCAAGCTGCTGGGGCAATGCCGGAGTTCCTCACCCGGATGCAAACGATGTTGGAGACACTGATGAAGAAGTCGGCGGAGCAAGACACACGGAACACAGCCGCAGACAACGAGCGGAGGGCCCTGAACATGGCGAGCCAAGCACGAGGAGGAGGATCGGTCCTGACCCGATAGTCCACTAGGCGCCTTGACCCAACGACGTTGAACTTCTTGACACCAACCGGTGAACAGAGGATCCGTGGACTGCCACCAATCCACCCCTCCCTTCCTACTGCCGAACATAGCCCGACCGCTGACGTCCTTGCCACCGACAATTCTCCCCCGGTGATCAACCTAGATGACAACCAGGGCAATGAGTACGCCTCAGGAGACCATCGTAAACCTCGAACGCGTGCCCCATCCAGACAAAGCAACACTAGACTTGGACGCGACCGAGACTTCGCCGACGAAGAAGAAGAGAATGTTTTCTGGGTGGAGCAGTCGCAACAAGAGGACGAGCGTGCAATGCTGATCAAAGCCCAACAGGAGGCGTTGGCCAAGATGCAAGCAGCAATAGAACGAAATTCATTGGAGATGAAGGACATGGAATCGCAGATACATCGAGTATCTAGCAGGGCCCCTGAGATCGACCGAGTTCTCGAGGAAGCCTAGACCACTCCTTTCACGGTGCGGATCGCTAAAGCAAACATATCCGATTACGAAAGGGTGAAGGTCCCGACTTACGAAGGAAACGCCGATCCAAAGGAACATCTACTGGCATTTGCGATTGCCATGGGACGGGTCAACTTCAGAGCAAACAAGAAAAACACAGGCCAGTGTCTCTTGTTCGTCGAAAGTCTCAAGGGACCAGCTCTCCAATGGTTCTCAAGACTTGAAAGAAATTCAATCGACAGTTTCGAATAACTCTCTGCCGCTTTCCTAAAGCATTATGGTATATTCATGGAGCGTGTAACCTCTGACGCCGACCTCTGGACAATGTCACAGGGGCAGCAGAAGACCCTTCGGAGCTTTATCGAAAGGTTCAAATCTATCCTGTCCAAGATAGAAGGAGTAACCGACAAATCTGCACTAGACGCCTTGAGAAACGCATTATGGTACGGATAAGATTTCCGAAAGGAAATGTATGTCAACGCACCATCAACAATCCAGGATGCCCTCCATAGGGCAATGGGGGTTCGCAAAGAACGAAGAGGAGTTCCGCAGATTGGCCCAGAAACATGGCAAGTCGAAACATACCAACAATCCCACCCCGGCTGCAAACCCACCAGCGACAAAGAAAACCAATCAAGGTTCGGGTTTTCTCCAGCACGAAAGAGGATTCCAAGGAGCTCACAACTTTCAAGTCGACTCGACGAGCGCCGGTTGAGGTCGAGGACGAGGCTGAGGCCGTGGAGGAGGTCCTTAGAGTAACACATAGCTGAGAGGTCAAAGCAACTTTGACGAAGCTGCATACTGCGATCTCCACCGTATATTTGGACATTCGACTGCCAACTAGCTGCAAAGCTAGCAGCCGGCACACTTAAAGGAGATATAAGTCTCAAGGACTTTGAACTAGAAGAAGACACGGAACGTCGTGACCAGAATGATAACGAGGCCCCGAAGAGAGGAAGACGGAACGATGACCAGGATCATGGCGGTGCTCGCCAACGAATCAACTTTATCGTGGGAGGATCTCGCCACTGTGCCGACATAGTATCCGCAATTAAGGCATACCAGCGACGTGCCGACGTCAGCGCAAACTGGTCTACACCGTCAACATTCGCCAATGACATAATCACATTCGAAGAACGTGAAACGGAAGGCATTGATAGGCCACATAGCGACCCTTTCGTCATTCAACTAATCATCGATGATCACGACGTGGCACGCATACTGATTGATACAGGCAGTTCCATTGACGTGATCTTCCGAGATACCCTCCAACGGATGAGTATCGACCTCTCCTGAATCCGTTCCTCTCCCAAACCAATCACAGGATTCTCTGGCGAAACCACAATGACTATGGAGACCATAAACCTGCCGGTCCAGCTGCCAACCTCACGAAAATTGTTGAGTTCTCCGTCTCCGATAATCCGGCTATTTATAACATGATCCTGGGAACACCCTGGATCAATTCGATGCGAGCAGTACCGTCAACTTACCATCTGTGCATCAAATTCCCAAATCCTGAAGGCATCAAAACAATATGGGACAGCCAGAAAGAGTCCCGTATCTGCTTTCTCGCTGAGCACAAACTCAGGAATCCAGCCGGCGATCCTACGAAGGAAGGAAAACAAAAGAAGATGAAGATAGACCGCGAGCAACTCAAGGAACAAGCCCGCCTCTTATAGCAACTACAGATCAACGAGGATCGCATGAAGGAGAGTCCTGTGCCAACTTGCGATCTCGTCGTCTCAGTCTACATCGATGATGACCACCCGGAACGATGCGTGGAAATAGGCGCCAAAATCGACGACCAAATCAAGATTGGGCTTATTTTCTTCCTCAAAAAGAACATCAACACCTTTGCTTGGGCCGCCGAAGATATGCCCGACATCGATATTGGCATCGCTAACCACGAATTGCATGTTGATCCAACCTTCAAACCCGTTAAGCAGAAACGACGGAAGCTAGGACCTGAGAGGGCCAAGGCAGTAAATGACGAGGTAAAAAGACTTCTGCGCGTCAGATCGATAATGGAGGCCAAGTACCCCGACTGGCTCCCAAATCCAGTCGTCGTAAAAAAGAAAAACGGCAAGTGGCGCGTTTGCGTGGATTTCACCGACCTGAATAAAGCTTGTCCTAAGGACAACTTTCCTTTACCACACATCGATCGTCTGGTCGAGGCAACCGCTGGCAACAAACTCATGTCCTTCATGGATGCATTCTCAGGGTATAATCAGATCTTCATGAACCCCGAGGATCGCGAGAAAACGGTGTTTATCGCGGACCGTGGAATATATTGCTACAAGGTGATTCCATTCAGTCTCAAGAACGCCGGAGCTACTTATCAGCGTCTGGTGAACAAGATGTTTGCTCATCAACTCGGCAAAACTATGGAGGTGTACATCGACGGTATGCTCGTTAAGTCATTAAGAGAGGAGGACCACATAGCCCACTTGGAGGAATGTTTTCAGCAGCTCAACCAACACAACATGAAGCTTAACCCGGCAAAATGTCGATTTGTAGTTGACTTCCAGAGAGTTTCTCGATTATATGGTGACCCACCGCGGCATCGAGGCGAATCCCAAGCAGATCGATGCCCTCCTCAAAATGGCCTCGCCGAAAAATACCCGCAAAGTACAGAGATTGACTGGAAGGGTGGCTGCTCTTAATAGATTTATTTCTCGTTCCACCGACAAATGTTTGCCTTTCTACGATACTCTTCGCGGCAATAAGAAATTTGAATGGACGGAGAAATGCGAAGACGCTTTCCAACAGCTGAAACAATACATGGCTAGTCCTCCCGTACTCGCCAAACCAGTGGAAGGCGAGCCTCTATTCTTATACACGGTAGTGTCTGACACAGCAGTTAGCGGAGTGCTTATTCGAGACGAACGCGGTGAGCAGAAACTGGTTTTCTACGTCAGGAAAACTTTAACAAACGCCGAGACAAGATACCCTCAGATGGAGACGTTGGCACTATCTGTCATTATGTCCGCTCGAAAGTTGCGACCGTATTTTTAGTCTCATACAATCGTCATTCTAAGCACTTTCCCACTGCGCTCTATCTTGCACAGTCCAAGTTAATCTGGCAGACTTGTGAAATGGGCTATTGAGCTCAGTGAGTATGATATTGAGTATCGCGCCAGGGCCGCTGCCAAATCTCAAGTGTTGGCCGATTTCCTCCTCGAACTCCCAGATGAGGATTGTGTCATCGAACATCCAAACCTAACCTGGCTGTTACACGTTGACGTATCCTCCTCCAAGAATGGTTCCGGAGTCGGCATCCGCTTAACTTCCCCGATAGGCGAAATTCTCGAAAAATCATTCCACCTGGGCTTTAGAGCATCCAACAATGAGACCAAGTTCGAAGCCCTCATCGCTGGCATGAAACTCGCCCAAGGCCTTAAAATTGACCGGGTGGAAACGTTCTGCAATTCACAGTTGGTTGTCAACCAGTTCAACGGGGAGTATGCCACCAAAGACGATCGCATGGAACCATATCTCTTGATAGCAAAGGAGTTGGCAACACAATTTAAAGAGTTCAAATTGACGAAGATTCCTCGGGGCGAGAAGAGCAACGCCAACGCATTGGCCACCCTCGCCTCTACGTCCGACCCGGACTTCAGACGAGTAATCCCGGTGGAATTCATCGAATCCCCCAGCATCGCTCCGCCCGCTGAGGTAAATGTCCTTACTAGAGCCCAAGCCGCGAAGAAGAAAAAAGAGCAAGAAGAGGCAGCGGCTGCGGGAACTCCCCAGTTCGGAAGCGACACTTTCGCCAGCGATCACACGTCCAAAAACTCCCGAGACCATTGTCCCCGCTAAACAGCTCGTAGATACAGAGCCACCTGCAACCCAAATGACACCTCCCGTTTCCAACAATGATACAACTACTTCTGCCCCTCCACTCGACGACGATATCATCATCGCGAACGACGACTCCGAAGCCACCGAATATGGTTGCGATATCAAGTGGCTGGACAGAATCAGAGAGTACATCTCCAATGGCACATTGCCAATAGACAAATGGGAGGCTCACAAACTTCAGGCGCAAGCCGCTCGTTTCATTCTCCTCGACGGCAATGTCTTCAAGTGGAGGTTCTCAGGACCATTGCTTTCCTGCGTCGAAGGAAAGAAGGCGCGCGAAATAAGAAAAAAGGTCCACAGCGGCTCTTGTGGAAACCACTTCGGTGGCATGGCTCTTGCTATTAGAATCAAGCGTCACGGACAATTTTGGTCGACTATGATCAAGGACTGTGAGTCTTAATCTGCAAAATATGAGAAATGTCAGTGTCACGCCCCAAAAATCCACCAGTCCGCCGAACTCCTTTCTTCGGTCACATTGCCCTACCCATTCATGCGATGGGCTATGGACATCGTTGGCCCCTTGCACCCATCTCGCCAGAAACGATACCTATCTCGCCAGAAATGATACCTATTGGTCTTGACGGACTATTTTTCCAAATGGGTGGAAGCTGAAGGGTTCGTTCGCATTTGCGATGCTCAAGTCGAAAGCTTCGTGTGGCGCAACATTATCTGTCGGCACGGAGTCCCCTACGAAATCGTCACAGATAATGGCTCTCAATTCATCTCGGCGAGATTCGAAGCTTTCTGCAAAAAATGGAAGATCCGTTTGACCAAATCTACCCCACGCTACCCATAAGGAAACGGGCAAGCTGAGGCCATCAACAAAATGATCATCGGCGGCCTTAAGAAACGCCTGGACCAAAAGAAGGGACTATGGGCCGACGAGCTCGATGGTGTGCTTTGGTCCCATTGAACGACTCCACGGCGGGCGACTAGAGAGACTCCATTCTCTCTCGTCTACGGCACTGAATGTGTCATTTCTTCTGAAATACGATTTCCCGGTGTCCGCCGACGACTTTTATCGGGTCAGGAAGCACTCAATCACTTTTTGATGCTTGACAAACTCGACTTCGTCAACGAACAACGCGACCAAGCCTTGGTTCGCATCGCAAATTACCAACACGCCACCGCAAAATACTACAACTCCAATGTCCGACCTCGCAAGTTTTCTGAAGGGGATTTAGTGCTACGCGAAGTCTTCCAAAACACAGCAGAACGTAACACCGGAAAACTCGGAGCTAATTGGGAAGGACCCTACATCGTCACCGAAGTGGTTAAACCAGGCGTCTAGAAACTCGCCCATATGACTGGCGAACCAGTCCCGCATTCCTGGAATGCGCGACATCTGAAAAAGTATTTTCACTAGGATACTTTACATTCACAACATGAACTACGAGACGGCTTAATCCCTAAAACAGGATACGTAGGCAGCTCATCCTCGGGTGCGTTCAGCTGTCCCCCCTCCGAAAAAGGAGGGGAGTGGGTACATATACTCGTATACTCACAATTCTTGGAACCACTTTTCATGATTAATCAAAAGCATGGTTTCGACTAAACTCGTCTACATCCTTCACGGATTCTTTAAGTCTCACAAAAACATACATACATATATCACATCCTATACGGATCAGTTATTGTCTTAACTACAATAAGACGTTTTACACTTACTCTCGTACTGCTGGCCATAGTGACGAATCTATCCACATACTACAGATCTGACAAACACATCCTTCGTAGGATTAAAAGCGCGCTATACAAATATAAATGTTCATTATCGAGCGGATATGTTCAAAGAGGAACCTATGCGTAACCCAGAATGATCATTCTCAAAACCCAACTCACAAATCGTTGGTTCTATCGCTTATATGTTCATTGTCGAGCATATATGTTGAAAGAGAAACATGTGTGTAATCCAAAATGTTCACCTTAAACTCAACAAAAGAAACGTTGGTCGCTACGCGATACATGTTCGGCTTGGAGCAAACTTGTCAATGAGAACTCGTCTGTAAACCAAAATGATCATTCGAAAACCCAATAATCTGACTATTGGTCCTACTCGCAAAACGTGCTCATTTTCTATAGCAGGCTCGTTGATTAAAACTCGCATGTAAACCAAAACTCGGAGTCACAGAATAAAACCCAACTCACAAAACTTTGGTCGCATCACAAGTCAAACATCTAAGTTATTTTTGGACCGGACGTGTTAATAAGAACTCGTCCGTAAACCAAGATACTTAGCTCTAAACCCAGCACACAACAAATCGCTGGTCTAAATTTGGTGTTCGTTGCTGGAGCGGACTTATTCACGGAAACATATCTGTAAACCAAAATGCTCATCTCAAAAACCCAACAACTTAATCGTTGGTCATTTTGCAATAACGTGTTCATTCTCGGAGTGGGTGTGTCGACGGAAGCTTGCCCGTAAACCAAGAAGTTCATCAGAAAACCCAGCTAACCTAGCACTGGTCCTAACTCTAATATAGTTGAATTTGGAAAACGAACAATTCAACAATAGCATGCCTCAAAACCATACTCATATATCATCCCTTTCGAAAAAGGATAAGAATCCACGCTGAATGAAATACAAAATCCAAAGTAAAAAAAAATGCGAGAAAACGCCAAAAAAAAAAAAACATAACTAAGGCGCGGTCTCGTTAACATCATCAACAATCTCGATGGTCTGCTCAGAAGGAATCGCTGCCACAGATTTTGACAAATCATCATCGCTTGACGAATTAGAAGAACTCGAATCCGAGTCAGCCTCCTCTTCAACGGCATCAGCGTCCAACTCCTTAACTCGATCATCAGTCGCGATAACCGGCAAATCCTTAAGGATCCCTTCAAGTTTGTGCACGTGCTTAGAAAACACCTCGTCTGCAAGTGATAGGTCTACCTCCTGCTTCTCAAGCTCAACGAGCTCTTCGCCAAGATCGGGCGCCTTGTCACTCTGAAGCAACTTTACGAACTCAACATTACTCCGGACTTCAGCAAGATGAGTTATGTCAATCCTTGGTTGGCCATTGATCGTTCTAATCTTCTCCGTAGCACGGATGATCCTCGCCTCATACTTCGCTGCCAGTTTGCTCTTTGCTTCGTCAACAGCTCGTTGCACAGCTGCATCTTAAAGTTTGGCAGCAACATCTAAACGGGTGGTAAGGTCAGAGACTTCCTTCTGAAGACGCTTCCTCTCAGATTCAGACTGTGTAAACATTCCATTCATCTCGCGATGCTTATCCTCGATTTCCTTCATACCAGCTTCGAGAATAACAATGCGATCCTCCGCGTCCCTTTTCTGCTTCTTGTGATCGTCACAAGCCTTCGGAATGTTAGCAAGCTGATGAGTCAGTGAGCGAGCAGTCACCTTGTAGTCAATCGCGACCTTATTAAGCGAATAAAGGAACTGCCAAACAGAGAAACGAATCACGCAAAACAAGTTAGAAAATCAAAAAGAAAGAAATCGTTGTCCCACAAGAGTAGCCGCGAAGTCTTACCATCATGCAGTCGAGGACCATGTTTGAGTAAGCACTCTTCTTCGACATTTGTTCTAGAGGGGGAAACTCAGTGCCTGGGAAGACGATCTTGGACAGATGCGACGCCGCCATATCGGCACTGCTAGAAGATCTTTTCAAACCTGAAGGAAAGGATGAGTCCATCGCCACATGATCACGTCGAGGAGTCGATACGCGCCTTGACCTGCTTGGATCTCCCCTGTCTTCTCGGGAACGCTTACGACTTGCCCCAACATCATCATCCCTTCCCTGCACATCATCATGATGCCTATACGAAGGTTCAGATCGACGATCAGTGATGACGACATCATTTCGCTCCAGCGCTGGACGACGCTGCCTGGGTGCAAGGGTTCCAGCATTGCTTGCTCTTGGAACTGACACTCTCGCGTTATATCCTCTTCTGGTCTTGGCAGCTCTCCTCTCACGAGCAGAGAGTTTTCTCACGTTGTCCGGCATCTCTGGCAAAGAAATCTGCGAAGTAACTCCGAAGCGACGAGTACGAGTTTCTCTGACTTTGCGTAAAGAAAAGTTTTCCTTCCAACTACACTTCTCAGCAGCAAGTATATCACGAAGAACGAATAAGTCACTCGGCAACCTCTCAATGCGACTCAAAGCTGCAAAAACAACAACAAAAGAAGATGGTTAGAATCGCGAACCTCCGTATGTAGGCAAGCAAAGAAACGGTGACTTTAAAAACCGTCAAAGAATGGTAAGCTAAACACAAAAGCGCGGCAGGATCTGCTCCCGCGAGTCCTCCATCAATTTCGAAGCATGTCCAAGTGATCGCAACCAACAGATGCTTTATTGATTTTCACAAAGAAAAACTTTTCCAACCAAAAGTGATCTATGTTGGGAAATTTCCCGACGACTTGGAGATCCGGTTTGCCCTTAAGGAAATACAGAAGTTTGTCCTTGGAGCCAGTTTTTCTAACCTCCAGAAAAATCAACAAATGGTCAACTCCGGCTTCATAGCCACACTCATAGCTGCATACCATAATCCCGACCAAGTGGCGCATCCCGCTAGGCGTGATCTGAGCAACAGCAAGGTTGGTCCTCCATAAGAAGTCAAGAATAGCGCCAGGGATCGAGAACCACATGAAGTACGCACAAAAGTATGCTTCATACAGAGTGAAGTAGCCCTCTGGAGGATGATCTGCCCGTGCATTTGAGCAAGGAACAAATAGCTCGACTCCGTCGGGAAACCCAAGCAAGCATTGAGGGAATCCAAAGATTTCGAAGTTGACATGGTGGATCCAGGCGGATCGTTTTCTCTCCGCTTTGCTCTCAGCTTCTTGGCAGCCGGACGGAAAGCAATCTCATCAGTAACCTCATCAACCATGACTAGAGCGTCAGACTAGACCGGTCTCGACAAACTACCAGTGTCGGATGCTGGCGAAAGAACCATTCTCTTTCCAAGAAGGAAGGGATCAGCGACCATCTCTCCAGAATCGTCTAAGTTTGATATAGCCTCTGTGGTGTCCTTCGCGCGCGAACCGTCAAGCTACGAGTCCGCGAAATCAGAAACCATCCTTCTAAATTCACTTCTCAGCTGTACCAAAGATCAATGATCCGAATCAATTTCGCTTCACAGAGCCAGCTTTGCTACCAAGTCCTTGAACCACTGAGAAGTGAATTTAGAAGGATGGTTTCTGATTTCTCAACGAATCTTCCGAGTCGACTCGGTGCGTCAACTCGGTGAGTCAACTCACCAGATCTCTCAACGGATGGATCTCGCCGGAATCTCACCGTCGCCTCGCCGTCTTCTCTCTCTCCTCGTCGATTGCGACCCCTCCGACTCTATCTCTCTCTCCTCGTCGATCACGACCCCTTTTTGTGATCTCACCGGAGTTATCTTTCCGCCGCCTCGTCAAAATCGGATCTCATCTCGAACCAACGGTCACACGGCGCGGCTTATCTAGAACCAGCGATCACACGCGGCTACTCTCTCTCCTCGCGATGCTGCCTTGCCGAAGCTCGCCGCCATAGAGCTCAACGATGCCGCGAAGGTTCACGATCTCGACGGTGGTAAAGTCTCGTCACCGCCTTGTTTGCAAGCTCCGTCCCGACGTGAACAGGTTTCACCGGAGATCGAGATGCGTCGGAGGAGAGGCAAGCCAGCGACGGCGGTATCAAAAAAAAAAAAAACAACAACAACAAAACCCTACAAGAAAAATAACAATAAGATAAAGAGGGAGAAAGGAGATGATTTTTACCTTGTGCTTAGGGAAAAAATGAATTGGTCGAAAATAACTCTAGGGAAGCAGACTTATTTATATCTGGAGAATTTCCTAAAATCACTTTGTTTTTGGAAAAATTCCTGAAATTTTCCAGTAGGCCTCAAAGTCCATTAACGCAACAAGACCATCAACCTCCTCAGTCTCCTAAGACAATGAAAAAGAAAACAAGCCCAATAAAATATGCAGACATCAGCTCGACGCGGAATAACAAGAACTTTCCGAGTTCGATGACAAGACGTCCACGCCTGGCAACTTCGCGGTCCAACATATCGATCTCAAACTCCATAAACTTTTACCTTGGCATCATCATAACTCGATACTACCAAGCTGGGGGGCTAACTGTTGGGGGTCCGATTTCACCCCTGTGAGATCGATATGGCGACGAGGCCAATCTAGGCCCAAAATGACATTAAGCCCATAAGCAAAATGGGCCTAATGGAATAATGAGCCTAAATTATATTTATTGCTTAATGGGCCAAGCCCATTTTATTAGCTGCCCATTTTGGATAATTCACTATATATAGCTCATTGTACTCACCCAAAAAGGAGATCCAGAACTTTTCGCACAAATAGCAACAAATCAATAAAGCTTTCTTAACGCTATTTTCGTGTTTTTGTCTCTGTTCTTAGTTGTTCTTGTGAATTCTTTCCAGAGATCTCGTTTCCTTAAAAACCCTTGACAAATTCAATTGAGTTGGTTTCGACCTCCACAACATTCCTAAGATAGCATTGTAAATTGCTGGGTGATCTGCTATGTAAAATTCGATGGTTTTGGTGATTCCTTCGGCCCAGACGGGTAGCTAGATCAGTCTCATAGTCATTGTTCTTTTTTTGATAAGTTGGTGAGCGATTTTGACCATGGTTTGATTTCAATGAATTCGATGTTAGTCTTTTTGAGTGTATCCTTGAAGATTATATCTACGGTGTTTCCCGTGTCTACCAGAATTTACGCCACGTCACAGTCGCTAATGACGAGTTCGATCACGAGAGGATCATCGTGCGGCCGATCCATTCCCACAATCTCTGCTTCTTCAAATGAAATCACGTCATTTAGAAACTTTGAGGGGGGGTACGAAGATTAACACTAACATCGACATGTTGTTGGAACGCTTTGATCGATGAGACAGTGTATAAGCAGTAGTGAGATATGCCCATTATCATGTTAATTCGCCTCCTCGGTTTTGGGAGTGGACTTTCACTCTCCGTCGGGTTTGCCAGGGTTATCTTTGTTGTCGCCCATCTCGAAATCTTTAAGGATGAAGTCCTTTTAAGCTGGCCTACCGCGAGTTTTGCAGTGACTAGTTGATCGAGAATTCAGCAATTTGCAGTTGAATGTACGTGGATGTGATGATGGTCGCAGTAAGCCATTTCATCTTAAGAATTTTGGCCTCTGACCCAGGTGTTGTTCATCATACCTCTTCCGCGGCCTCGGCCTCGGCCTTGTCCTCGGCCGTTACCGGGCGAATCCACTTGATAGTTGTGAGCTCCCCTAAATCCTCCTTCATGCTGCACGAATCCTCCCGTAAGGTTATTCTTCTTGCTGCTTTGAGGATTTGGATTCTGGGAAGAGTTGTTAGACAGCTTCGTCTTCTCGTACTTCTGTGCCAACAACTTCACCTCCTCTTCATTTTTTGCGAATTTGGTTGCTCTTTAGAGAGCATCTTGGATCATTGTCGGTTCGTTCACGGATAACTTCTTTCGAAATTCTGAATCATATCATAAGACTTTCTTCAGGGCTTCGAGGGCAGACTTGTCGTTGACTCCTTTTACCTTTGAAAATATGGTATCTATGAAATTTTAGAGGGTATCGGAATGCCCTTGGGCCATCGTCCACATATCAGCACCAAGGGTTCTCCGCCCTATGAATATCGCGTATTGCTTGAGAAAATCTTCAGACAGCTATGTGAAATTATCGATCAAGTCGCTATCAAGTCCAGAGAACCATTGGAGAGCCGGTCCTTTGAAGTGTTCAAAAAACAGAAGACACTGTCCAATGTCCTTCTCCTCCTCTCGAAAGTTGGCTCGTCCATCGCTATGGTAAACGCCGTGATGTGCTCTGTCGGGTCAGTTTTTCCTTCATAGGTTAGGACTCTGATCTTCCCGGGATCTGAAATTCTTGCCCCAATAATGCGATATATGAAGGGTGTATGTTGTACTTCTTCAAGCGCCTTCTCAATCTCCGGCGCCTTGATGGTCCCCCGGTGATCGCCTTTAGATCTTGAGCTCTTTGGCTCAGAAAAGCTCGGAGTTCGTCCATCTCGGTTCGCGCCGCTATTCTCACTGTTCCCATGGCTTGCTCTTGCCTCTCCCAGAGGAAGCATTCTTCTTCTTCGCCAAGCTCTTCAGTGAACCGTTCATCTTCGTCAAAGTCGGCTCCTCTCTGAATAGTCTAGAGTTGTCTCACGGCCGCCCGTCCAGATTCGCCTGACTTGTTAGGGTTATTCTCTTCGGTGTCATCTACTAGATTGACCACTATCGTTGATATGCCCATCGTTGGCGCGCTTCTGTGGATGTATCGTCCACCGCTCCCGGGAGTTGGGTCGGTATTATGATCAAGCGGATAAAGTCGGCGAGTCCTTTGCGCCTCGCTGGGTGTTGGAAAGTTGAAAGTTGTTGGGGCGACGTGTTCCACGGCTCGCCATGCAAGTCCTGGGCATCTCCCGCGGCTCGCCGTAGTGAGGGAACTCAGTGGGTTTGTCACTGTGTCATTGAGCGTGTCCTGCTCCTTCAACTTCCTGAGGAGTTCTTCCAGCATGTCCTTTATCTGAGCGAGATCTTGAGGGTTTGCTTCCGTGGTTAGCGGCGTTTCTTTCTCTCTGGATTCACCCGTCGCAGCGTTTTTTTGATCCATATGCATCATGGTAGGCTTTTTTGGGTTGTTGTTGTCATTATGATCTCCATCAATGGTCATCTCTTAGGATTTTAAACGCGGTGTTTCTTTAGAGTAAGAAGCTTTCGTGTCCCCTTAGACAGCGCCAAATTTTGGGAGTCAGATCTCACAATCAGAATTTGTCAAGTAACTTTTCAAGGGTTTAAAAACTTATGCGAAAAATCACTAAAACATATAGACCTTAAGAGAGTTTTATTAAGCTATTAAGAAAGCTGCTGCAAAGATATAAGCGTTTTGCTAATGAATTTCGAATTTCCTCTTTGGAGGATGTACATGAGTATTTATACTAACCTAGGTCGGTTAGGGCTAAGCCCAAAGCGATAAGGAAAACTTCCTTTTTCTTAGAGATTTTTTTTATTCACGGAGAGCTCTAAGTCGGCGAGCTCTTGGGCCTGCTCCAGATCAACCCACTCTGATAAAGGCCCATCGGACTACCGGTTAATCATCGGCTCGTCGGTTTAATTCCGAACCATTGTCTTGATAAACAGTTTGCCGATTTAACTCAACACTTATTCATTTTCATGATTGTTGATTACACTGGGAATAATCTGATCCAAGAGGAAACTCAACAATAAATATATCTCAATATTAACATATTCTTAGCACATTACAAATCTTCGCTAAAACGAACAAGGATATAGATGAATCGAATAGAATAACTAGAATTTGTTACTTGAATTAAAAAGATCTAATGCACGTGTTGATTAGAACATGATGCCCAGTAGTAATGAGAATTAGTAAGTTTATTTGAGTATACAAATCCCTTCTCAAAGACCTCTTGTCTTTATAAAGATGCCATGTCGATATGGACTTGGAGATCTTCACTTTTACTTAAAATTAATCCCGACTCTTGTGCCTAATCATCGTATCCACTAGTTACCGGTCCACCGATAACCTATCACTCTCCCAGTGTGAATTCGGATTGTAAAGTGGCCATTAAGGCTCCATCGGCTTGGCCTAGATATTTCACTCTCACATATAGTTTTCTCTCACTGGTTCCTTCTTTTAGAGAATGCTTCTTTGAGATGAGAAGAGCGGCCTTTGGTGGACCGGCACGGTTACTCAACGTTATTCAAGAAAAGGCACACATTTTTGCCTTGTTTGTTCCTTTTTTTTTTTCCGAAGGAAAATAACTAGAAAAAACCTCTACTATTTAAAATTGTTCATTTAATAACCATATCTTTTCATAAATCGTTTTATTCTTCTAAAATTAGAAAACACTACAAATAAATACCAAAAAAATTTAGAAGTATTCATTTTGGACCTCATGTTTTTCTTTAAACTAAAATATATTTTATAAATCAAACCATTACATGTCACGACGAGAGTCATGTAATATTTTTAAAAGCTTATAAAGTGTGATAAAGCGTCGAGTACTAAAGATCTACTAGATACAATCGAATCTTCTGATTCGATCGACTATATATGTTGTTGAAAGAGTCTTCTAGCCACGCCCACCTCGATTTCAACGTTCTCGTTTTTTTTGCCCATGACTTGTCAGTTGCCATTGCATCTCCTTAGCGTTTGCTGATGGTTTTTCGTGAAAAATTATTTTACTTATAGGTGTCATAAGATCCATGAAATCGCTCTCTTTGTCTAAATATGAGGAATCCTCGCTTTCTTCCAAAGAAATCAATGATGCAAACTTATTGGAACCAAAATGAGGCTTGATAGTTTTTCCACTTTCCATTTGGCTAGCGGAGTGTGCAAGAGCATTAGAAGGAGGAGCAGTGACTGATACAACTTGTTAAAACATCATTTTTAATACGTTAACATATGATGTGACATATGCAATTGATGGAATTGAATAAATCCGGTATGTTTCACTTAATCGAAACAAACCATGAAAACTAAAAATTAATTATTTTTAGGGTAAATATTCTCTTTATCACTTTGCTATATCGAGTTTTAGGGAAACAAATCTTAACGTAATTTTTTTTTAAATCAAATTAATTTTTCTGGTCTATATGTCAGTTATCACGAACATATGTTGGATTAGAATAAATATCATGCTCTACCAATTTTTTGGTTTGAGCAAAAGCTGCAAAACTGATAACGAATACAAATCTGATGTGCAATTTTATAATAATTTGCGGTTATTATAAAACATCATGGACAGTTCAAATATAGAACGACCGTTTTATGGCTGCCAAAAGCGCGGTGAGATAAATCATGTGGATTTTTCTATATAAATAAGCACGATATAAACTTTAGAAGATATATGCTAGAACTAGAAAGTTGGAGAATTAAATATCAACTAGATTTTGATTCCGCGACAAGCGTAGGATTAAGTAATTAGATAAAGTGACTAATCGATTTTAATATATATAATTTTTTATATTTAAACATATGACAAAATGTATAATTTGTAATATCTATAAACGTACAAAAATTATATGTATTATGCATTAAATAATATAATAAAATTCAATACTTTTGATCAAACATATGTTAATGCAATTAGTTTAAATATTTTTTATATGTAAAATTAATCAAAACATATGCAAACGTTTAAGTGTAAATTGATTTTCATTATTCGTGTAAATTATAGAGAATACGAAAAATCTGATAAAGATTAGATTTATATTAATTTAATGGATATAACAAACAAAAAATAATATATGTTTTCTAATAATGAAATGTATAGATATTTGTAGGTGTGATTAAATATGTAGAATACATCATAATAAAGTTATTTGTATAGTGTACTAATCTAAATACATATATACACAATAGATAATATTGTTATAAATATGATAATGAAAACTTGTTAATGTATAAAAGAGAATTTAAAAATAGATGATATGGTAAGTCTAAGATGTTACATTTAGTTGGTTTTATATTTTTAAACATGTATTAACGGGCTTATGTTAAAAAAAAATAATGCGAATATGTAGAGATTTCCACCTTGACATATAGTTTTAAATGAAATATTCTAATCGGTTAATTTAAATGAAGTGTCCCTTGAATTGTTCTTTGAATGACACATATAATTTTCTCTTTAGTGTCTACTTAATTAATATATAGAGAATATGAAAATTAATTTTAAGTTTTTATGGCTTGATTCGATTAAATAAAAACATCAGTTTATTTAAATCAGTCATATCACCTTCTATTAAAAACAACCTTTTAACAATTTGACGGAAATAACACTTGAAGTTCAAAATGTACAGTTTTACAAAATTTGGTATTTAATTGTACAATTTTCAGTTTTGAGAGGAATAAACGATTTCTAAAAAGTTGAAATATTTTTATTATATGTTTAGCATTCGAGTTAAATTTCTGCTAGTTAGATCCACCAACACCCCACTCTTCTATTTCACCAGTGTCCGGGGCGAGTAGCTCCCGCTGCAACAGAGTTAAGTCATTTTTGCCACTTCTAAGGTTTATTCTAGACTCAGATAGATTAAACCTTTCATTGATAATCCCTAATTATAACATATACCTTAAACTTTTACTAACTCTTTTTTGTATTCATATAAACAAAATCGTCACTAATCATAAGTTCAACATCATCAGTATAAATAACTTTGATAAAAAATTTATTACTAATTCCACTCCACTCACACTTAAAACAAAGATAATAATGCCTAAAATATTTCATGTTTAGAGGAACATAAAAGAATGTACGTGATTCTCATATTTTCTATTGACCAGTGAAAATAAATTTATTCCAATTTTGAAACAGGTCCACATCCGTTCTCCTCCTTTTATATCATCATCATCTGCATCACTATCACGTTTCGTAATTGTGATATTGTTCTTCACTTTCCGCTCATATTTCAAAGCCTTCTCTCGATAAACCTCAAATTCTCTATGGAGTTCTCCTTTCTTTTTCTCTAGTCAACAGCTAAACCGGTTTAGTTTAGCATTTGGGTTATTGTATATACACACATACGTGTACAATGTATTGAGGTTGACGAGAATAAAAATAAGAAAATGTTTTATAAAGCTTCTTTGGTTTTTAATATGGTATCAGAGCTCTCTTAGCTCGAATCTCTAATTTTTCTCTGTTTTCCTTCGTTTCTTTTCAAATTTCACCGATTATTTGCAGGATTGAGTTTCGATTTGAGTTTTGATTGACATCGAAAACATCAATCATCTCGGTTATAATAAAAATAAAAAAATCAATGACGATAAAAAAGATCAAAGCCGTAAGTCTTGGTCTAGGTTTATGAATACTTACCCAAGGCTAGTATAGTAGTATGGACAAACTTCTTCATAATAATCTCATTTTCTCTCTTGAAACCAAGTGGTACTTAGCAAGTGATAGGTTACCAATAGGGTCGTGCTTATTGTGTATCAAAATAGGCAAGTGTCTTAGGCCCCCTAATTTTTTTAATATATTTTAGGGCCCTAATTTTCAAAACTAAGTTGTTTAATGGCAAGTTTTCAAAAATATTTGTGACTTTCCTTTACAATATCAGCGGTTAGTAATGATTTTAGATAGAATAAATAAAAATTATCATATTTGCACAATCTAAACCGATAACATTTTTTAATAGACAATTTTTTGATGTAATTAAATAGTATAGTTTCTCTTCAGAAAACAAAAATTATATCTAGATTTTTATATAACACTACTAAATCGTATGTTTTTACAATACTATATACGTTTTATACATCATTCACATTAATTTGGTAACATAATTTATAAAAAACACAACTTTAGTATTGTTTAATATAACAATTATAGAAGAGATGAACATATTTTTTTTAATTTTCGCCTTAGACCCCAAAATAGCTTCGCACGGCCCTGATTACCAAATATATGTTTGTCTGGACAAACTCTTTCAGAGTGACTCTAATTTGCACCCAAATACATATATGTATGAACAAAGTGATCCAAGATCAACACATGCGGCATCAGCCTATATTTTTAGCTTCAGCCTGAAAAACAAAAATAAAGCCATGATCCGAACTTCGAATAATTCATGGAGCCATATAAACATACAAAGAAAAAAGCATGTCAAAAAAATCAAACTAGCAAAGCTGATGAATCCATATTCTTGAATACAATCCAAACATTACACAATAAGTTTTTTTTTACTTTTGGTCAAAACAGGCATTAAGGTTTATTGATACAACTTGTCTCAAATCCAACTTATGACGAAATACGAAGAAAACATAAGAATATAGATTCATCAGCTTTGCTAGTTTTCTTAGTCACAAGGCAATTAAATTATAACTATTTTTCTAGAATGGTCCAAAACGATTAATTAATGTGAAGAGAGCACATGTCGTCAATAAGCTCTGCATTGTAGTATTTTACCAATGTATTACAACTTGTACTACTTCTGTAACCAATCAACAAAGTGTTGGAACTTTGGACAATGGCATTGGCCAATATTCCGTTGGCTTTTCCGGACAATATACTTGTCGGAATTACCGAAACTTAGAATCGTTGAATTTATTGTGGTGAGCACTATAATTTAGTATACTCATTGGTAAAAAACAAGAGTTCGTTTGAATGAGTAATGTTGGTCCAAAGTCGAATGGTTGGAAAGCTTGAATATTTGGCTAAGTATGAAAACTTAGCAAATTTTTCACAATAGGAACATGGGGAGATATCCTCTTGTATATATATGGAGAAGTGATAACAAAATTAAAAACCTTGTGAATACACTATGGAGTATTTGAGAAAAGAAATCCCAAACATGCACGCATGTGTCTAACTGAATAGGGTCTAGCCGAACTAAACTGGACTTGAGAATAAGTTTTGGTTTTGAATTTGATTAATGGACCATTGACCCAATAGCCTATCTATTTTGGGCCAAATTGAAATCAAAATTATGATTAATTTTTAGGGAAATTTGAAAAATTGCCCCACTTTGAAAATGACTTTGTCCCAATACACCTTTCTCATTTTTTGTCATTTTTCACCTACATTGCCCTTAAGTGAAAAAAAAATAGAAATAACCAGTTTTTAAATTTTTTAAAAATACTATAATTACAAGAACGTAAAAGATATGCATTTCTATGTATTCAAATATTTTTAAAGTTTACAAAAAAGCTAAATTTTTTTTTTATATTTTTCTTCTACGCCTTTCAAAATGGACGTTCTACCGCTAGTAGCTCTACGAACCCGTAGATTGTAGGTTCTGCCTAGCTTATTAGTATCTACTGAGAAGTAGAAAATGTGTTCTACTGAATGGTCTGTTATCTATGTCTACGCAGAATGTTTCTTCCACCGTTTCCAATATCATCTACCGTTTCTAGAATATACATTTTACCGTTTTGTCTAGCATCTACCGTTTCTAGAATATACATTCTACCGTATTGTCTATCATCTACCGAACGTAGAATGTACATTCTACTAAGTTAGGTTTTAAATTTCCTTAAATTTAGGATCTTATTGAAGTGAATATTTGGTTTTAAAATCTAGGATCTGCGACTTCTTCTTCCTCGGTTCGCGACTTCATCTTCTTCTTCACGACAACTTCTTCTTCTTTTGATTATGTTGCATGTTTATGTCACATATTGTGAATGGATATCATGCTCCAGTAAAAGATGGAGCTTTCTTGCTGATGAAGGAAAAAGAGGTAGGTTACTTGCTTTGGAATCTACAACTACTCTTAAGGAGCTTAAAGCTATGGTTTTAGAGGATTACGGAATCGAGCAAACTGATACGATCGAGTACAATTATTTACTTGGGGATTTGATCAACAATTTAGGATCTCCTCCAGTTTTCTTATCCAGTGATCGTCAAGTGAAAAATTTTGTTGGCTACTTAAGGAAGAAATCTTCGATACAGTTGTGTGTGTCTTTTAAACCTAAATTTGAAATCTTCGATACAGTTGAAATCTTCGATACAGTTGAAATCTTCGAATCAAGAGCCCACGAAATCAGAAAACTTCGAAGCTGTTATGGCTGACAAAATTGAGGACCCGACTCATGTTAAGCTTAATGTTGACAAACGCTTACTCCATCCTTCCCAGGTTCATGTTGATGTTGGTGATGATAGCGAGGATGGCTTAATGTCTGAAAATACAGTTGAAGGGAGTGAGAAGATGGTGCGACCTTCAGTAGAGAATGTTGTCGAGAAGGGTCAACGTTTTGAAAGCAAAAGGGCTTTGAAGTCAACAATTGAAATCTATGCAATGACGTACAACTTCGACTATAAGGTCCTTAAATCGGATACTAAAAAGTGGACGCGGTAGCCCCACCCCGGCCTATCCCCGCGATGAGGTCCCGGCCTGTGACCCGGTCCGGAGCTCGAACCTTCCAAGAAAATATCAACGACGCGGTAGAGGCCCTGCTCGCCGAACACGATGCGGACTTAATGGTCCGGTCCATTCAATTGGACGCGACACGATGCCAAGATCAAGACCGGCCCGATCCTAACCAGCCGGCCCAACTCGGCCCGATCAGATGCAGTCCGGCCCAGCCCGGCCCAATCGAGACTAGCCCGGCCCCGAACAGATCTTACCCCGTGACCCGCAACACACTCAACGGACACTTTCCTTTTTCACCATCACGCGTATTGAAGACTAAGGATCCTACCCGATCCGACGCGGATTCCACCCGATCCGACGCATCCAACAGCTCCATCCAAATAAGGTAAGTCTCGATTTATTTGAAGAGAACTTAACTTAAACGACACATAAATTAGGTAATATTACTAGAAGTATATAAAACTTTTTTTATTACTGATTTATTTTAAATGCCCAGGGTGTCCTTGTAATTACGTTATGACAAAAACTTAATTACAAGAATGCCATTACTTTTGAGTGTCACGTCAGATAAAATCTGGCGCTACATAGGAAATCGCTGACGTGTATTCATGAACTCAGCCATAAAGCATTACGGCGGTATTGACGGCTGAGTTATATATACGATGTGGCTGACTTAAAAAAATTGGCTGATTTACATATATAAATAAGCCAAACGATACGGCTGAGTTACAAAACGTGGCTGATTTAAGATCTTCTGGCTGACTTAATATTTATGAGACGGCTGAGTTTACAAAAATCTGCCTGATTTATGAGCTAATGTCTGACTTACGTACATATATGACGGCTGATTTGTACATCGGCTGGTTGAGATATGTTTCTCACGATGATGGAATGATCATCGACTGACTGTGTTACTAAACGGACGGCTTACCTATGAAAGATTGTTACGGCTGATTTAAGTATAATTAGCGTAAATCAGCCGTGTTTAGCTTGATTAATAGTAAATTCGGCCTTATTACGTCTGATTTATTAGCGAAAGATTAATTACTACAATAGCATTCATTTGACGGCTGATTTATTGGACGATACAGCTGACATAATATTTTCCAGCTGATCTATGCCCTTTTATGGCCTCTTTTCGAATCCGATTTTTGTTGTTTTTATTACTGAAATAGTATTCACGTTGCAACTGACTTACATATGCATTTGATGACTGATTTAGTTAGGTTGATTTACGTTTTCATTTTGTGGCTCACTTGCCATATAAGCAAAAAATTAATGACATCAAATCCGATTTTCTATGTCATCAGCTCCTATTTTCCATGTCATTTTCCATGTCATTGTTAGAGTTTTATGTTGTGACGTTGTGTCTTCTTCTTCTTCTTCATCTATTTATCTTCTTTATCATCTGATACCCAGAAACTTAATCGTCACCCTCTTCATCTATTTTCCTTCCTCATTATTTTTTTTCATTGATCTTTGTTCGAGATCTTATGGATCCGGTAATTATTGTTTCCGGTAACTGGGTCAAGAAAAACAGATACGTATTCAACGCCGACGGTAGAGGGTGTAGAGTTCTGTATTTAAATGATAAAACAACACATGACGAACTTGTGAAGTTTGTACTCGATGATTACGGATTGAACGAGTCGAGCCATCAGATTTAGCTGAGCTACATGTTCTCGAATAAAACTTTGAAAACAATGGCGCACGATACTCCACCAGTTTACGTCTCCAATACTCGACAGTTGATAGGTTTTCTAAGCCTAAGGAAATTCGAACAGATACATCTCTGTGTAGAGATTACGGAGAAAAAAGAGAGCGAAATTAGTCGGAATGACGAAGTGAGAGAGAAGAAGAAAAGGTTATTCAGTTATGGCTCAAAAGTAGAATCTACATACGAAGATTACGGTGGTTTAAGTAATGATAATTTTCCTGGTGTTGAAACAAAATATGAAGATAAACGCGACGATGAAGACATGGATTGCGCAAGTAAAATAGAAGGTGAAGAATACGAAGTAGGCGGAGAATCCAAAGTAGGCGAACAAGACGAAGAAGATGATGAATTTGAAAGCCGATTTGATATGTTCGACGACTCGGATGGTGTTTCATCTGAAGATGATAACTTTAGTTCATACGGTGAGTCTCCAACACAAGACGAAGATTCACCGACGCTACCGCCTAAGAAGAGAGCTCACAACATGTCGGTGAGCAGATCGGAAAGGAATCCAGAGGTTCTAAGGTTGGAGATGTCTTCGCTAAACCTCGCGGTAGGGCAACGATACGAGAGTAAAGCCGATTTGGAGAAACGACTGAAACTTATTACGGTGAGAGATCAATTTGATTTTGATGTAGATGTATCCAATTCGGACACACTCATTGTTAAGTGTTGGGTTGATAGATGTCTCCGGAGAGTTCATGCTTCTACACAAGGGGAATTATTGGTATTTTATGTTCGTATTTACAATTCGGAGCATACATGTTCTGTAACTGAGCGTTCTAATCGATCTCGACAAGCAACACCATATATTTTAGGCCAGTTGTACAGGGATTATCTCGGCGATGTTGGTCCGTCAGTTCGACCTAAGAGTGTCATAATAACTATCAATAAGCATTTTGGTGTAAAGGTAATTATTAGTACGTTGCAGCTGACTTATTTGTATAGTACAGCTGATTTTTAGTACGTTTAGGCTGACTTATTTGTATATTACAGCTTATTTATTCGTACGTTGCGACTGACTTCTATTTCAGCTGATTTTTAGTACGTTTTGGCTGACTTATTTTGATATTTCAATTGATTTATTGGTACGTTGCGGCTGACTTCTATTTCAGCTGATTTTTAGTACGTTTTGGCTGACTTATTTTTATATTTCATCTGATTTATTGGTACGTTGCGGCTGACTTCTATTTCAGCTGATTTTTAGTATGTTTTGGCAGACTTATTTTTATATTTCAGCTGATTTATTGGTATGTTGCGGCTGACTTATTTGTTTATTACAGCTGCTTTACTTGTACTTTACGTTTTCCATGTGGACAGATGGATTATTGGAAATCACATAGGACGCTAAAATTTGCAAGGGAAATCGATATGGGAACTCCTGAGAGTGGGTTTGAAGACTTGCCTCCTTACCTATATATGATAAGAAGGACAAATCCGGGTACGGTTACGCGTCTTCAAATTGATGAGTTTGGAAGATTCATGTATGTGTTCCCTGCGTTTGGTGCGAGCATAAATGGGTTTCTTTTCATGCGCAAAGTTGTCATTGTCGACGGTACGTTTCTTAACGGTAAATACAAAGGGACACTTCTCACAGCACTAGCTCAGGATGGTAACTTTCAGATTTTCCCAATAGCCTTCAGTGTGGTTGACACTGAAAATGATGATTCATGGCAATGGTTTTTTACGCAACTAAAAATTTTGATTCCTGACGATGAGGCTCTTGCGATTATCTCGGACAGGCATAATTCGATAGGAAAAGCAATTGGAAATGTGTTTCCGTTGGCTTCTCGTGGAATTTGCACTTACCATTTATATAAGAACATTTTGCAACGGTACAAAGGAAAAAATGTCTTTCGTCTGGTGAAAAAAGTGGCAAAATATTTTAGGGTTTCTGACTTTAATACGATGTTCGAGGAGATTGAAGCGATTAATCATGAACTTCATGACTACCTTCAAAGAGCTGATATCCGACTATGGGCGCGTGTTCATTTCCCGGGCCAAAGGTACAATTTGATGACTACGAACATAGCGGAATCAATGAACAGAGCACTGTCAAATGCTAGAAGTCTTCACATTGTTCAACTATTAGAATCGATACGGGTTATGATGACCAGATGGTTTGAAGAACGGAGAGAGGAAGCGAAATCGCAGCTAACCACGCTTTCGCGTGGTGTCGAGAAACTACTACATGTAAGTCAGCCATTGCAGTTCATAAGTCAGTCGTTATTGTTCCTTAACCCAGCCTTTATGATAAGCCAGCCGTAATGTTTAATAATTTTTTATGAATAAATAGGGTTGTGTCATTGCCGCCAGACTTATGACGGTACAAAGGATTGATCCTTATCACACGGAAGTTACATATGGATCGTCTTTGCATATTGTGAATTTGGAAACGAGAAAATACATATGTCGGCATTTTGAACACTAGAAATTACCATGCGTGCATGCAATCGCAGCTGCCGAGGACAGGAAAATTTGTCGTATATCCTTGTGCAGTCCTTACTACAATAGCAGTTATTTGGTAAACGCATACGCTGAGTCGATCATACCGACAGATTCAGCGCTCCAAGTTACAAATAACGTTGCTAACCAACTGTGCTTGCCCCTGCTTGTTCGTCAACAACCAGGAAGGCCTAAGAAAAGTAGGATGAAATCTGCTTTAGAAGTTGCCCTTGACAACAAACGTCCTAGGAAACGACACGCATGTTCCCGTTGTAAATAGTCTGGGCATAATGCAAAAACTTGTCCGATTTAAAAGTTTTGTTTGGATATGTATGGATTTGTGTTTTTGTTAATGCGATAAATCAGCCGTAAAGATTGAATTATTGTCAATAAACGACTGACTTATGATTACAGTACAGCTGATTGTCAATAAACGACTGAGTTATGATTACAACACGGCTGATTGTCAATAAACGACGATGAGATTGGGTTAGATGAGGAAGAAGATGAAGATGGTAACTCGTCCAACCGCGTAATATTTTAAAAACAAATCATAATATTTTTAAACAAATAATATTTAAAAAAGATTAGAGTTCCCAAAAGATTAATCATTACTCCTAGTATAAGGAGTCATATAACTGTCAGTATAGCGTCTCGAGAGTACGAAACGTGATAAAATTGAATAAATAATGTTTTTTTTCCCACCAAAAATACGAAACGTCGCGAGATAAATTTCACGTTGCGGCTGAGTTATATGCAATTAACGTCGCGAGATAAAATTGAATAAATTGAGTTTTTTTTCCCGCCCAAAATACGAAACGTCGAGAGATAAATTACACGTTTCAACTGACTTATATGCACCTAATGGCTGACTTATGACACGTTTCGGCTGACTTATATATTGAAAGAGAACTTATACCTCAACATTATTTATCTCGATTTTAGGGTATGTTTGAGGTTTGGCTGAGTTATATACACGACAGGGCTGCGGTATGTCTTAGTAAGGGCTGATTTTTGTTTTTGTTACATCGATAAATCAGCCGTCAAATGAATTATAATACGACTGAGTTATGTAGACTTCTCGAGTAGTCTATGGCACTGTTGATATTTAAATTTGGTAAATTGTTGTACTTAATCTATACGGTTATAAGTTGATAAGCAATAGTTTTATCCAAAAGAAGCTTTAGTTTCATCCAAAAGAAAAAAAAAACAAGCTATATAGTTTCATCCAAAAAAAAAAAAAAACAAGCTATATAGTTTCATCCAAAAAAAATAAAAAGAGAGGGAGGGAAGAACTTGCTGGAAGGAAACTAGAGGCATCATGCCTCGATCTTGGAGCAGAACTTGAGCATAGGAGGAGATGCTTTGTCTTCCCAAACCAACTCCAGCACAAAAGATTCGTTACTCCTTAATGTCAATAGCCTTGAAGAATTCTTTAACCCCTGAACCAAAGCGCAACCTCATACATATGTCTGGCACGCATAGATACACTGGCCACTCTACTCCATGCTGGTCCAAAAGAGTAATCTCCTTCCCTCCTGCTTTTTCCATATGGTGAGCCCTAGTGAAGCTCAGTGGAATATGCTGCATAAGAAAGCGACAATAAGCTCTTGACAAAGCATCAATAACGAAAAAAATAAGGGAACAAAACTCATTCAAGAGAGTTTACTTAAACTTACAAGTCTAGAATCTTTTAGACTAGCTGGTGTGACAGTTAGTGTTACAAATCGGTTTTCACTTTGACTACTCTCACTGGTTTCTCTCTTCTTCTCTTTGTCCTCCTCCTCCTCCTCCCCCTCCACATCATCATCATCATCAACGTTGTTGCTAGACTGTACATATTGAATCTCACAGCAACTAGGTCCAAGACCAGTGACGTGGAACAAAAAATCTCCTTCGTGTCTGAAAATGACGAAGTCTCCGACTCGGAAATCATGAGCAACTGCGAACTCTTTCCATCCAAAGGTGAGTGTCCGACCTTCCATCTTAACTTTCCATGTTTTCTCAGACGCGTCCGACTTAAGCTCCATCATATTTCTTTTGTTTCTTCCTTCTATGTATTTCGAGAAGAACTTCACCGGAATGCTCTGCAACAAACACAAACCGTAAAGAAGAAGAAAGACATTGAGAGGGAGGGAAGAAGGGAGATTACTTACGAGGTGGGAGTGGAAGCCGGGAAGAAGAGGTTGAAAGAAATGTGGGTTTGTAGGAGATTTACATACATGATCCGCCATTGTCGAAGTTGGAAAAGGAGCTTCAAAGATAAGAAAAACCCTAAGTTTATGAGTGATGTTCGTAATCCTCCTAATACTTATGGAGTATACTCTCTACATGGTTCAAAATCTTGAACAGAGGAAGTCGAAGAGACTTACATGGATCTTCTTTCGTGAAGTTCGCAGAGGAAGTCAGAAGTTTTGGTTTCGCAAGAGAGGAGAAAGAGAGGAGCCGCGTTGTTTCACAACCTAGGGTTTAGAAACAAAAGCCAAAGGTGAAGATTTTATATGTTCTGATTTTTTTTTCGTCTACGATTAAAGGGTTACTTATCTAATGCGTGTAAAAGTGAAGTCATGAACGAAGTTTCGGCTAAGTTATATCAAATGTTAGGCTGAGTTATTACGAAGAATTTAGGCTGAGTTATTACATAAACATAAGACTACTAAAACATAAGTGGCTGAATTATATTTAATACACGGCTGAATTATATATACTACACGGCTGACTTATATATACTACACGGCTGACTTATATTTACTACACGGCTGAATTATATTTAACAGAATGCTGACTTATCTCATGCGTGTCAAAAGTGAAGTCATAAACAAAGAAACAAAGGATTAGAGTACCAAAAATACATAACCTCTCTGAATTACATTATAAAGGAGGAAACAGTAGTTTATATTATAACACCCAAAGCCTAGTGGCCGGCCAATATATAATCGGCTTAATATCGGTAAAAAAGACCTAACTCTTTGATCCAAAAGCATCGGTCACACAAATTGTTCTCCTTACTGTCTTCAATGTACCAAAGATCCCAATCTCGGTCCATCAATGGAGTACATGTGCAATTATAGAACAAGGTTAATTCCTTTAACATGAACTCATACTTCTTCGTTAGAAATGCAACAATGTGAGACGTTCCCTAACCCAGTCTAGAGATCTAACAATCTTGTCTATCCTCTTAACAGATTCCCTTGTGAAAAGAGATAAATACTCCTCAGTATTCCAAAATACATTTTGTGTCATTTCATATGTGTACAAAGCACGCTCGAATCCTGCATCTGCTGCTCTCTTAATCAAAGCAATTCCTTCATCTTGGAGGTCGAACGTGAAGAACTTATGTACACCCTCTAAGAACAGTGTACTCGGGTTTCCATTAGCGTAGCAAACTTGCATCACCAAGCTAGATAGATGTATGTACAAAGGGAAGGTAAACACATCTATAGATGCGTACACTCCGGGCCGGTCTGTTAGTTCCTTCATAGACCTTGCATGTTGCTCTCAATCTATATAGATCTGCAACAGAGTTAGCGGCCACACGTTCGGCCACTAAGGCTTGGATTTCTTCAAGTAGGGTGGTAAGAGGGAATACTTCCATTACAAAGTGGATTTCTCTAGAGATTTAAAGTTAATGAAAATCTAAACATACGGTGTGGATTTCTCTAAAGATTTAAAGTTAATGAAAATCTAAACAGATGGTATTTATAGATTTAAAATTTTTTTTAAAATTTAAAACATTTAAAAATTTTAAAAATTCGGTTACTGAGTAAAGGCTGACTTATGTGTTAGTCAGCCTTTACTCTCATTAATAGCGACTCTTTGGTTACTGAGTAGTCACGAAAAACAACTGGTCGGTAACTGAGTAGAAAAAAAAGTAGGGTTTATGACTGGTTAATAAGTATTTAAATGGTATTTATAGATTCAAAAAAAAAAATAGCGACTCTTCGACTCTTCGTTTTCGACCGTCAGTTTAGCGTCCCAGTTTAGTATTTCGACTGAGTTATGACAGCTTTGTGCAAAAGAAGCGGCTGACTTATTGGTTTAAATATTCAAAACACAAATAACTAAACGGTCTCATACGACTGAGTTATAAACGAAGTTTAGGCTGAGTTATGTCAAAGGTTAGGCTGAATTATAAACGAAGTTTAGGCTGAGTTATGATAAAATAAACAAATTCTTCATTAGAGTACTAAAAATACATAAACATTTAAGTAATAAGCATTACATAAACATAAGCATTGGCATTAGATAAACATTTAGTCAGCCATATATTTTGCACCAAGCTTCATCCAATCAATTTCTGGAACTTCGACTTTGGCCATCTTTTCTTCAGCTTCAACGAGTTTATGAGCAACTTTATGCAACTCAGCAAATAAGTCAACCTTTTCCTTCCCCATAATTTCTTCAAGCAAATCCATTTTCGCATTAATAGATTTCACTTCCATCATAGCATCATGCAATTCAGCTTTAGCTTTCATCTGTTCCTTGACCAAGAGGAGCAACGACTTGTAATGCTCCTTGGTTTCTCTTCTGGCCTTTTTAACATCATTTGCTCCATGGTCATCTTCCATTGGACGCTTCATCATCTTCTTCGATTCTGCCATTGATGTTGCATGTATATCGAAAATAGGATGTTAATATATAATATAAACATATAAACAAATCAAGTTGCAAAAACGTGAATTACATATACTAGGAGAACAAGGAAAAACTAACTTGTATTTGAGATTGCAAAACGATAAAACAAGTTCAAAGTTAATCAAAACGAATGTTCGGTTACTGAGTGTTCACTTGGTATTTATAGAAAAAACCAAAAACTATTGGGTTACTGAAACTGTTCGGTTACTGAGTAGTTACCAAAAATACAATTAAAAACTGTTCGTTTACTGAGTGTTTAGTTTAGGCTGAGTTATGACTGAGTTAGGCTGAGTTCTAACTGAGTTATACCTAATCATAACTCTTAGTTCCCAAAAGATTAATCATTACACCTAATATAGGAAGCGACATATAGCTCGTCAGTTTAGCGTCTCAAGAGTATTAATTTTGGTTATGATTACGTATTCAGACGCCACAATAAATCATATATTCTATATTATTTAAATTTAAAAATGTGTAACTTAAGGTTAACTTCACGGCTAACTACACGGCGGACTTATAATATATTTAATACACGGCTGACTTATCTAATGCGTGTCAAAAGTGAAGTCATGAATGAAGTTTCGGCTAACTTATATCAAATGTTAGGCTGAGTTATAGGCTGAGTTTCGGCTGAGTTATATCAAATGTTAGGCTGAGTTATAGGCTGAGTTTCGGCTGAGTTATATCAAATGTTATGCTGAGTTATTACGATGACTACTAAAACATAAGCATTAGACAAAGTTAGATAAACATAAACATAAACATAAGACTACTAAAACATAAGCATTAGATAAACATATATCCCTATTTTGCATGAAACTTCATCCAATCATGTTCTTCAACGCTGGCGTTATACATCTTTTCTTTGGCTTCAACGAGTTCTGCTGCAAGTTTGTCCAACTCAGCAAGGAAGTCAACCTTTTTCTTCCCGATAAATTCTTCAAGCAAATCCATTTTCGTAGAAATAAACATAACTTCCACAAAAGCATCATGCAATTCAACTTTTGTATTAATCTGTTCCTTGAGCGAGAGGATCAAAGTCTTGTAATGGTCATCGTTTTCCCTTTTGGACTTTTTAATAGCATTTAGTCGATGGTCATCCTCCATTGGACGCTTCATCATCTTCTTCGATTCTGCCATTGATGCTGCATGTATATCGAAAATAGGATGTTAATATATAATGTAAACATATAAACAAATCAAGTTGCAAAAACATGAATTACATATACTAGGAGAACAAGGAAAAACTAACTTGTATTTGAGATTGCAAAAGGATAAAACAAGTTCAAAGTTAATAAAAACGAATGTTCGGTTACTGAGTGTTCACTTGGTATTTATAGAAAAAAACGAAAACTGTTGGGTTACTGAAACTGTTCGGTTACTGCGTAGTTGCCAAAAATACTATAAAAAATAGATAAAATTACTCAAATAGCATAGAAAAGGTTAATATGATTAGCGTTTCGAGAGTACCAAACGCGTGCGTAATATGATTACGTACATATATTCACACGCCATATTTATATAATAGAGAATATATGATTTATTATTTATATGATTATATGATTATTTATTTATTATTTATGTGAGAACAATGTGTATGTTTTGCTAGACCTTTATGAATAAGAGTTTAGGGTTTAGGGTTTAAGGTTTTGTGAGAACAGTGTGTATGTTTTGCTATACCTCTAGGAATTAAGGTTTAGGGTTTAGGGTTTAGGGTTTAGGGTTTAAGGTTTTGTGAGAACAATGTGTATCTTTTGCTATACCTCTAGGAATTAAGGTTTAGGGTTTAGGGTTTAGGGTTTATGGGTTTATGGTTTAGGGTTTAGGGTTTAAGGTTTTGTGAGAACAATGTGTATCTTTAGCTATACTTCTAAGAATTATGGTTTAGGGTTTCGTTTAGAGTTTTGTGAGAACAATGTGTATCTTTTGCTAGACCTTTAGGAATTAGGGTTTAGGGTTTAGGGTTTTGTGAGAACAATGTGTATCTTTTGCTATACCTCTAGGAATTAAGGTTTAGAGTTTATGGGCTTATGGTTTAGGGTTTAGGGTTTAAGGTTTTGTGAGAACAATGTGTATCTTTTGCTAGACCTTTAGGAATTAGGGTTTAGGGTTTTGTGAGAACAATGTGTATCTTTTGCTATACCTCTAGGAATTAAGGTTTAGGGTTTATGGGTTTATGGTTTAGGGTTTAGGGTTTAAGGTTTTGTGAGAACAATGCGTATCTTTTGCTATACTTCTAGGAATTATGGTTTAGGGTTTCGTTTAGAGTTTTGTGAGAACAATCTGTATCTTTTGTTATACTTCTAGGAATTATGGGTTAGGGTTTCGTTTAGATTTTTGTGAGAACAATGTGTATGTTTTGCTAGACCTTTAGGAATTAGGGTTTAGGGTTTAGGGTTTTGTGAGAACAATGTGTATCTTTTGCTATACCTCTAGGAATTAAGGTTTAAGGTTTAAGGTTTAGGGTTTAGGGTTTAGGGTTTAGGGTTTAGTACACATATGCAATGACACGCAATGTATTTTGGAATACTGAGGAGTATTTATCTCTTTTCACAAGGGAATCTGTTTAGAGGATAGACAAGATTGTTAGATCTCTAGACTGGGGTTGGGGGAAGTCTCACACTAATTGAAGGCAGTAAGGAGAACAATTTGTGTGACCGCTGCTTTTGGATCAGTTATGTGATTTTAAATTTTAATAATAGAGAATATTTTATTTATTATTGCGTCTGAATACGTAATCATATTGAAATTAATACTCTCGAGACACTTCCTATATTATGTGTAATTATTAATCTTTTGGGAACTAGGAGTTATGATTGAACTTTTAGGAACTCTAATATTTTGGTCAGCCGCTTCTTTGCACAATCAGCCAGTCGCTATTAATGAGAGTAAAGGCTGACTAACATATATTTATCTCACCAATTAGATAACATTCATATTGTATACACTTTTAATTGGGACTCTATTTAGTTTGGGCTGATTTAAATAGTCGCAATTGGGACTCTATTTAATTTACACTTTTAATGAAAGCTTATCATGCATAAGTCAAATAAGTACAATACAATAAACGGGTTCATGTTATTTCGAACTGCCCCAACATATTATAACTTCCTTCATGGAGGATATCTGATGCCATCTTTACCCGTATACCCTGAATATTTGCATCATTTATCCCATCGAAAGTAGTGCCAAGCGCTAGACACTCGACAAACTTCAATGCATACACCCCACAGTCGCCAACTTGGACGTTTTGTGGGATGTATTTGCCTCTCCTCCTTCGGAACGCAAACTGCTTGAATTTAAGTATTCGGAGATTGGCAGGAACTAATTCGTTCATCATTGCAGGAATCATTTGCGTAAACGGCCTAAATTCATCTAGGATTTTCTGTTCACTTTCAGGTGTTACCTGTCCAATGATGGGATCGTAAGCTTCGATCTTCTCCTTAAGAAAGTCCACGTGAAATGCCACCCAATGATCTCCTCCAGTATGTAGAACTCCGTACAAGTGATCGATATCTTCTAACCACTTCTTGTTTGTTTGCAAGTCTGAGGGAATTTTGCCGTTTACTAAATCCTCATACCCAACTTAAACATCTTTGGTTTGATCTTGAACTGTTGGTAATCCATACACCATCCTGAAGTAAACCAAGAGTCCAAAAATCCAATTCGTTTGGAGTAGAATGGGGAGGGATCTAGCATGGATTTTTTTATGAGGATTCTCATATACGCGCAAATATGCTATATAAAGATAATCAAGTCAGCCCAAAATTAAACTTAACTCAGCCTCATATAATATATAACTCAGACATAAAGCATACTTAAACCTACATAACTCAGACATATAATAAATAACTCAGACATTAAGTATATTTAACTCAGCCCCATATAATATATAACTCAGACATAAAGCATACTTAAGCCTACATAACTCAGACATATAATAAATAACTCAGACATTAAGTATATTTAACTCAGCCCCATATAATATATAACTCAGACATAAAGCATACTTAAGCCTACATATAATACATAACTCAGACATATAATAAATAACTCAGACATTAAGTATATTTAACTCAGCCCCAACAGTATACTTACATTATCATACAGCCATCCATAACCTGTAGTTGGCCAATACTTTCTCTCAGTCATGAGAATTCTGTAGAACTCGATCTCCTCAGCAGCCCCTGTAAGTGGAACGTCCCTAAAACAATTAAACACAAGTTAGTTTAGGCAATTATTGCTAATAGATGTATTAACACATGCTCTAAAGGGTCATACTTGAATGGCTTTAGGTGATCCAAAAGTTTATCCACTTTAACCGGATCAGCAGGTGAGAGAGGATCATAGATTGCCGGTGAAGGTTCATAATTTTTCCTCATGCACGTCATTCCATTGTCTCCAATATAAGGAAAAACTCGTGCTTGAGGAGGATCATTTTCTAGCCTCGCTGAAGACCCATCAGGAGATAATTTCACACTTGACTCCCGATAAACCTTAATTCTGTCAGACCTAATCCTTTCCTCTTCTTCCTCATCAGACTCTGGCAACAGTTCGTTATATTCTGCGACAATTTTGTCGGTGACATCCTCAATCTCACTGTCGTTTAAAATCTGTTTCTTATTTGCTGGGATAGTCACTTCCGTAGGTTTCGGATCGTCGTTGCCTTTACGATTCCTCGTTATCCTCCTTCTTACTTGCCCCTCATTTTTTAAAGCAGCAGGCTCCTTCTTTAAAGTATCGGCCTCCTTCTTCTTTAAAGCAGCGGCCTCCTTCTTTAAAGCATCGGCCTCCTTCTTCTTTAAAGCAGCGGCCTCCTTCTTTAAAGCAGCAGCCTCCTTCTTTAAAGCAGCGGCCTCCTTCTTCTTTAAAGCATCGTCCTCCTTCTGCTTTTTAACCTCTGCCTCCTGCTTTTTTGCCTCAACCAATTTCTTAGCAGGAGAAACAGTAACGAAATCAACTGTTTCTTCTTCGTCATTACCAAACTCCTCAGCCAATTTCACTTTGGTCTTATGAACTGGTTCAGTACTTTTAAGCTGTATTAACATATAAACATAACTCAGCCAGAATAAAAAGAATAAATCTGTCGTTATGTAACTATAACTCAGCCGTCAAATAGGTAATAAATCAGTCGTTAAATAGGTAATAACTCAGCCGTCAAAAGTAACCATAACTCAGCCGTAAAAAATAAACATAAATCAACTGTAACGTACATTATGCAGGGGGCAGTTGACTGGTTCAGGACTTTTAAACTCGTCCTTCTTCAGCTGTATTAACATATAAACACAACTCAGCCGAGACTAATAAGGATAACTCAGTCGTGATGTAACCATAACTCAGTCGTCAAAAATAAACATAACTCAACTGTAACGTACCTTTGGACTATTAACGGATTTCTCCGGGATGTTGTTGACTTTTGATAGGTTATCATCCTTTTGAGTACTGTTCCGTGCCTCGAGAGCATTCAGACGCTCTCTCATTTGCATCCGATCATTCTCAATAGATGCAACTCTTTCTTCCACAGCAGCTCGGACTGTATCACCAATCATCTTCTTCAAATCTGACAACTCTCCAAATTTTGTGTTATAGGCGTATAACTGCGACTCAACACTCTCTATTTTACTACCAAAGTTGTCAAACTTGTCAAATCTTCTAACAAGGTTTTCCAGGACATTGACTACGGTCGTCAAATCCGTCTCTTTCCCCATATCCTTGTAACTACTATGCTGCAACACAATCTCACTGTTGCTTACTTCCTGGTTTTTCTTAGCTTTCTTCTGCTTTTTTGTGGGGGGGTTGATCGGAATCTAACGAAACTGCAGCCTTCATTTTTTTTCTTCTCATTGCTCTCACATCCCAAAAACCTCTAACAAACCTATCCACATGTATGTCTGTTACCAGATTTACAATTTCTGGGTCATTTTCTTCACTCGCCCACTGCGGAAACAGCTCTTCTACAGCCTCCTTCATAACCATTTTCTTCACACACACCTACATAGTAAATCATCCATCAAGTAACTCATAAGTCAGACATCAAATAAATGATTCACAACTCAGCCATCAAGTAGTTCATAAGTCAGACATCAAATGATTCATAACTCAGCCATCAAGTAACTCATTAAGTCAGACATAAAATGATTCATAACTCAGCCATCAAGTAACACATAAGTCAGACATCAAATGATTCATAACTAAGCCAAGTCAACCTTCTTACCTCACCATGATCTCTGATCTCCTCAGATATGGCTGTAGTAATACTTTTACGTGTACGGGTTCCACCCTATCACAAAAGAGGAATTTCGTTCTCATTGACTACTCTTCCAAAACGCTCTCCGAAGCAAGTCACAGATTCATACGCCCAAACCAGCAACACGTCCTTCATGCCACTAATGGTGTACGACGTTCCTTGTGGATTCAACATCTTAATTGAACCAACCAGAACTTCGAATGCAGTCCGACCCCACGGATAAGTCCTCAAGGCTTCATCGTCGAATACTCTTTTTGCACTTTCAAAGGGTATTCTATAATTATGATGCAAGCCATAAAGTCCCATGGCTTGAAGAAGCAACAGCCCTAACCATTTCCTTTTTTCAAAACTCCAGCCTCGACGGACCTCTAATGCTGGCCTCAGTTCATCTAACTTGGGTCCTACCCCAAGCGGCACCTTCAACTCCTCCCAGAACGTTTTGTATTGCTCAGGTTCAAAACTTTCTGTTGGCAGTGGAGCTGTGTTTAGACCCGTGAGCCCACCAAATTCGATTAAGCTAAACCTGATAGGTTGATCAACAACGAGAGACCAAATCTCCTTGTCATGTACTCGCAGCTGTCTACATAGTAGATAGTGTACAGTCTTCCCAAACCACACCAATTCGCTATCAGCTAGCTTAGCAACTACTCCAAGAGGAAACTGCTTCATGTGTTCCCACACATCCTGTCCTATTGCGTCTCTGACTTGAGGGAAGTCTCCCAAATGGACATTGTGATTAATTTTTTTAATTTCCAGATTAGAAGACTCTTCAGCGCATAGTCTTGGAGGATAATCCCTTGCCTGATATTCAGAAATAGTCATATAAACATAAAAGACATAACATATTAATGATAAATCAGCCGCAACAAAATTCAAACTCAGCCACAACAAACAAATAAACCAGCCGCAACCAAACACAAACTTAGCCACAACGGCACATAAATCAAACATAACACAAACTCAGCCACAATAGCATTGCACATGTAAATCAGCCGCAACACAACACAAATCAGCCACAACATAACAATAAATCAGCCGCAATAAATAACTTAAACAGCCACTAGCAACGATAAACAAGCCGCCACAGAATAATAAATCAGCCACAATACCGTTAACAAGCGACAAACACTTTCGATTCCTCAGATTATACTCAAAATAAAACGAAGAAAGATGAAGAATCCCCACTCCTCTATTTATACTCACCTTCGACTAAAATCCGACTGTGAAAATGCAGAGCAGACGTTTCGACGACAACAGCGGTGAATGTTTCTCAGAAATCGACTAGAGAGAAAACAGTAGAAGTTTCGACGACAACACACAAAGTTTTAATTTTTCCGTCCTTTGAGTTTCCTTTTCCGATTTTTTAACACGGTTAGTCTTATTTGTGACGTGGAACAGTGATTAGTGACGTGGATTAGTTAATCATTTTTTAATTAGAAATAACCTCAATTTAAAAAAATAAACCAAGAGTGTTTATTGTAATTTACTAGGCTTTAAAAACTTTTGAGTAATTTCCAAAAGATGTATGTTATTCTAGTAATATAACAACTTTTCTATGCTATTTGAGTACTTTTCTCTTATTTTAATTTTATTTGATACTAACGGCTCTTTGTTTTGAATTTCCGTGTGATTTCTTTCCTTAAGTAGTGTCGGGCATTTGTTTCACCGATTTCGTTTTTAATGCATTAGATGTCGATCTTTGTAATAAATTCCAAGACCCCTAGAAGGGCATAGCTGATCGGACGAGTATATAAGTCCCCTAACAGCCTTGTATTTTCCTCACCCATTATCAATAAAGGAAAGAATTTTCTTCTTAAAGAAAACCCCTCGCAGCTTAGGAATCCGATCGATTTCTTTGTTGTTTCGGCCAGTATCGAGTCTTTTCCATCGGCTCGTGGTGACCTTCGACCCCTTCTCGCAATCCGCTCGATCATCTCCTGTCCGAAGTGAAAGTGCCGTACAGCCAGCACTCGGATCCGTCCTCCGCGTCGCTTCCATCGCTCATCGCTACCCGACTCGCGACAGGTGCCGTACGGCCGGTCCGGGCCGATCCAGCCTCCGCGCATCCTCCGATCTTGAGGCTGCATCATCTGGTATCAGAGCTTTAAAAGCTCATAACTATCAGGTTTTATCTATTCTTATCGTTTTCTTTTGATTTTATTTTCAAAAAAAAAAAAAATTTCATCATCTTTTGTTTTCTTTTGATTCGCATATTATTTAAAAAAAAAAATCAAAAAAGTATTAGAACATTCACTTTGTCCGAATCATTTCAGGAACCAAGTGAAGAATCCGAAGCAAACAGAGTCGATCTAGTTCCACCATCCATTCCGCAACTCGGTTACTTCGTTTCATCCCTATCGATCATTCATTTGAATTGTTGCATCTATCCTTAGTCATTCTCGTTTTGATTGCTTAAATATCTAGATCGCATCATGTTCATCTCGTGTTCATCGCATATTCATCGTGTTCATCGCATATTCATCGTTTAAATTTTACAAAAAAAAATAGAATATATTCCATCATTAATTCGGATCCTTTCAAACGGTCCATTTCCTTATTTAGTTATTTCCATATTTGACTATCATCGCATTCATCTCATTTAAATCATTCAACGGTCATTTCCTTAAACGGTTCCACATTACTTACTTGCCTTTTCCGAACACATTCAAACACTTAGTTGAATTTTTGCAGGTACTTAACCAAATATGGGAGACCAAGGCGAGATCACATTGGCCCAAGTTATGGTCGCGATCCAGGGTATCACTACCCGTCTGACCCAACTTGAAAACCGGCAAAACCAAGAGACCGAGAGCTCGTCCGAGAGTAGTGCCGACCCGGCCCAAGCCAACCCTAATGGCCGTAACGACAACAACGGCAATAGGCAGGACCGCGAACAACCTGGACCGCACCAGAATCGCAACGGCCCGCACAACGGCCTGAGACAAGGACCAAACCGAGACGACGATGAACCCTGGCACGGTGGGAAGGATTTGAAGTTGGTCCCACCAACCTTTGCCGGTAAGATCAACCCGGAAGCCTACTTAGACTGGGAAAGGCGTATGGAGTACATCTTCGAGTACTACAACTACTCGGAGGCGCGCAAGGTGTCCCTGACCTCCGCGCAGCTCACGGACAACGCCCTAGCCTGGTGGGACAGAGAGGTGTCCGACCGACGGAGACGTAAGCTCCCCCTGATCACCACGTGGGAGGACATGAGCTACCAGCTCCGGAAGAGATACGTTCCGGCGTATTTCCAACGCGATCACCGCGGCAGCCCCACCCTGGCCTATCCCCGCGATGAGGTCCCGGCCTATGACCCGGTCCGGAGCTCGAACCTTGCAAGAAAACATCAACGACGCGGTAGAGGCCCTGCTCGCCGAACACGACGCGGACTTAACGGTCTGGCCCATTCAACAGGACGCGACACGATGCCCAGATCAAGACCGGCCCGATCCTAACCAGCCTGGCCCAGCTCGGCCTGATCAGAACCAGTCCGGCCCAGCGCGGCCCGATCGAGACCAGCCCGGCCCCAAACAGATCTTACCCCGCGACCCGCAACACACTCAACAGACACTTTCCTTTTTCACCATCACGCGCATTAAAGACTAAGGATCCTACCCGATCCGACGCGGATTCCACCCGATCCGACGCACCCATAGCTCCATCCAAATAAGGGAAGTCTCGATTTATTTTAATTACATTTGATACTAACGGCTCTTTGTTTTGAATTTCCGTGTGATTTCTTTCCTTAAGTAGTGTCGGGCATTTGTTTCACCGATTTCGTTTTTAATGCATTAGATGTCGATCTTTGTAATAAATTTCAAGACCCCTAGAAGGGAATAGCTGATCGGAAGAGTATATAAGTCCCCTAACAGCCTTGTATTTTCCTCACCCATTATCAATAAAGCATAGAATTTTCTTCTTAAAGAAAACCCCTCACAGCTTAGGAATCCGATCGATTTCTTTGTTGTTTCGGCCAGTATCGAGTCTTTTCCATCGGCTCGTGGTGACCTTCGACCCCTTCTCGCAATCCGCTCGATCATCTCCTGTCCGAAGTGAAAGTGCCGTACAGCCAGCACTCGGATCCGTCCTCCGCGTCGCTTCCATCGCTCATCGCTACCCGACTCACGACCGGTGTCGTACGGCCGGTCTGGGCCGATCCAGCCTCCACGCATCCTCCGTTCTTGAGGCTGCATCAAGTAATAGATGCAATTGGAGTCTTCGTGCAACGTGTTTGACAGGTTCTACGTATTTCATTGTCAGCAAGTATGTTTCGGAACATACTTGTGGTCCTTCAAGCAAAACAAAAGGTGGAAAGACAGATTCTGCAAAAACAATCGGCAGGTTGATTATGCATAAGTATGAGGGGGTGAAAAAAAGACCTAAACCGCATGATGTGATCTAGATTATGCGTACTGAACATGGAGTCGAGTTGAATTACTCTTTAGCATGGGATGCACGTGAGTATGCAGTTAACGCGGTTAGAGGCATACCGGAGAAAAGTTATGGTAAAATTCCAAAGTACTTGTACATGCTGCAAGCAGCAAACCCGGGTACGCATTACCATTATGAAACAAATTTCCATGGAAGATTTAAGTATCTATTTTCTCTTTCGGTCAATCTGTAAAGGGGTTCTACAAATCCATTCGGAGAGTTGTTGTTGTTGATGGTACGTTTTTGAAGAATAAATTCAAAGGAGTTTTACTAGTTGCTACCGCTTTAGATGGTCACTCTAACTTGTACCCAATTGCATTCGAGGTTGTTGATTCAGAGAACGATCGCTCATGGGAGTGGTTTTGGAAATAATGAAGAAAGTTACAGCAAAACCAGCTTACTACTTAGTGTCCTAGAAAGAAGAAAATTACACTAGAAATAGCAAGTTCACTTACTTCTGATCCAAATGAAGACTCTAGCTGGTTGATTTGTGGATATGAAATCTTTGAAGCTCCTATCCAATTTGAACATCTGGGAAATACAATGCCATCCTTATTCAGTTTTCGGCCCAACATATCACCAATGTCTGGAATAGCTTCCATTATCCAAATCTGAAATGCAAAAGAGAAACCATGCAAAGGGTAGCTAATCGGCCGCATCAATTTCCCCCTAGCAGTCTTCATCGCCTTAAGTAGCTGATCAAATGATTCAAGACCCCACGGATAAGTTCGTAGCTTGCCAAAATCCATAACCAATTTGATGTAAGTGTGTGGTATAACAACCTTCTCATCCATTGGACATAGCAATCCACCAATAACACACAAATACACCAAACGCAATCTATCAACACGCTTCCAATTCTTAGCATCCAGAATGTGCACCTTCCTTATGTCCTGAATGCAAATGCTTCTACCCTCTGCATTTAGCAATTTACTCCAAAAACCCTCATCATCTACCCATTCATCAATGTTGCAATTGTCCTCTTTCTCGACCTTGAGGCCAGTCACGGCATGGAACTCTTGCAAAGAGAATCTCATAGGCCTCCTAGCAAACACAAACCAAAAATCATGCAATTTAGATGTTTCTAGCTGCTTACACATCATGTTGTGTATCACTTTTCCCGAGTATCCTAGACCATTATCATGTATTGCCATGATATGAAAGAAAAGAGGATTTGCCTTCACGTCATCTTAATCCGTTGGCAGCATCTCCTTCACTAGCTCAAGAATCGACATCCTGCAGCTGTTGTTGATCTTTCTAACTTCCGGTTCATGCCCTTCTCTAAAAATCTTTTTAGGCAACTCTAAATCCATACCTACAATGAATTAAACAATGAAAATTATCAAAATTTGGATACGTGATTAATATTTGTAATTATTATCAAAGTATTATGAACACATAAACAAAGAATTAAGCAACAAAACAAATTACAAATAAGGAACATTGAAAGCAACACGTACAAATTAATATAATAAACCAAATATGAAAGTAAGTAAGAAACATTGAACCAAGGAAGTAAAAAACAAGTCAAGGAAGCTTGTAAGTAAACAAGGAATGAAGAAATAGAAGAAGCAAGCAAGCAGGACATTAGAATCCAAGAAAAGAACAGATCAAAGATACAAATTAAACGGAAAAACTCTAGATTAGAAGGACGTTTAAATCCAAACCAGTTTTCAAATATTTCCAAGGCATATATAAACCCTTAAATTAGTTAGAGCCTTAGAGTCTAATCAGTGTCTTTAGTTGCAAAAACCATCACTTATTAGCAACTTGTTTGCAATACATATTTCAAATTTGGAAAGCTGAAATTAAAACCAAAAAAACGAATGTTGAAAACTATTAACGCAAAAATGTTGCAGCTGTGCGCCAATGCGAAGACGAATAGGTAAAGAATCGTCCGAGACAACAATCCCCTGTCACTTTCTATTAGTCTTGTTATTATCAAGAAGATTTCTCCCTAGTTATAATAGAATATATTTTTAATGTTATATATATTCATTGAGAAGCTTTTTAAATTTTTTTATTCATTGAGATTTATTGGTTCAATTAAAGTTTTTGATAACTTAGTATCATAATTGCGGGGGAAAAAACAGAACATGACATTTAAGGGGATAAACCCGAATTAGAGTTGCAAGCAAAAACCAAGTCAGGAGACCGAAGGATGCTAAACAACTTGCAGAAAAAATAATATTGAAGAAACTATGTTTTGGGTAGGGTTAGGTTCGGTTTTGGTGTAGATTAGTGTTTTGGACAATAATCTCTAATTAAAATCACTACAAAATTGAATCAAATAAAACCATAAGCAACACACAATCTAAGCCGAGAGGAAGAATACGAGGAGGAAGGTACTTACCGAAATAATGAAGAAGGAAATATTCAACTCGGAGACAAAGAGAAAGAAGAAGATGGAGGCGGAGAACAAAGGGAAAGAAAAAGATGGAGGCGGTGAACACAAAACCGGCGGAGAAAGACAAAGCTTCGGATTCGACGGAAGAGATAGAGGGAAAGAAGAAGATGGAGGCGGAGAAGACAAATCTTCGGCTTCGACGGAGTAGATTTTTTTTTTAAGTCGCGATATGTTCTGATTTTTAATACAAATTTTTTTATTTTTATTTTAAAATTTATTTAAAAATTAAAGATCAAATTTTTTTTTTATCATAATTAAAGGGTAAAAACGAGTTTGAACATAGTTAAAGCCTAATGGGACAAAACTATAAAATTTTAAGTGTATTGGGACAAAGTTATATTTGAAATGGGGCAATTTTCCAAATATCCCTAATTTTTAACTAAAATTCTCTCTTTTAATTTGATACCAAATAACGTACAAATTATTTTGTAGTTATGGTGGGATTTGACATTCATTTCTTAAATCAATGAAAATACGTTTGTGGTCCGGAACCTTGTGGTCAAGTGGTAAGGAGACTGGCTTATAATGCCAATACGTTACGAGTTCGATCCACCTGCTACGCGAAACTAAAACAAAACATTGCTTTGGACACCCACATGGATATAAGCTCTTGATTTTAGTCCATTTGCATACCCAGAGAGAGGATCTATCCATGGGCTGCACCTCTCCTAGGAATTAATCTGGCCCCTGCATAGGTTTAAGATTTATCCTGAGTTATAAAAAAAATATATATATATATATACGTTTGTGTAATTATAGCTTGAAGACAAGGTTAACTAGAATCGTATACTCTCTTACTTCTCTATAAAGTCAAATAAACATTTATTCCGACATATACACACAAAGAGTTCTATATACAATCTCTTTGTTCTATTTCTTCTTCTCTGGTTTTGTGTTTGTAATCACAACACAGTTTTTATGGTTCGTTAGATGTCGATTCGAGTGTTGCGAGACAATAAAATCAAAAGCAGTTTTATTCTGGGATTCTTTAGTGAATCAAACCGACACACTACATGTGTTTAAAGAATTAACGAGAGATCTTAATCTCGACTCTACTCACCACTATTCCAACGGGGTGCTTGGCGTGAAGACTTTTAAGGCTGTTAGCAATTTTACAATCTCTACAGATTACATTTTGCCAAATAGACTTTTCTTATTTTTTATTGTTTTAAAGTCTCAAAAGCTTTGTTTAATTTTTTACTCCAGTTTTTCAGTTTTTTTTTAAGTCTCGGTGGAGAGTCTTTAGCAATAAAAATAAAGAATCTCAAAACATTTTTCTCTTTTTTCTTCCCCAAAATTATAAAAACCCTTTTATAAACATATGTATAAATTATCACAAAGTTATTTTTTAAATACTAATCATTATTATTTTTTCCTAGTTTTTTTTATATCCATTTTTCAATATTTTAGGTCCAATAGTCTGTCTACGGTAGTTTTTCTGTTTAACAGATTTATATTGTTTTATAATTTGTTTCCTAGTCTTAATTCTTTAAATTTCGTTACTTGTAATATTTTAGGTCCAATAGTCTTTAACTTTTTAAATTTCGTTATTGTTTTATTACACTAACGAAACTAATATTGTTGAAATTTTTTCTAAGAAGAGAAATCAGGCGGTGATAATCTTTCTAATAATAAGAATTTTATTTTTTAATAATTTGATTCTGCTTATTTTAACTCTCACTTACATCTGGTTTTAGATTCAATTTTTGCTCGAGCTCGCACCTTTTATTGGCAATAACGTGTGCTTCTATCTTGCATAATTTTCAACGTACAGGTTTTTCTGGATTTATTAAACCAAGTTGCTTTCTGAATTTTTTCCCTATCGATGATTTATAGAATTTTATTTTATTTACTTTGGTTTCTGACTGGTTGAATAAATGAAAGAGAGAAGAAAGGAATTGCAATTGTCTTCATCATTTGTTATTTGATTGTTGACATTGCGTTAATTTTTTATTTACTAAAATAATATTCGCGATTCGTGCGAATTTTTGTTTTATAAATTTATTAAATTTTGGAAAACCACAACCAAACTGAATTTGGGACGTCAACTCATTTGACCCTTTTCCATCAGAATCACCTCCAACGGTTACATCGATCGGTGTATCCTTGGATTAACCATCAATTACAATTTGATTGTCGTTAGTCATACTTAAATTGAATTTGTTCACGAGAAACAAAACGAATCAATATACTAATTAAACCAAACACACAAGTTCAAAAAAAATTAAACAATAATAAATAAATTGTTAATAATTAAAAAAATTCAGAATAAAGAAAATCCAGAAATCAACCATTTAATTATGTTGAATACAAAGACAATACTAATGCAAATTTCAGGATAAATTGCATAAGCAAGTCAAATTAAATTCTACTATAAATCATCGATTGGGGAAAAACCAAGAAAACAACCAAGTAATATTCTGGGTTAACAAACGTGAAAGACCATGCAAGTTAAAAAATTATGCAGGACAGAAATGATAACAATAACAGGTATGCTCAAAAAAGAAAAAAAAAATTGAATCTAAAACCATATACAAGTGAGAGATTATCATAAAATAAAATTGAATCTAAAACCATATAAAATTTAATAAACAGAATCAAATTATCATAAAATAAAATTTTATTGTTAGAAAGATTATCACCGCTTGATTTATGTTCTTAGAAAATTCTTTAACAATATTAGTTTCGTTAATGTAACAAAGCAATAACGAAATTTAAAGACTATTGAACCCAAAATATTACTAAGGCAATTTGATATCATATGAAGGAAATTAGAGAATAATATGAATCTGTAAGAACAAATATAAACTACCGTCCTGGATTTGGAATGCAGGTGAGCAGAGTCGAGATTAAGATCTCTCTCCTTAACATAAACTATTATAACGGTTAGATACGCTCAAGAATTCTATGATAAAACTGCTTGACGAACCTTAAAAATTGTGTGGCATTCTTTGACACACAACCAGAAGGAAGCAGGAGGATATTGATGTATAAAACCTTTTTTTTTGTATGTCTATGTTTTAATTCATATGAGAAAATTTTACCTAGAATAACCTACTTTTAAAAAAGAATTACTAGGATAACCTCTTTAATTATTTATTGTCCAAATAACCTACTTTACGTTTTTTTGTTTCATAATACAAAAAATATCCTTATTAACTAATTAATATTATAAATATATTTAATTAAAAAAAAAAAATTCAAAAAACCATTATCAGCAAAATACAAAACACTCCAAAAGACTGTTATTGTCTTCGCTTATGATTATTATTTTTTGTAAAATCTACAATTTTTTTGGCAGAGTCTAACAATGCCTCAACTGAGTCTGTGTTTTTTTGGCAGTGTCTGCCAATATCTCGGCAGAGTCTACTAATGTTTTGGCAGACTCTGCGTTTTTGTAGATACTGGCAGACTCTGCTAATATCTCGGCAGAGTCTACCAATGTTTCGGTCTACCAATATCTCGGCAGAGTCTACCAATATTTTGGCAGAGTCTGCTAATATTTCGGCAGAGTCTGCGTATTTCTAGATATTGGCAGAGGCTGTCAATACATCAGTAGAGTCTACTAATGTTTTGGGAGATGTAGAGTCTACTAATATTTTGGCAGAGTCTGCCAATATCTCAGCAGAGTCTGCTAATATCTCGACAGAATTTGCCAATGTTTCGGCAGAGTATGCCAATATCTCGGCAGAGTCTGCATTTTTCTAGTAGATTCTACCAATATTTCGGTAGAATCTGCGAAGAACAATTTTGATATTATGAAAAAAAATCCAAAATAGGTTATTTCAGCAATAAAAATGGGTTAATTAGCTGAATATTAGTTTTGGGATGGATAATTGGGAAAGTAATATATGTATAATAGGATTAAGGTAAGTAGCAAAGAGCTGAAAAAGTTGGATAAATTTGCCCCTACGAATTTTGTTAATGGAAGGTAGTAAACAATTTATGTAATTAATGTAAGTATGAAAATAAATTCACAAAAATATTAAATATTGTAACAGTTACCTATTTAATAACATAGTTGACTATTTTTTAAACTACATATTCTATTGATCTTAGAACATAGTTAACTATATCACACTATTTTTGTTATTATTTAAAACATAGTTAACTATTTTTCAAAAAATAGTTCAGCTAACTATTCTATAGCATAGTTAACTATTTTTTTTCGTCACGAGCATAGTTAACTATTCTCATAGCATAGTTGTATAAATGTATTGATTTCATAACATAGTTAACTATACGAATGTTGTTATAATAGTTACTTATATAAACATATATAGTTTCCTATTCAAAAGATAGTTATCTATATTACATAATGGAAAACAATAACGTACATAGTTGACTACTACTAAAAACATATTTACCTATTATTATATGCAATAATAAATATATAGAAAGAAGAGAAAGAGGAGAAAGAGAACGAGAAAGAAGAGAAAGATGAGAAAAAAAACGATAGAGAAGAAGAAGAGGAGGAGGAGGAGGAGAATGAGATGCATATATAGTTCCATAAACTATATCAAAATATAAAATTTGGATGTGAACAGATGAAGAAGACAAAGAAAACGAGATTGTTGCAAATTTGGTAGAGATTTTGAGAAGAATAAATATATAAAGAAGGAGGAGAAGAATAAGAAGAAGAGATGAAGAAGAAGAACCAAAATTGATAATTAATTAAAAAGATTAAAAGAAAAAGAAAAAAAAAGACGAAGGAAACGAGATGTGTACGGCTGAGGAGAAGGAGTATGTGAAAGGTGGGTGAGAGGAAGAGTAATAGGTTTAGAGATTAGGGTTAATTGTTAGATTTTAATTTCTTTTCTTTTTTTTCAAAGTAAAAAAAGTGTGTAATTAAATAAGGGTAAAATCAGAATTTTATGTAAATTAAATGTTAGTTACTAAATTATTATGATTTATATTATGTTAGATGTTTAATTATAAATACAAAGACCAATATACATTCTAATTTTTTATAATAGTAAAAAAAGTAGGTTACTTTAGCTATCCATTCGTATGATTATATGTTCATATTTAAAGGAGAAGTTTGACCTTATGCTTTTCTTCAAAGTAGAAAAAAAAACGTAATTAGCCTTGATTTCGACAATGAATGTCAAATCATAAATTAACATTGCTAACGTATCTTTTTATATCAAGTAGAGAGATATTTTGATTTTGTAGTAAATATAAGTATATAACTAATCACAAATTCAAATAAATTTGGCCAAAAAGAATTAGATTATTAAGGCTTCAAATGGTGACAACGTTTTAGGCGGTGCGGGACAAGCGGTTTAAGAGGTACGGTGTGGTTCAAGTGCGGTGCGGGAAAGAGCGGTTTAAGAGGTGTGGTGCGGTTCAAATACGGTGCGGGATAATATTTGAATGGTATAAAAACAACATGCGGTACAAAAATAAAGTTTTGAATGGTGAAAAATGCAAACAGCGATTCGGGATACATATATGATATTACTATATTATATGTTTTTTTTTAATTTAATAACCATACACACAAATTTTATTTAAATGTAAAATTTTGTACTAAAAGTTTTTAAAAACTATTTTTGTTGGAAAAATAAAATAAATTGTTTAATTCCAAAAATGTAAGTACAATACAATGCAGAAAAATAAAATTATTGAAAACTATTGGTTTTGGCAATCAATATTTGCGATATTCTCTCTTATTTGCGTCATATATTCTACATCTACTATTTCTGATGCTTCCATATCAGCTGAAACAGGTTCCCAATCTGTGTTATTTCTTCCCGTCTCTGCCATTACTTCTGCAAAATCTGCATCTGAGAAATTTGAAATTTTGATAAAATTGTGTAATCTCATTGTTGCCATTACCACTCTCTTTTGTACGTTGACGTTGTATCTTGGAAAATCAGATAGAATCCTCCATTTTTTTTCCACACTCCTCTCTATGACAGAACGTAAAGAAGCATACCATTTATTAAACAATTCTTTTTTATTCCTCAGAGGAGGACCAGAGTTAAATTATGACATATGATACCTCACCACCCTGTTTCGTGATGATCTATATGGTGCCAAAAATCCTTGTCTGCTTGGATAACCAAAATCAATGAGGTAATACTTGTCTAACGGAGGCATAGGAAACTCAGAATCACTTTGTCTTGCCATTGCCAGCACAGATGTGTCGTGATCCCGGTGCTCCATTCCAAATGTAAGTGAATAACATATTCAAATCACATATTGCCATGATGTTCAAGGATGCATTGTCATGTCGATTCCAATACATACCTTGTAATGCATGTTTCACTTTGACGCATACATGAGTTCCATCCATAGCTCCAACAAATCCACTAAAGAATGGATAATATCCTCGATCTACTATTAGTCTTTTAGGAATTCGGTGTAGTTCTTGTATCGTTGGAGTTTTAATATAATCACATGCAAGTAATTCTGTCGCCGTTAGAACTTCACTAAATTTTTGCTTCACAGTCTCTTGATTTCGTCCAAATCTCAATCCAACATCTCTTTGAACTTCATTGTGTCCACATATCCGTAAAAACATAGCAACACTTTATTCAATGCTTATATTTGATGTCGGTTGGAGACCGTAGTTTGTTTGTAGAAGGTTACACAATGTTGTGTAAGCTAGAAGTGACATTCGTAATAGTTGAAGACAAGCGGCATCATCTTGTTGTAGTCGACACCAAATATTTCTCCATCCCAAACCTCCATCTGTTTGAATCGGTGCTCTTTGAAAATATCGATCATAGTAAGACAAAGTTGGTTGGATTATTAACTCCTCAAACTGGTCATTTTTCAAATTATACAATTCAATTCTCTCTTCGTAACTTAGATTGTTTAGGCCTTGTGCTCGCAACTGGCATATACGAAAAGCCTGAAAATTATAAACACAGGAAAAATTGTACATTAGGTAAACAAAATTTTGCATTATAAAATTATACAAAACACGTAAAAAGTTATAACATCTTACAAACCATACAATCAAAAGACATCAAATATTGACTAACTTAAATAAAATTTATAAAACATGAAATTGACAAGCTATTCCTCGTTTTCAGTATCACTTTGATGACTTTCATTTAGGCTTGCACTCCGTCCTTGTGAGGTTCCCCATATATTGAATAAACTTCCAAGTCTATGTGTCTGTGAATTTTGTCTAGATTCAAAATAATTTGTGAAACCGAGATTGGGTGGTGATGATCGTTCAACATTAGGTGAAGTGCCTACTGTTGCACCTTCTGAACCTTCTTCTCGCGTATTTTTCATATTTTCTACTTGTCCTCTAAGGTAAATCTATATTGAACATTTGGTGGAGTCATTTCTGATGAGCCTCTTTCTTGAAAATTTGATGCATGCCTCCCTGGATGAAAGTTTGATTGTGAACCCCTATATTGAAAGTTTGGGGAAAGACCCCAGTGTGGAGCAGTTGATGGGGAGCTCCATTGTTGTGCATTTGGTGGTGTGTTCCATTGATGTACATTTGGCGGTGTTGTCCACTGTTGTGCATTCGGTGGCGTTCCCCATTGTTGTGCATTTTAGAGTGTTCCCCAGTTTTGTGCATTTGGTGGTGTTCCCCACTGTTGTGCATTTGGAGGTGTTCCCCAGTTTTGTGCATTTGGTGGCGTCCCCCCTGTTGTGCATTTGGTGGTGTTCCCCTACGTTGTGCATTAGGTGGGGTTCCCCACTTTTGCGCATTTGGTGGCGTTCCCTACTGTTGTGCATTTAGTGGTGTTCCCCACTGTTGAAAATTAGGACCCCATAAGCCAGATGAATTGTTACCCACCGAAGACGGACTACCAGATGATAAACCTCCTAAATGTTGACTCCCAAGAGATTGGTTAGAGCCCAATTGTTTTGGCACATCTTGGTTGTTCCGTGAAATGCCGGTCATAGCTTCTAGCAGTTGTAACTTATCCTCATCAGTGCTCCCAACAATATCAATGAAATATTTTCTCTAAAACACTAGCTCTTTAAGTGTGTTAATGCATGTCCAGTAGAATCTAGTGTACTTTGGAAGCTCCAACGCAAGAAATATCGCTTCCGCATTTTTAAACTCATCGTAATCATCTTGGTCAAAAGCACCTGGGCAAAGTTATTGCAAACTTTGTTGTTGAAACTCTCTATAGCCAGTGATGGTGTCTTGTATGGTTGTTTCAAACGATTGTCTTCTTCGAGTTCCTCTCGAACCACTTCCCGTACTGGTCTCCGAGCTCCTTTCAGACTAACCCCATATCTACCACTGCAGCTTGAATTACTCATACGCCTACCACGTTGTTCAACTCTTCCAACAGAATTTCGAGGTGTTTCACAGGTGAATTCATTGGACGGGTGTGTATCATCATCAAGGTTAACACGATACACTTCTTCATTTTGATGTGTATCATCATTCCTATTTTGAAGCATGTCATCACCATCAGCATCTGAGAAACCATGAAGGCCATCATATGCCCGTCTCTCAGTTAATATCTCTTCTCTTCTTTTTCGTGATGATTGTTGAGGTTGCGAATAAACATCGTGTAACATAAGACAGTGTTGCATCAAATCCCAATTTTTTAGCGTTTGTCGACTAAACAATCTTGTAACTTTGCATCCCTAAATATATATATATATATATATATATATATATATATATATATATATGGGTTATATAGTTATATATACTAGTCTGTCTATGTCTTTAATTTATTTAGTATAATGAGAATGGTTATGAATTATTACCGACTCATGAGTTTCCCACCACTCATCAGGTGCATTAATCATGGATGTTTCAGGATCGACCCTGATACCAGTAGACTTCATCAAGAACTTCCACCTCTTGTATGCTTTTTTGAAGTCATCAAGTTTGTTTTTGAAAAATCCGTAGTTTATATTCATGTTATATGCAAGATTGAATTTTCAACCATATACTCTCTACCAAGAATCTCAGGATCCTTCAGAGTGTAATTGTTCATAGCAATTGCATGATCATACAACTTAAATAATGTTCTTTCTTGCTCGTCATTCCAATAAAATCTTGGTGTGCTCTACAAATTTTAACATTTTATAGAATTAATTTTATATTCGGCTATAAATATAACTATTATCAAATTTTGTATAGAATACTAAATAATAAATTTACTTTTCTTGTTATTTCATTTGGAACTCTTTGCACTAAAGGATGTGGCTCTATAAATATAAAAAATTTGGAAATTTAATATTGTTTTCGGTTATAAAATATACAATAATATAAACTTTGTTGTAGCAAATAAAATAAAATTTTATTCTTATTATTGATTCACTGGGAACATTTGAGGCTCTTTGTCTAGAAAAATTTGTGTTCGATCGATGTCTATTCATATCTGCATTTTATGAACACAGATTCAACGATATAAAATTCAACGGGAATCCATGATTTGGTAAGTAAAATAAATGTAACAAAAATAATAATACCGATTAGATTAAAAAAAATATCAATTTTGGTTGGGTCATCACATTTGGTTGATAAAAAAATATGTAACACTTTAACATAAACAAACTAATATATGTTATACAACTTAACCTTAAACAAAATTAACTATCAACAAAAATATAAATTTATTATCTTATAATCATTAAAAATATTGTTTTATATATTCTTTTACTTAACTAATATTTATAACAAAATGCATTTCTTGTTGTATCAAATAAAACATTAAATCCAAAAATATAAAATAATTCTTAGCTATAGAACATATCAAAATTTACTACAATTGTTTCAAATATATATTCATTGTAACCAATTGTTAAAAAATTATTCATATATTGACGTACTTGTATCATATAACTAATACACAATCTATATAGTAACATGTATAACTCAGCCAAATTTTTAACATTATTGTCAAAATATTTGTTTTTAAATTCAAATAATCATTTTCAAATTAGTTCAGATTTGCTGCAATGATTGTTTTATTAAAATTAACATAATTATAAATTCTTCTATAACTTGTTTTGTTTTTCTTTTTTAATATAAAAATGGAGTTTAACACATCAAATTTTCACAAAAATAAGAACAATTTTGCAAAACACACACATTGAGCTTGAAAAGAAAATTACCTGATTTTATTGAAAGAAAATCTTCAAATCTTGAGCTTGTGTTATGGAAGAAAAGATGATGATGATATTGAGCTTGTCTTCTGAAAGAATGGATCAAAACCACAAATAACCTGAAAGTGTGACTCGAAATATCAAATAACCCTCCATAACTTGAGTTTCTTTTTGATTTAATTTTTAATGCAAAAGTAAAGGAAATGACATAATAACCAGACTAAAATCTCATTATTTACAGATCCAACCCAAATCTATAAGATCAATTAATAAAATTAAAAAAAAAATCCCTAATTTAACATATTAGGGATTCGATCTTCTCCCTTCTTCCTTCTTATTCATTCTTCTTTCTTCTTCTTGGTGCTTCTTCTTCTTCTTCTTCCCGTACATTTTTTTTTTATGTCACTTTTATCTGGGTCCTTGACGATCTCGTTATCGATTTCCAGCAACACTACCATAGAATTGGGCTACACCATAAGAGAATTCATGGTAGAATTTTAGAAGTCTTACAGACTGTGTGTGACAAATTTATGAGATTTTTTTACTATTTATAAAGGTTTTATTTCATGGATTGACATTATCCCATTTGAATAGTTCTCTTGCTTTTTCAATTTGATTCCATGTAATTGTAAAAAAAAACGGCGAGACACCGTAATCAAAATTCCATGAATCTAAATAGATTTACTGGGTACAACTGAGAACATATGTCACATGGCATCATTTCCTGGACATATATCGAAAATCCGTCGCCGGAATCAGATCGTCGTCACCGTCGCCGAGATGGATCCGAGGGATGATAAACCCTATATTTTGGAGGAATTCGGTTTTTACGGTTTTGAGGGATGTGCGCCGTCATTTAATACTTAGTAACACCCAGTTACACTTAGTTTTACCCAGTTTTTTAGTTGTGCATATTTGTTTAATATTTGCAAAAACAAAAACAAAAAACAAGAATATACATTATCCCCACATAAAGAGGTCTAACCCAATCAAAGAATGCCACCTAATTAAGTCATGTGCGCCGTTATTAAGACATGTGAGCCGTCATTTAACAATTAATAACACCCAGTTACACTTAGTTTTACCCAGTTTTTTAGTTATGCATATTTGTACTTTTGGTGATTTAGATAATTTTTAGTTTTACAATACTATGGAAAAGAAATTTTTAGTTGTACAACTTATTTTTGGTAATAGAAACATATTTCTTTAGTTACCATGTCAAAATATTTTGAATATCACAATTCTTCTCAATATTTGCATCATAAAGTAAGCAACACTATGAAAACATACATAAAAGTGTAATGTGATACATGGAAGATTGTGAAAATTGTATTCGACAATTCGTTTTAAATTTACTTATATTTGAAAAATTAAATTGTAACTAAATAACAAGTTAAGTCTTTTAAATTATGTCATTCCATATTTTAATTTTTATGATATCAAATAATATTTAAAATATATTAAATAAAAAATATATTTAAAAACTAGTTTAAATTTATTTATATTTGGAAAATTAAATTGTAGATAAATAACAAATTAAGTCTTTTAAATTATGTCATTCCATATTTTAATTTTTATGATATCAAATAATATTTAATAAAAGCTATATTTAAATACTAGTTTAAATTTACTTATATTTAGGAAATTAAATTGTAGATAAATAACAAATTAAGTCTTTTAAATTATGTCATTCCATATTTTAATTTTTATGATATCAAATAATATTTAAAATATATTTAATCGCGTTAAATTATGTCATTCCATATTTTAAATACTATCCAGTTGTACTCAGTTTTACCCAATTGTACTTAGTGTTCCCAATAAATCTGTACTACCCAATTGTACTCAGTTTTACCCAGGTGTTCTAAGTCTGCATTTTTCAATTCTTGTCCGAAATGCACTAATCCTCTACGATTCAACAATTGTGAGTCTACATTACTTAATCTAATCAACCCATCCAAGATACTATCGCTAACAAATAAGATAATGAATTTGATCCAAGATAATGGGAGATATTGTTCCTTCAATGATGGAGGAACGCGAAAGACAAGAAACAGAAATCGCGATTTTGTTTTTTTTTTAATTAAATTAAATTAGTTTAGAGCGTTTTGGTAATTTACCACTTCAATAAAGGTTAGAGGGTTACATGAAAAAAATTTCTGGTGTTGAGAATAGGTATTGAAAGAAAAGATTTTATAAGATTAACGCCCTGAAAGAATGCTCTTGTGTTTGTATACACGAATTTTTTTTTGATTTTTTTACTTAAATGAGTGATAAAATTAGGACCGCATGGTGGACTGCTCCACCCACTCTATACACATTCAAGGCCTAAGTCTATGATTCATTTACCAAACTCAAATCCAAATTCATATATTAATCCCAATACCAAATCTTGTTTGGTTTGATTCGACAATGCACTCACTTGAGAGTAAGTTTTTTTGGCTCCAATATACCATAATGTATTCATAAGTATACATTATGACTTCTCCATAAATATACAAGAGAACTTTCACATCATGCACCCTGTGGGATATTTACTAAATATATATATATATATATATATATATATATATATATATATAATAGTAATTTTTCTCTTCATATGAAATCTCTACGTCATCATTTTAAAACTTCTACATCATGAAAAAAGTAATTATTAAATATAATAATTTAATAAATTTTTGTAGTCTTCTATTTATTACTTTGTATGTATTACCACACAACAAATTTTTTATACAATACCAGAAAACTAAATAAAGATTAGAAAAACTAAAACTGAAATATTGAATATATATATATATATATACAAATTCTTCCAACTTTAATTAGTATTCAACAAGGTATTATTTTTCTCTCCATCTAAAATCCTTACATAAAAAAAAATTATAGTATATTCAATTAAAAATTACTTAATCCATGTCAATTTATATTTTATATTCATTTAATAAAATATAATAATTAAATATAAAAGTGTGTGAATTTATGAATACAACAAAAATATTTTTTCAAATATTTTTAACCCAACTATAATTTTATTCAAATTTTTTTTTGAAAAATAATTGTTATTTGGTTTGGTCGTATGTGGATACTTTCACAAAGTTCATCTCAATTTTACAACATCAAATAAGTGAACTAGTCAGATTAAGTGCAAATACTCTTGAACATCTTTTTTAGTTAATCAATATTTAATGGGATGCTTATTGAAATAACCTCAAATTTGAGGTCAATTGCAAATGTAACCTCCTCTTTCTCTGTTCTTAAAATTCTATCAAACCAACCATAAAAGTTAATTTATTTACAAAACTGCCATTATATTTGAATTATTTTTTTTTCTTTTTAAAATCAGATATTCAAAACTATCAAATAAACACCCAAATATATCAATTTATTTACAAAAATACCATTATCATCAATATTTTCAACCACCATGAACAACCAAAACCAAGTTCTAAATGCTTCTCCAACTGATTTTTCGTGGATTAGAGCTTCATTGGTGAGCTCATAACTTCTTCCTCACCCATTTCCTCTCCAATTTCATCCAAAAAAACTCTCTAAATTTGGTTTTCAGAATTTTTTCTCTCATAATCTATCAATTTTCAATGGTTCTTGCATAAACGATGGTTGGACTTCTTTTTTAAGAGTCATATTAGAAGTTTCAAGGGCTTGACGGAACTGAAAACCGAGCTCTACGGCGGAAACGGAGCTAAAATTGTGTTTTTCGATCTGGTAGACTGCACCAGAAGTCTACTAGTCAATAAAAGGTTAGATTTGCAATTGACTATTTTTAAAAATATTCAAAGTAGACTGCTTATGAAGTCTACTTGTTTTCCTTTGATAACAAAAAAAAAATACTAGTAGATTGCACATGAAGTCTACTTGAAAATGGGTTAGTTTTGCATTTGACCAAAACTTTGACTTTATAGAGTAGACTTCTCCAATAGACTCCTCCAGTAGACTGCAAATAGAGTCTACTGAAAGGTTATTTCTGGTATTGACCAGATTGTTGACTTTTTTAGTAGACTGCATCAGAAGTCTGTTATGTACGGACATGTTAGTTTTGCGTTTGACCAAAATCTCAAACATTGACGAAGAAAAACATTTATCAGTAGACTTCTTATGCAGTCTACTATTGTTTAAATAAACTAGTAGACTTCTTAAATAAATCAGTAGACTTCTTAAATTAGTAGTAGACTGCAAAAGAAGTCTACTCATAAATGTTTGGTCAAACACAAAACTAAAAGTTAACAATTAGGTCAATTGCAAATGTAACATGGCCTTTTGAGTAGACTTCCCTTGCAGTCTACTAGTAGACTTCTCTAGAGAAGTCTACCAGTAGATTGCAAGAGAAGTCTACTGAAAAAGTCAAACTTTGGTCAATTGCAAAAATAACATTTTTATTTAGTAGACTTAATAGAGAAGTCTACTGAAAAAAGTCAAATTCTGGTCAAATACAAAAATAACCTAATAGACTACTAGTGAAGTCTACTAGCGTTTATCTTAATTGCAAAAATAACCCATTACCAGTAGACTTCATAGAGAAGTCTACAGATTTTATTTTTTTATAAATGCATTTAAAACTTATTTATAATAAAAAATTTAGATTTTTTTTCTCCCACATGTTTGTTATCTAATGTGTTTCCTTGTGTGTGAATTTGACATATTTAGGTGCAATATTTATTGTATAAATCAATTTTCTTGTTTTACTAGTACTTAGCTATTGTTGGTAGACTTCTCTATGAATTCTACCAGTAGATTTCATAGAGAAGTCTACAAATTTAATTTTTTATAAATGCATTTAAAACTTATTTATAATGAATTTTTTAGATTTTCTTTCTCCCACATGTTTGTTATCTAATGTGTTTCCTTGTGTGTGAATTTGATATATTTTAGGTGCAATATTCATTGTATAAATCAATTTTCTTATTTTAGTAGTACTTAAGTGTTGTTGGTATACTTCATAGAGAAGTCTACAAATTTAATGTTTTTTATAAATGCATTTAAAACTTATTTATAATGAATTTCTTAGATTTTTTTTTTCACATGTGTGTTATCTAATGTGTTTCTTTGTGTATGAATTTATCATATTTAGGTGCAATATTTATTGTATAAATCAATTTTTTTGTTTGAGTAGTACTTAGGTGTTTGTTGGTAGACTTCATAGAGAAATCTACAGATTTAATTCTTTTTTAAATGCATTTAAAACTTATTTATAATGAATTTTTTAGATTTTTTTTTCTTCACATTTGTGTTATCTAATGTGTTTCCTTGTGTACGAATTTGACATATTTAGGTGCAATATTTATTGTATAAATTAATTTTGTTGTTTGAGTAGTACTTAGGTGTTGTTGGTAGACTTCTCTATGAAGTCTACCACCAGACTTCACAGAGAAGTCTACCAGCAGAGAGAAGTCTACCAGCAGACTTCACAGAGAAGTCTACTAGAAGACTTCAGAGAAGTCTACCAGCAGACTTTAGAGAACTCTACCAGCAGACTTTAGAGAAGTCTACCAGCAGACTCCAAAGAGAAGTCTACCAATAGAGAGAAGTCTACCAGTAGACTTCATAGAGAAGTCTACCAGCAGAGAGAAGACTTCAAAGAGAAGTCTACCAGCAGACTTCAAAGAGAAGTCTACCAGCAGACTTTAAAGAGAAGTCTACCAGCAGACTTCACAGAGAAATCTACCAAGAGACTTCTTCACAGCAAATTTAATAATATAATAATGAAAAATATTTTTTTAGTGTAAAATTTGGTGTGATTTCAACACCAAATTTAGTGCATTGGTTGGAGTTGTCCTGAGTCTAAAAATGTTTTAGAGAGATTTTTTTTCAGTTTCATTTCATTTGATGTTTTCCAAGTTTTATGAATATTTTAAATTTTGTATTGTCACTTTTATAATTTGGCTGAATTATTTTAAATTAATTAGTAAGAGTTGTTTCAAAAAAAAAATTTTAATCTTTTGTATCTTAACCTAAATATCTTATATTTTTGACCAAATATCTTATATTTTCTACGAAATACTAGAGAACATAGACATATATACGCATTCACAAAACATTACGAGTAATCTATTGCATAAGTGGGAACCATGGACTTGTGTCGAGAGTCGACACCACTAATTATAGCTTTAGAGAAAGTAATTACAAAGGGAGTGAGTGAGAAATAAAGAGAATGAGATCTAAATTAGGAGAAGTAAAGACAAGTGGACTTAATCCAATATTCCCATTTGATGCCATAAGAGATTTCCTCTTGATAATTTGACTTCCTTCCGCATTTTTTACAGCTTATTGTTCCATTTTCCTCCAAAAAAAAAAGCCGAGTCACCAAGCTTCCTCTTTCTGAAATTTTCCAGCACTGCCAAAACTCAAGGACCTCAGCAGCATCACTCGACTGAAATGAGTAAAAATAGAATAATTTTAAACTAACAATTAAGCTTATTGGCAAAAATAAAAAATAATAATACCATGCTAGAAGCTTATCATCTCCACCACGAACCATGAAAATAACTTCTTTTAGAGAAGCAAGTAAGTCGTTCAAGAGGACACTGTAGATTCCCTCATTTTTCATCTCCTTTGACCCAAAAGCAGAAAAGAAATTTTGTAGCGCACAAGGAACTTGTTCTCCCATGTCATCTTGATATGGTTGGTCATTGTGCTTTAAATCTTCTTTAAGAACCTTAATGTTCTCTCCAGAGAAAAGATCGAGTTCCTCCCTGCAAAAAACAGAATAAGAATACAGAATAAAAATGAACCAAATACGAAACATATGCAGATAAACATAAAAGAAAAAAACCTTTTATCAGAAGCAGCAAGAATTTGCAACTCTGTGGTGTCTATAGAAACCAATTTCTTAACTCCCTTAGAACGTAACATATCCTTCTTCATGAGCTTCAGATTCTCTTCAGATAAAGATTGCAGCAAAGCGACTTGGCCACAATCTTCATGAATGGGAGGATCGGTTTGTGTCTGGCTGCTTCTGTAACATCCCGGTTTCAGGAACTATGTGATGCATGCGGAGAGGCTTAAGAGAATTGATTTGGCTACCTATATCACCAAAGTGCACTTATCTTTTCCGTCACACATCCAGAGAGAACTCCAGAGTTAAGCGTGCGTGGGCTGGAGCAATTTAAGGATGGGTGACCTACTCGAAAGTAATTTCCAGTACCGTGTGAGTGAGGACAAAACACGGGGAAAGATCACGTGGTGATTTGCAGGGTCAGTAAACAAGTCTTTCAAGTCTCCCGGACTAACGTACCGACCGTTGGACAGGAGTGGGCCCACGGACCGAGAGTGGGCGTGGGGCCCATTGGGAGATGAGGATTTCTCTTGAGGGGATGAGGATTTCCCCTGTATGTTATTGAGAGATGAGGATTTCTCTCGAAGGGATGAGGATTTCTCCTGCATACCGATAGCTCGACGGCGGTCGGGGCGTTACAGCTTCGAACGATTTGGCCACTCTTCCATATGAGTTACACGATATCATCTTCACCCCTGATTGCAAACAAAAATCCTAAAATTAGATTAAGATTCATCATCAACAAATATTGCACAAGATTGAAGATTACATGATAGTTTTAAAAAAAAACAGAGAGGAATGTTACATGATGGGTTTTCTTGTGAGAAGAATCTGGAATTATCTTGATTCATATCTTTGAGACAAAAAGATTTGTATAAAAAAAGCGCATAAACAAATTTTCGGACATTGTGAATTGTACGTTTCCTTGAGAAGGAAAAAGAATCTAGAAAATGAGAGAATTTGTTAAAAGGAAGAAGAAGATGCGGTGGGGGGAGTAGAGATCCGACCGTCGTGATTCTGCTCTGGCGATCTGGACCTCCTCGAAGAAGAAGAAGAATAATGTAACGCTCGTGAACCAAAAAGTGGATTTTTGGTGGTGTCGATCGACACAGGGTGTGTGTGTCGATCGACACGGGGTTAAATTAGACCGGTAGGTTCGGTTTAATTGGCTGGTTTGGTGGGCCGGTTTAGGGAACCCTAGGGTTTGATATAAAAGGCAGAAACAGTTCTGGCCGTTTTTGGTTCTTCAAAAGCAGAATTCAGAGAGAATTGTTAGAGTTTGTGTGTTCTTGAGCTGGGGATTTCGTAGGAGGCTGTTGGGAATGAGGAAGGATTGTTGCTAGGTGGATTCGGATCTGGGAGGGACGAATCAGAGGCTGTTCTTCGTCGTTCTTCATCCTTTTCAATCCTAATTAAGGTGAGTGCGTGACCGTAGGCTTGTATAAGTATAGGGAGTCAATGGAATATGACTGCTTGGTGGTTTTGTGTGTTTGTGTGTGGATTTGTGCAGGAGACTCGACGGATCGCATCAGATTCGAGTCGTGTGAGGATTGACTCGTTTCTGGGTTTTGCGACGTCGTGTCGATCGACACGAGGCCTGTGTTCTTCGACACCTAGTGGTTGTGTCGATCGACACAGTGAGGCCTGTTGATCGACACGAGGCCTGTGTTCTTCGACACCTAGTGGTTGTGTCGATCGACACAGTGAGGCCTGTCGATCGACACGGTGTATTCTGGACTGGTTTTGTTGCTTGGTCGTGTATGCTTGTTTCTGTGATCATCCTGGTATTGTGTTGGTTGTTTATACTTGTATTTAAATAGCCTGTAGACGGGATGACAGCGTCGCTGAGTATTTGTGATATTACTCACGCAACTCTTTTTGCCATGTGTTGCAGGTAAAGAGAAATTGTGATCGTGGAATCGTGGCGAGGAAGAAGAGATGATTTAGGGTCTCACTTGGATTGTCGTTCTATGGAATTGTTAGGTTGTTAGTCATTAGATATTGTTTATTGATATTGGTTGATTGGTTGAACTGGTTTGCTATTTAATAAAGTATGGAGTTGTTAAATTGGAAATGTTGTTGATGTTATTGTTCCGCGTTGCTTGGTTGTTGACCCATTGAGGATTATTATCTGTGATGATAATAATCTGGAGGGAAAAATTTTGAATTTTTGGGTCGGGTCGTTTCAGTTTGGTATCAGAGCCCTAGCGGTTCCAGGGCGGGTACGATTGATTGATTAGGATTTAATTGATTGATTGTTGTGTGGGTATGGAGTCTTAGATCATCTCTCCCGAGCCTTTAACGAGATTCCACGGTATGTGTTTGTTGATTTTCTGTTGTTCTAGTACTTAGTAGTCTGCTGTGAGTGCAGAGTGATGGCTAGAGGTGCTAGAGGCAGAGGTCGTGGGGGCCGTGGGGGCCGAGGTGGTCGTGGTGGGCGCGGGCGAGGACTGCAGGTTGAGTCTGATGCCGCGAGTGTGACCCAGGAGACCACGCAGAAGCATGTGGTGGACTCGCAGGCGTTTCAGGAGGGGTCTGTGGGTGAGACTGCTACGGGTGCCAGCGTGAGGGCTGGTGGGGCCAGTGTGGGTCCCGAGGTAGCCGGTGGTTCGGGGGGCCCGGGTGGGGGTGCTCCCGTAGGTGTGGCCCAAGACCGAGATGATCGTCTGGCGGATCTGCTACAGTTGATTCTGGAGGGGTTACCGGGTGGGGTGCCGGCTCCGGGTCAGTTTCCAGGAGTTCAGCCGGGGATGGCTGGTGTTCAGCCAGTAGTGGTGGGTGTTCAGCCGGGTGTGGCTGAGGTGCAGCCGGTTGTGGCGGTTGCGGAGGAGCTCCCATCCTACCTGAGGATGATGGAGCAGATGCAGAGGATTGGCACCGGTTTTTTATCGGGTGGTGCCAAGCCAGAGGAGGCCGATGAGTGGCGGCGGAGATTGGAGCGTAACTTTCGCTCGATCAGGTGTCCAGAGGGATACAGGGTGGACCTAGCGGTTCACTATTTGGATGGTGACGCGCATCTCTGGTGAAGGGGCGTCGAGACTAGGCGGGTACAGGCCGAGATGGCTTGGGAGGATTTCTTGGCTGAGTTTAATGCTAAGTATTTCCCACAGGAGGCGGTGGACCAGATGGAGTCGAGGTTTCTGAACCTGACTCAGGGAGGTCGGACTGTGAGGGAGTTTGATATGGAGTTCAGCCGACTCCTGGTACATGCTGGTAGGAGGATGGAGGGTGAGTAGGCCCAGGTGAGGAGGTTCCTCGGGGGACTTCGTACCGAGCTGAGGACTCGCTGCAGGGCGAGTAAATTCACCACAAGGGCAGAGCTGGTGGAGACTGCGGCTGCGATTGAGGAGGACCTCAGGGAGCAGGTGGTGGTGGTTAGTCCACCGGTGCAGCAGCAGCAGTCGAGGAGATCTCAGCAGCAGACAGGATCGGGCAAGGGTGACAAGCCTGTTCAGGGTCAGAAGAGGAAGTGGGAGAGCACTTCCGGGGCCAGTCAGGGTGGACAGAGTGGTCCAGGATGTTTCGGGTGCGGGAGCTTGGGTCACAAGGTGGCCAGTTGTCCGCAGAGAAGTGCAGCACGGAGTGCTCAGGTGTGCTATCACTGCAGGGAGCCGGGGCACATTAAGCCCAAAGTGTCCGAAGCTGCAGCAGATGCAGTAGCGGCAGTGCAGCCATTGGCGGTTCAGCCCTTGGCTCAGATTGCAGCGGCGCCGCGGGTTTTCACGTCGGCAGAGGCGGGCGGCTCTAGTGCCAGACCGACCACAGGTATATTTTCAAACTTACCTTTGTAAAAAATTTTTGGGTCAATTCTTGTGGTTATTGAATTTAGTCTGTTAAGAAATTGTGTGTCTGCGCTAGAGTGTCGGGTCTTAAAGCACATGGGATTTGTGCAGGGACTTTAGTTGTGGGCGGATGTGAGTCCCACGTGTTGTTCGATTCGGGAGCTACGAATAGCTTCATTACTCCGGAGTGCGCGGAGGGCAGCAGGATCCGGAGCGATTCCGAAAAACAGCCGGGAGTAGTTAAGGTTGCTGGAGGCCAGATGTTGGCTACGTTCGGGCGGGCTCGAGAGGTGGATGTTCTGGTGGCAGGAGAGTCGATGCCAGCAGATTTGGTTATTAGTCCGGTGGAGCTGTATGATGTCATCCTCAGGATGGATTGGTTGGATCGGTATAGGGTTCATCTGGATTGTCATCAAGGACGTGTAGTGTTTGAGCGAGAGGCTGGGAGGTTGGTGTTTCAGGGGGTGAGACCGACTTCTGGAAGTCTTATGATTTCAGCGATACAGGCCGAGCAGTTGATTGGGAAAGACTGTGAGGCGTATCTGGCGACGATAGTGATGCCAGAGGCTGTTGGAGAGGTTGCAGTTGGGTTTTTCGGGATTTTCAAGATGTGTTCTAATCGTTGTTGGGTTTGCCACCGTCGCGGTCGGATCCATTTACGATTGAGTTGGAATCCGGAACAGCTCCGATATCCAAGGCACCTTACCGTATGGCTCCAGCAGAGATGGCAGAACTAAAGAAGCAGCTGGATGATCTGTTGGGGAAGGGTTTCATCCGGCCTAGTGTTTCACCGTGGGGAGCACCGGTGTTGTTTGTGAAGAAGAAGGATGGGAGTTTCCGGTTGTGTATCGACTATCGGGGGCTTAACCGAGTCACTGTGAAGAACAGGTATCCTCTACCGCGCATTGATGAGTTGTTGGATCAGTTGCGAGGGGCTACTTGGTTCTCCAAGATAGACTTGGCGTCGGGTTACCATCAGATTCCGATCGATGAGGCGGATGTCAGGAAGATGGCCTTTCGGACGAGGTACGGGCATTATGAGTTTGTGGTGATGCCGTTTGGTTTGACGAATGCACCAGCAGCGTTCATGCGGTTGATGAACGGGGTATTCCAGGAGTATCTGGATGTGTTCGTGATCATCTTCATTGATGATATTCTGGTATATTCGAGGAGTCCAGAGGAGCACGAGGTGCATCTGAGGTTGGTTCTGGAGAAGCTGCAGGAGCAGAAGCTGTACGCGAAGCTGAGTAAGTGTAGTTTCTGGCAGCGAGAGATGAGCTTTCTTGGCCACGTTGTGTCTGCAGAGGGAGTGTCTGTGGATCCGGCTAAGATAGAGCCTATCAGAGGTTGGCCTAGACCGAGAAACGCCACCGAGATCAGGAGTTTTCTTGGGTTGGCAGGTTATTACCGGAGGTTCGTCAAAGGATTCGCGAGTATGGCGCAGTCGATGACGAAGCTAATAGGGAAGGATGTCCCTTTTTTTTGTCTTTAGCTTGTGAGGAAAGTTTCGGGAAGCTGAAGGAGATGCTGACCAGTACACCTGTATTGGCGTTACCCGAGCCGGGTAAGCCTTATGTGGTGTATAGAGACGCCTCGGGAGTTGGTCTGGGTTGTATGCTGATGCAGCAGGGGAAGGTTATTGCGTATGCTTCGAGGCAGTTGAGGAAGCACGAGTGCAATTACCCTACCCATGACTTGGAGTTGGCTGCAGTTATCTTTGCACTTAAGATCTGGAGGTCTTATCTGTATGGCGGGAAGGTGCAGATATTGACAGACCACAAGAGTCTGAAGTATTTCTTCACTCAGCCGGAGCTGAACCAGAGACAGAGGCGCTGGATGGAGTTAGTTGCAGACTATGACCTAGAGATTGGGTACCATCCGGGTAAGGCTAATCTGGTTGTAGATACTTGCTGACACCGAGGGGGTGTGTCGATCGACACGAGGCCTGTGTTCTTCGACACCTAGTGGTTGTGTCGATCGACACAGTGAGGCCTGTCGATCGACACGAGGCCTATGTTCTTCGACACCTAGTGGTTGTGTCGATCGACACAGTGAGGCCTATCGATCGACACGGTGTATTCTGGACTGGTTTTGTTGCTTGGTCGTGTATGCTTGTTTCTGTGATCATCCTGGTATTGTGTTGGTTGTTTATACTTGTATTTAAATAGCCTGTAGACGGGATGACCGCATCGCTGAGTATTTGTGATATTACTCACGCAACTCTTTTTGTCATGTGTTGCAGGTAAAGAGAAATTGTGATCGTGGAATCGTGGCGAGGAAGAAGAGATGATTTAGGGTCTCACTTGGATTGTCGTTCTATGGAATTGTTAGGTTGTTAGTCATTAGATATTGTTTATTGATATTGGTTGATTGGTTGAACTGGTTTGCTATTTAATAAAGTATGGAGTTGTTAAATTGGAAATGTTGTTGATGTTATTGTTCCGCGTTGCTTGGTTGTTGACCCATTGAGGATTATTATCTGTGATAATAATAATCTGGAGGGAAAAATTTTGAATTTTTGGGTCGGGTCGTTTCAAATAATAAGAAGAAATAGGCAAGTGGAGAGTCAGATCTAGATCTGGGGTGAGAAGATGATTAGGCTAGGTTAATTTTTTTTTAAAAATCAAATTTTTAAAATGTTTTAATTTTTAAAAAAAAAAATCAAAATTTTCAAATTTTTTAATTTTTTTTTTTTTAAAATTCAAATTTTTCATATGTTTTTGAAAAAATCAAATTTGCCTCCATATGTTAGTAGACTTCTAAATGCAGTTTTCTAAATGCAGTTTTAATTCTTTTAGTAGACTTTTGGAGAAGTCTACTGGAGAACTCTTGTAGACTTCTCCAGTAGCCTTCTTATGTAGACTTCTATTATTGACATCTCTTGTAGACTTCTCTAGTAGACTTCTCGAGAAGTCTACTAGAGAAGTCTACTGGAGAAGTCTACTAGAGAAATCTATTAGAAAAATCTACTGGAGAAATTTATAGAGAAGTCTACAAGAGAAGTCTACTGGAGAAGTGTACTAGAGAAGTCTACAAGAGAAGTCTACTGAAGAAATCTACTGGAAAAATCTACTGAAGAAATTTATAGAGAAGTCTACAAGAGAAGTCTACGGGAGAAGTCTACTAGAGAAGTCTACTAGAGAAGTTTACTAGAGAAGTCTACTAGAGAAATCTACTGGAAAAATCTACTGGAAAAATTTTCTGGAGAAATTTATAGAGAAGTCTACACATCCTATAAATGAAGTCTACTTCACATAAATCGATTATTTTCAATGATTATTCGAAATCCTTATACCAAAATTATTCCAAACATTCAAAACGTATAATATATTCACAATTTAATACTTTTATGCAAATTTGACATTTTAAATATAAAAATAATAAACCCTAATTTTAACCCTAAGTGTAAAAATATGTTTGCAACCTTTGATGTACCTTATTTGGTAATCCTAGTATGTATTTCATTCATAACCTAATTTGTCTAAGTATGTTTAATTTTGTGAAATTTTATTTTTCACACCTCACAATTGTTTATAGTAGGGTCATCAATCAAAATTTTTTATCAAAATATTTTTTGTTAATTTATAAATTTAAGTTTAAAATATAATTATATAATAGACTGCTGAAGTAGTCTACTAAACCACAAAAGTATTTTTCATAACCTAATTTGTCTAAGTAGGTTTAAGTATGTTTAATTTTGTGAAATTTTATTTTTTATACTTCACAATTGTTTATAGTAAGGTCATCAATCAAAATTTTTTATCAAAATATTTTTTGTTAATTTATAAATTTAATTTTAAAATATAATTATATAGTAGACTGCTTTGGTAGTCTACTAAACCCCCTCGAGTAGACTTCTATATTACTCAGCAGACTTCTCTAGGTTAAAACAGTCATTATGCCTCCATTTTATTGTTTGGTCATAAAGGATGTAGTTGTAATTTCACTACCTCTTTGGGTTATTTTTCTCAAACATGAGATATGTGGGTTACACTTGTATTTTAAATCAATTTAGGGGTCATTTTTTGTAACCAGGTCATATTTAATCTAAATTTTTTACTAAAATTTAATAAATAATCAAATAACTATATATATATATATATATATACACATATAAGAAACACAAAAAAATGTAAGATAAATTATATACGAAAAGGAATTATTTCCAAAGATCAAAATTATATAAACTCGCAAGATGAAGATAAAGGAGAAAATAAAATGATAAGAAATCATATTGTAGAGAGATTATAAAATAGTTGATAATTATTTATTGTCAAAATATTAATTGGTTATTTAGATCACATGATTTATTTAATAAAAAAACTCTATTTAGATAATAAAGTTTTAACCAAATATATCTAAAATAGTAACCACGGTCTTGATATGATTGAGAATCATTTCATATTTTCGTGTAGTATAAATAAGAGAAATAATTTATCATATTCAAATTCAATATTATTTGGTATGTAGAGAGAATAATTACTTTTTCAAACACAAATACTAAACTAGTAAATAAATCAAATTTCTTATCACCAAATTTAATAAAACTGTAAATCAAAAGCTCGCGCATCACGCAGATAATATTATAGTATTTATAGTTAGCCAAATATTTAAGCTTTACAAGCTTTCCAAATCATTGAATTTGGATCAATATTTCTCATCCAAATGAACTTCTATTTTGACAAACGAGTACATTACATCATAGTGCTCATCACAATGAAACCAACGAGTCTAAGTTCCGGTCATTCCGATAACTAAATTATCCGGAAATGCCACCGAAATATTTGCCAATACCACTGTAAAAAATATTACTTTTATTGATACAGAAAAAAAAAAAGTTCCAACAGTAGCGAAAACCATCAACTTATGAGTCCAAATCTTTTGCATCACCCAAGGTACTTTATGATGATAGGAAAATTAGGTGCAATACATACTTTTCTTAAATAGATCTTGTTATTAAAGTCGTCATAGCTACAGCCTCAAACTCGGAGATGAAAGATCTTAATTTGTTTTCTGATTCTCTAGCTCTTGTAACCCGTCTCAATAGCAGAGATAAAAACATTTTCTTCGACATTTGTTGTCTGATGCGATTCCTTTCGTCTTTTATCCGTTTCATTCATGTTCCTTGTATGGCGAATGTGCATGCTGGTACATTTGGCTAAAGAGGCCCTGCGACTCCTTAGTTTTTCCTCTGTGTTAAAAACCTTTCATCGAATTAATCAACTTTTTTTGCCCAAAAAAGTAGTTGACGTCGGCCATGTATACATTGAACTCCATTTTGACGAAAATGGTCTCCACACGCATCATTTTCATCATTAACTCTTTTGTTTTATTTTTGTGCTCTAACTTTTTAGTTTATTGTATATTTTCATATAAATTGATTGGATCTTCAAATCTTACTAAAGAAAAAAACAAAATAAGATTTTTGTTTTTGTATACGTCATATATAGTTTAAAATTTATAATGCAAGTTTCAACTGTTTTCGTTAATTTTGAAAAATACAAATTGCATAGAATTGAACACTTCTTTACTATATTTACTTATTTAACGTGTTATAAGTTTATAACATGTAAATAACATATAATAGTTTGTATTGTGTGTAAAGTTAGGGGGAAAAATGTTTTCCTATATAAACTACATGTCTATTTTTCGAATATTGTGTTAAATTTATGTTATGAATCTAAAACTTAAAAAATTGTTTGTTAAAAATGATTTTTTTTTTAAAAATACCTGAAAAAAATAATACCTGATGAAAAATTAAAAACATCCTAATTTAAATCTTAGAATGTTATTTGGACATGTAAAATATAAATATAAAACAAAAATATAGTGTGTGATATTATATAAACAAAGCTTTTTTTTTTAACTGAATGTAAAATTATATTCAAACCCAAAACCCAAAACCCAAAACCCTTTTCACAAGAGATGCATAAAGATGCATTTTTATGTTTGAAATTTGTGAAAAAAAAATTAAGGTTAATAAACTGCAAGAGATTAGGAGATTCGTGTGGCAAACCACACCATTAACCCCTTATCATATAATCGAAGCTTTATAATTGTAATAATCAATTTTGTTCTTCAATGACCCAAAAAGTTTTTTTTTTTTTTTATGAACAGAATATCTTTTATTTTATGTTGTTTTATTGTTATTCATGTGCACCCACCGATATATGTATAAAAGGAATAAAATACTACGGTATTCAAAAAGGCCCAAAAATCCAAGAAAGATGGGCCCAGTTTTGGGTTGTAACGCATGACAACTACTCATGGACAAGTACACGTGAATACCATTTCCTTCCCTACGTATGAAACAAACCAAATTATTTTCCTCTAAATTATTTTTAGCTTAATACTTTCTTACACTTTAAGGATATTTTCCATGGACATAAATCAATAGTGACCGATAATACTATGTATTTCAATTTTATATTAGAAAAATTAATGGTTTTTGAGCTATCGACGACAAATGTACATGGCGAATAAGGCAAACAACCTAGCTTTGGAGTTTCTATTATAAAATACACTAGATTCTCATTCACACTATGTGCGGGAACATTCGTTGTATATGTTGTAAACTATACTTGGTTTTCGTATAATGTCATATATAATATATTCTAACATCAGAGATTGTATGTTTTTAGTATATAGATAGAATCGATTAATTTGAAATAATAAGGATTTTTGTTTTAGTTTGTAGGTAGAAATTCGAACCTGAATTTTCGTACCTTATATATCTCGTATTCCCATATGGGACATGTTTTCAATCCTGATTGGGAACGGGATAGGAGATGACGGAAACAAGAATTTTCGAAATCCCGTTTGACATAAATAAGTACATATTAAATTATATATATATATCTATTGTGAGATCATATATATATATATATATATGATATCATATATTACAACAGTAATTCACTTTCTTATTATTATTTTTTTTTTAGAGTTAAATATATACTTGAAATTTTTTATATTATTAGATTTATATTTGAGAAAATTGCTAAAAATGCTATTTTTTGGCAAAATCTTCAAAAAATGTCAATTTTGAATCTCTCAAAATACCATAAATCAATATTCATAAATGGAAAAATGACTAATTTGCCATCTTTCTCTCTCTCTCTAATGAGGAAGAAGAAAAATCCAGATCTCTCTCTTTGTCGGATCTTTCTCTCTCGCTGGATTTGTTGCAGGATATCTCTCTTTCTCTCCCCAGATCTCTCTCTCCTGATGAAGAAAAAGATAGTTGAGAAAAATGGAGATGGTGGTGGTTAAAGACCACGACAGTGACTATAGACAAAGACGGTGTTGGTGGTTGTAGACAAAAACAGAGACAGAGGTGGAAACAGCGATGGACAAAAAAAAAGAGACAGTTGTGGGGGACAAAAGCGATTGTGAACAAAACGGGTGATGGAAAAAGCGGTTGTGGACGAAATAGAGACAGATACGGTAGTGGACTAAAATGAAGATGGTCAGTGTTGACTGAGACAGTGGTTGACGATGACGGAGATGGTGACGGTGGACAAAACCGATATTGACAAAAATATATACCATGAAATCATAATTAAGAGTATAAGTGTCTTTTTGATTTCGTGAATAGTGATTTGTGGAATTTTTTCGAGGGTTTTGAATAAATGATATTTGTCAAACATTATTTCAAACAAATGGCATTTTTGGCAAAAATCCTTTATATTTTGTTTTGAGGTATTTATGTGGTTTACTTTATGTTTGATTTATTTGATTTCACTATGAGTTTCTATTTTAGACTTTAAACATTTATAGAATACAATTGAATGTTTTTTCTTAATATTGAACATGCTTTTAATGAATTAAAGAAGTACGTTAAAAACATATTTGCAATTTGCAATATCATTATATTTAACTTAGTATTTTTAAACCGGTTACTTTATAGGAATCCATGTACCATTTCCGTTCTATCCCGTTATATCCCGTTCCCATGTTGAATTTTAAATAGGGCACAAATGAGACATATTTTCTAGTCCCAAAAATCTCGTTTCGTCTTGTTCCCATGAAATTCCATCCCATATTCATGTTTACCCATCCCTATTATCCGGTCTAATAATCCGGGTCAACGAAATTACCAAATTATATTAAATACAATTTTCAAATTAGAACGTCTGCCTTTACTATTTTTCGTTCTTATGGTATTTTATAATATAAATCCGAATCAAAATTAATCTTGATATCCGATGTGGACTTTTAGTACACAATCATTTTTGTAATTTTAAATATTAATATTAGTTTAAAAATGGACTTTGCATCAATATTATTGGCGTAAATGAGTTTTCCTATAATCATCTCTCCACACTAAGATTTACATTTTTGGCGTTAAAATTGTATCACAATAAAAAATTTTAACTTGTTAACTAACAAATTAAATTAAAATATGTATGTATTTAAAAATAAAATAAAATAAAAATCAGAAAACCAATAAAATCAATAAAACAATAAAACAAATAAACCATTGATTAGTTTTAAAAGACACTTGGATCTTAGTTGGATGATGATAAGAAAAAGACATCGGCTATTTTTTTTTTTAAACACTTGAAAACTTTTTAGAGTAATTTACATATATATTATTATTTTATTTTTTATAATTTTTTATGATAAATCAATGGGTAACCCATGATCCTAATGAGTTTATCCACTAAATCCATAAATCTATTAGGGGTAACCCACCGAAGCTAATTGTAAAAAATTCTAACCATAATCTATTTAAATTATGGACGGGTTTAGGTAACATATGAGCATTGACCAATTTGACACACCTAAGTGTATGTTCATATGAGTTTATATTTTTGTTTAGACAAAGATCGAGTAGTTTCCAATAAAAATTTTTTTTTCAATGTTTTCTATTTTTTCAAATATAGTTTAGTAAATAGTTTTGTTGATATAAATAATACTCATATTTATCACTATAAATATATTATTTGATAAAATTTCTTAAATAACAGATCTTTCTATTTATTATGTAATAAATATACCACATTTTCAAGCAAACCCCTTATCTTTAAAAACTTTTTATTAAAAACTGACAAATTTAAGAATTTAGAAATTAATAGATGTTATTATAATTTACAATTATTCATTTTATGTGATCTAATTTTTAAACAAAATTTAATAAAGTGCAATAAACTTATTTCCAAATATAATTTTTAAATTTGGATGCCTATTAAATTACCTTTCATATACTCTTGCCGTTTCTCATTATGTTGGTCTTTTTCATAATATAAATTTAATTCAAAATTAATTTTGATATTGGATGTGAGATTTTTAACACATAATTTTTTTTACCGTTTTCAAATATTGATATGTGTTTAAAAAATGGGCTTTGGACCAATTTAAAAAAATGGTCAAACAAATCCGAATAAAAATGGTTAGACAAAAACAGAGACAGAGGTGAATTTTTTTTTTTTTTATCAACGGTTTTGATTAAAGCCTATCAAAGGCAAATAAGGTACACAATTTTACAAAAATCCATTAAAAGATAACAAAATATACAAATTTAGCCCATGACACATGTATACAAACGTGTAACTCTAGTCTTGAATGTTCAATACATGTGTGTTGAAAAGAAACATCAATGTTTATGTTGCTTCCAGCCGGATCTTCACCGCCGACGAAGCTTCTTGACTCTAGTTTCCCTCTGATGTTTCTATAGTGTACCATACATACCTTATGCATGAATCGCCGGACAGTGTTGGTCAGATCCAACAATAGTCGCCGGATCTTCAAGCCCAGGAATTGCAGGTAGATCTAGAGAGCATAATATTTATTGAGACGCTTTCCATCAGAAGACTCCAACCCAGCCTATTCTGATCTAAATCAATCGCACAAAACCTAAAACTCAATTTTCCAAAAATCCGAGAAACGAAACACAAAATCCGGAAATGAGATTTGATATAAATTAGAATTTATTATCTGAAAGAAAATATATCCGGAATAGTGATTTTTGGTTAACCTGAAATCTCAACTCTCTCTCTAAAAAAAAGATAAGGAAGAGAGAAGAGTTGCTAAAAAAATTTTAAACAAAATCAACAAAAACTAAGCTCGTAAACAAACACGTTGTGAAATAAGAAAAGAAATAAAGATCCACTGAACTTACCAATCTAGCAAAAAAAAAATTTTTTTGAAACTCCAATCTAGCAAAATTGGTCAATGCACTAAAACAAAATGGAATCTTCTTGCTACATCTCCATTTTCCTGAAAAAAAAAGAGAAAAAAATATTGATTAGAATTATTAGTTTCTTAACAAATTTAATAAGGATTTTACCAAAACAAAAAGAAAAAAATAAAAAATAAGATTTTAACTGTGTTTGATGATCGACAATTATGTTTTTTATATAGGATAAGATGATTACTCAACATAGTTCTAGGGTTTTCAAAATAAAATCTTTGAGAATCGTTTCATTTTTATCTATAAGGAAAGATTGAAATTATGTTTGTTGGCATATTCGATTATAACATATCTTATATTCTTTTGTTTTGGAGGAAGATTCGCATGATATATCTTTATTTGTGCTATTAATTAGTTTCAATTAATCTATTTTTGGAATGCAAATTATGAGAGAGATATTCTCGTCAAGAAAAAAGAGAGAAGATCTATGAGATTTTCAGTTGAAAGATTTTTGAGTGCACAATTTTATTTAAATATTGGCATATCAGTTTATCAATCTAGTAAAATCCGTTAGTATTTATGTAAAATTGTTAGCATTTTCAGAATATACAATATCTTTAAGATCAAAATCTTATATTGCATTTAAAATGTACATAAATGTTGGTGGGCTATATTAGATATAGGTTTAGAATATTATGGGCTAAATATTTTTGTGACCCATTTAATGATAAAAATATCTAATGAAATTACGAAAATGCATTAATGAAATTCGCGGGTCACAAACCGGATCTCAGAGGATCCACGCGTTTTTGTTGGATCCATTTAAGAAAATGTCCGAAATTGATCTCAAAATTACTCAAATTGCCATTGCATCTGGCCAAAATTACTCTTTTCAATTGAATCAATTTAGTTTTTAAGGCAATGTCAATTTCAGTAATATTTGAGTCGATTTTGGACATTCTCCTAAATGTATTTTTATTTTAATATTATAGAGATTATTAAACTCTTTGGATTCCGGATACAACCAAACAACATAGCTTTTTATTTGACTAACCTGATATTCAGCGAGTGCATAAAGAGGAAAAATTGGCGACGTTGTTGTTTTCGAAGATAAGAAGATAAATAGAGATCTATTTGGAGAAGAGAACGTGGCCAAGACAATTATGAACATTTAAGAAGGAAGGTTTGTCAAGCTATTAATATGAGGACAATCACAAATCGGAGAAAGAGAAACTGAGAGATACCGAAACGTTTTGTTTAAATCGTGAACGTCTGAAGAAAGCTAGAAGGTTTTATCAGGTATATATGTGTACCTGATCATGTCGCTATGTTGTAACGACGGTTGATTCGCCAATTGAAGTTCAAGTTTTCGTTACCGATGAGTTGCGAATTTTAGTAACCTTAGAATTTAGGTAACGGAGCCGCGAAGTGCAGATTGGATGTATATTAATCTGGTTCCTCAGATGGGCATTTAATCGTGTGTTTTTTTGGTTAATGATATGTGCAATTAAAAAATGACATGTCTTTAATCTGCATTACTATTGGCTGATTATTGTTTCCAATATTTTTGTCTAGTGGAGGCTCTTAGAATCAACAAAATCTTCCCCTTTTAAGAAGGAAGGTTAGCAAACAATATAAACTAGAGAGAGAAAAAGGGGCTAGATTTAGAGAGAGAAATAATGGTTGTAATGATACGATGAAGCTGGTATTTTCTGCAATTTTAATGGGAAGTAATTATTCTTCTCTATCATTCCCTACAAAAAATACAATATTATCTGCCTCGAATTTTTCCTTCTTTTTTTTTTTTTTTTTTGTGATAATGAATTCGTGTAGTTGAAGCATAACATTTGGTCGAGCAAAAGCACATCAGTTTTGGACCATCATCATGATCCACAAATATTTCTGTTTATAGTGTTTTGTTATTGACACCATTTTATGTACGTCGCATGAAAGATTTAAAAAAAAAAAAAACATTAAGAGTTGGGAAATGAAAACCTTAATATTATAGTCGTATATGCTTGTCTCGTATAGTCGTATATACACTCCATAATATTATAATTTTTTCTTTCTTAAAATGATGCCTTGTTGTGTGACAAAAAAATAAAATAAAATGATCCCTTGTTTTTTATAGGGTTTTTTTGCCCATTACAAAGTTTTATTTTGTAAATTTAACCTTTAACTAAAAAATGTATATCAAATTATCCAACTCAAAACGACATAGTTTTGATGGTAGATACACGGTTTTATACAATTTAAAAACATATACATGGACGAAAGTTATATTACGGATTACTTTTGAGTTGAATAATTTGACTTACATTTGTTTTAGATGAGAGTAAAATTTGCAAAAAAAAAAAATGTAAATTTTTTTCTTTTTTGCAGAAAACCTTTTTTATAACCCTATGCAATCACCAAGATTATTACACCAGTTCTACGATCGGATAGAAATAATAATAAATGAATGCATATTTTATAATGCATTCGTAGAGTTATGAAGTTATATATGTCGTGCTTGCATTTTCGAATATTCGATGGACCCAAATCCTTCCTAGAGTTATTTATTGACTTATTAATATATTTATTGATAACTGATCAACGTAATAAAAAATGTTTTTAAGGTGCGGCTGATCCAACAGATATTGTTCAATTGGCGACGAATGAATATTTGGCATGGACAGATGCACAACTGGCCTTATCGGAGGGGTCTGGTGTGCCAATAGGACAGCCTCTGTCACAGGTACAACCAACGGCAAATTTACGTTGTCAGGTAGACGGTTCATGGAAAGAGTCAGAGTCTACATCAGGTATAGGTTGGGTTTGCGTTCAAAGGAATTATATCGTCCTTCTGGGTGCGCAAGGGCTGAGAAACCGGAGGTCACCGGTGCTTTCGGAGCTGGAAGCTCTAATTTGGGCAATGTCATGCATATTGGAGAGAGGTTTGGAGTGCGAAGCTTTTGAGACAGACTGTTCAGATCTGGTGGATATGGCCCGAAAATAAGAGAAGTGGTACGTATTTTCTATCCCCTTGGTAAGATTCAGGGAGCTTCAAGATCGTCTGCCTCTTTTCTCACTGCAGCTTATCTTTCGTTCTCTTAAAAAAAAAAGATATCATGTGCAGATGCACACCCTAACCACCCCTAGGACCGGCTCTGTTTACACATCAACTTTTTTTACATTTTATTTTTTGGTTCGCATATACAATTCCACCATAATTATTTTTTTGACGAATGATTATCGTGATTTTGTAAATCAAAAATTAATGTCATTCTTTCAAATGAATTAATGGTTTTACACCAACAAATTTGAAATTCGATTTTTAGAGAATATGATTTATTAATAATTATGTAGATTAATAGAGACAAACAGATTTTCAACGTTGTGTTGTGCAAGTAGAACTGTTTGTCATGATGAGACGTTGGAAGGTAAAAATGTGAATCTATAAAAGTCAATTAATTGTTTGTTGTAAAATTTTTTATGTAATTGATCTCATAATTTGTAATAAAAAAAATTATAAATCATATATTAAAAAAATAAACTTTATAAAAATGTAAACTTTTTTTTAGTTACGACTGATAAATTCATGTATTCTTTGTGGGCATGTTGAAAAGTAGTATTTATAATTATAACTTTACAATTTAAAAACATCATTTTTTAATTGATTCTTGAACATTGAATGTCAAACATTCACTAGAAGTTAAAGAGTTAATAGATCATGAAAGCAAAGAGTTGGATATATATTAGAGAAAATTACTCAGATTATCACTATTAATTTTTAGCATGGTATACAACTTATACATTATCCATGTTATTTGTAATAATTATCTGCAAAAAAAAAAATCTTTTAGTTTATGATTTTGCCATTCGTTTTCCTTACAATTTTTAAGGCAAAGTTTGACTATCAATTTAATCCTTGACAAAATTACTCAAAAACAAATGCAATTAAAATATAAAAAGTGGGGAGATACCAAGCAAAGCTATCGTCAAACACAGGATACAAACCTTGAATGTTAAAGATATATGAACCCAAAGTGTTTAACAAATTATTTAATAAATACTGCATGGAGCAAAGTTCGTTTCGCGTTTCGGAAACGTTTCGGAAACGGAAACGCGATGGAAACGCGTTTCGTGAATATTCCATTTTGGAAACGTTTTGGAAATGTGTTTCCAGCACTGGAAACGTGGTTGGAAACGTAATTTTTTGTTTTGAAAACAAATTGGATAATATATTGAAAATATTTATTTGATGGAGCGAATGAAAATGAGAATGAAGATGATAGTTAAAATATTTAACTTTAAATGTTGTTCTCTTATCTTTAGTTAAACTATTTATAATAACTTTTGTATTGGATTTGTGTTGTTTAAAATATTTTAAGACCACTGATAATTTTTGTTTTGTGATATATATTTTAAGACCATTATATATATATACGTTTCCAAAACGTTTCCGTTTCCTTTTTTTAAAGAAAAATTATTTCTGCGTTTTTTAATGTTTCGTTTCTCCGTTTCCGTTTCTGTTTCTATGCATTTTAGGTATTTATTCGTATACAAAAGTAAAAGTCCTATTTCATTTTTTATTTGTTTTATTGGGACAAATGTTCGGAATGTCAATTTATGCCGACTCATTGCTAGTTAGGTTTTTATTTTCCGGTTTAAATTTGGTAATAATTCTGAGAGTGAAAGGAGTCTCCTTTTTGTCTGCTTCTGTTTCGTTTTTGAGTTTTATCGAGTAACACGCATATTCCTCCGTTACTTTTGCGATTTGCTTCTTCCTCTCATCTCTCATCTCTCATCTTACTCTTTTCTCCTTTTCTCAAATCTCTTTCCTTTTGATTTTTTCTTGGAGACAACGGATCCAATTGACAAGACTCTCTGTCTCAATCCATGGGGGTTTTTCAGATGCAGTTTCTCCTTCTTAACTAATCAGGTAATTTTCTTCCTGGTTTTTCGAATTACAACATCCGCCATTTGTCCAAATCAAAATTCGACTGTGTACGATTCTAGTGTGTCCGCCAAGTGTTTGTTGAAATTCCGGAGAGACAGAGAGAGGCTGGAATTGTGAGTTTTGTAGAAATGAAGGATTTTCCTTCTTGCTTTGGTGAGAATGGCGTTCAAGTTGCGGATTCATCGTCTTCAAACTCAGGGAAAAATGCCCAGAATTTGGTCACTTGCGTCTACCAGTGTCGTATTCGGGGAAGAAATTGCTTGATCACAGTCACATGGACTAAGAATCTGATGGGTCAGAGTGTAACCGTTGGAGTTGATGATTCATGTAACCAAAGTCTGTGTAAAGTCGAGATTAAGCCGTGGCTGTTCACTAAACGAAAAGGGTCAAAGAGTTTAGAGGCGTATTCTTGTAATATTGATGTTTTCTGGGATCTATCATCCGCAAAATTCGGATCAGGCCCTGAAGCTTTGGGAGGATTCTATTTGGGTGTTGTTGTAGACAAAGAGATGGTTCTGCTTCTTGGTGATATGAAAAAAGAAGCTTTCAAGAAGACCAACCCTTCTCCTTCATCTCTAGGTGCTGTGTTTATTGCCAGGAAAGAGCATGTCTTTGGTAAGAGAGTGTTTGCAACAAAAGCTCAGCTTTGCGCGGATGGGAAAATCCATGATCTTTTGATTGAATGTGACACGAGTCTCACTGATCCTTGTCTCATTGTTCGTGTGGATGGGAAGACATTGTTGCAGGTGAAGCGGCTTAAGTGGAAGTTTCGTGGAAACGATACAATAGTTGTTAATAGAATGGCTGTGGAAGTTCTATGGGATGTTCATAGCTGGCTCTTTGGGATGTCTCCAGCGGGAAATGCCGTGTTCATGTTCAGGACTTGCCAATCTAATGAGAAGAGCTTGTCTTTCTCACAGGACATGACAACAACAAACTCCAAGTCTCAAAGTTTTGGTTTTTCGTTGATTCTGTATGCTTGGAAGAACGAGTAGAGAAAAGAAAAGAGAGATTCTGGGTGCTAACAGAAAACCCTTTAAAGAGTCTTGTTGATTCCTTATCGACATTTGTTATTTATAGCATGGTGAATGGGTTGATTCATAATTGGTTTTTTTTTAAATATATTTCTCTACACAATGCTGGAACCAGATCAGTCCTTGACGAATGGAATCGCTGTATACATGAGTCACTTATGTCCTCTGTTTTGTTATTCAGGTCCATAGTACGAATACAAGTATGCCTCGTTTGCCTTACAGTCATTCTTCCTTTTCATTTTCTGCAGTTCCTTTGCCAGCTTATTACACTGGTCTTCTGATCTGTAGCTGGTGTATTTTCAGATTTTTTTTTAGCAAACTTTTGATTACCTTGGTTCTAATTATAGGTTGCTCACAAAGATTGTTTATAAAGGCATCTAAGGCTCTGGATATGTATGAAGATTCCTTAATTGTGAATCAGTAAGTGAGATGTTTCTTAGCTTTCACATTTCGATTATTTGCCTTACTTACTTTGGTATGCTTCTTTAGTCACACAAGACCAAGACCACATAAGTTTTCAATGTCAATCTTCGGACAAACCTAGAAGTCCTTAGTTTGGTCTGTTTTAAACATGAACTACTTGCAAATTATCATAAGAAATTGTCTAAAGCAATGCTCTTTAACGCTTTTTATTTGAAAATGCAAATTACAATTATGCAAGTGTCTTTGTGTGAAAGATTCTACTAATAACAACTTTAAAAGATTTTGAATTGTCAAAGTCACTTTGGGTGGGAGAGCAAGCAGCTTTATACTTCAAAAAAATCAGACCGCGCGCTGTTTAACTGAGAATCTCTGCAACTGCTTGTCGTTTTATGCCTCTCTCTCTCTCTCTCTCTTTGGTCAGGATAAGAAGTTTACAAGAAGACTCAAAGTGAGGAAGAAGAGTGCGTCTTTTGTGTTACAGCAACATTCTTTAGTGACATCATCCATCACATGTTTGCTTTTCTGTTTGAGTTGTGTGATTATAAATAAAAGCATGCCATGTGGTTACTCTAGCTTCCACCTTAGTCAAACTATACGGCCCACTTTAGTTACTGTGTAATATCTCCCGACCTACCCTCCTAACCGTTTTGTTGATTTTATTTCCTTCTAATCTTCGTTGATGGATACCTCCAAAGTCCTACCTCAAGGAGAGTCTTTCCCAATATGTAGCAGTCGCTGTCCTCGGAGTTGGAGATAGTGAGCATGTTCTTTTGTTTACCGATGCGACTAACAACCGCTGAATATTACTAGACGATAGTCTGTTGTTACCTCGCATGAGGGGAAAAATAGTTTAATCATCGAAGATATTATTTGACGGTTTGTACGGAATATTATTGAGTTTTTGTTCCTTCCCATATCCACTCAACTGCTTGGTTTAACACTTGTGGACCTTGTGGTTCCCTTTTAAGGGCGTGTGCACAGTTGCATATGGTGTAAATTTATAACATTAGTCCACGGTCGAGTTTTAATTAAAACAAAATTTAGGGAACTATGGTGGTGTGGAGATATCCGCATTGCTGAAGTATTAAACCGCCCCAGATAAGCTGTTGAGGGACGCATTCACCTTGTCGATTGATAATACTCAATCCGTAGGTGGATTCAATGTTTTTTATAACAACCACTGATATAAATTTTTTGATGTTAGAAGTACAAGACATAAAGAAAAACAATGAAAAACGTCACAAGTACTCTATTGTGCTTATGATTTGTTTCCTGTCTAACCATAAAAAATACCGTCATTTTCATAAAGATGGTGATCGCTTTTTGGAGCAAAGTTTCCTTTGGAAGTTATTTATCGCCAGTTTTATGTCTTTGTCTCATGTCTTGTCAATGATTTGAATAGATTCCTCAATGCTCTTGAAACTATGGGAGGAGCTATTCAACTAGCAAAAGATGTGGAATCAAGAAATGTTGCCTCGTGGAATGATCCACTAGATGCTTTGGTTTTTGGTGTTCACCAAGTAGGTCTATCTGGTTGGAAGCAAGAAGAATGTTTAGCCACTTGAAATGAACTCCTTGCTTGGCGAGAGAGAGACCTACTTGAAAAAGAAGTTTATTTTTTTCTCTCATTTATGTCAACTCAGTGACTCATTCTATGTAACTCCGACTTGTGAGACTAGTTTGCAGTTGTAAAATATATGCAAGCTATAATTAAATGCTCCTTATTTTTTTCATGAAAGAGGAGAGGATGAAAAAACCATTTGGGCCATGACTCATGAGGCTGAAAGCAACTCTTGATCGAGCACGGAGATTAACAGTAGAATATATTATTCTGATTTACTTCTTCAAATATTTCCTCCTAGTGTGGAGGTACGCATTATCATGTCTTACATTCTGTAATTAGTGATGCAACTTCTACTGTAGTCCCTAACATTTGCTTGATATATCAACTTTTAGGTAGAACCATGGTTTCTTCCTACGACTTAGTCGACCCAACACAAGGTCATGCAACCAAGTTTCCAAAACGCTCCTTTCACCATTTATAAAAAGAGGGGATCCAAAGAAAATGCTAGTTCAACCTAGGAGGACGTTTTGGTTCGTTCTATAATAGTTTGGTCCGTCCACTCGGAAACAATACTTGTACATACTCTTAATCATACCAAGACGCGCGAAGAGTGTAGTTAATTGTTAGATACGGGATACGTCTATTTTTCCCTAACCTGGTCACTGTTTTTGAGACAATAAAAAATCAGTTAGAAAAACTATGTATTCATGTGGTAGTGATTCTTCAACTGCTCTTAAGCACCAATGATTTCAGTTGATTTTTATGTTCATCAACCGGCCTTTCATGCATACATTGTTTTCGTAAGTATAACTATTTTTAATTTTGTTTAGACTTTAAGAAATGATCAGAACACAATATGTTGAATCAAACATATATTGCAGGTCCAATTTAATCTCATACCGAGAACCAGGAATCAAATCTTTAGTCACACGTGTGAGATTTGTTGTTCACGTGTGTAGAGAGATACTAGGTGAATTACAGGCTTTGCCGTTAAGAGCATTCTAGATATAAAAAGGAATGTGAGGGTTGTAAAAGGCAAACTTTTGTATTCTCTGATTCACTGGTTCTTGTATCTCTCTTAAGCTTTCAAATCTTGTGAGAAGCTAATGCTTGATTGATAGTGGATTGTTGGGATTCCTGGCCAGAGACGTAGTATCCATTCCGGATCCGAACTCGGTGATCATCTCTGTGTCTTCTTCTCTAATCTCTTTCTTACACAAATCGATTTCACAATCTCTTTGATATTACATGATCTGAGCTAAAACGAAGATATACTGTAATCGGACTCGAATTGGATGTCTATGTAAGGAATATTTATTAAAATTCCTTTTTCCTATTATGTGGTCTTTAGTGATCCGTTTTCTGTTAGAATAATGTTATTCCATAATATATTTGGTAACCAATTAAATGAAAATAATGGAGTTAATTCCTAATAAATCTCTACTTTGATGGACGGTTGAGATTAATCATAAGAAAAACCTAAAGAGGAATTAGGTCCTCTCTCCACCTATAAATATGTGTCTTTAACCCATCATAAAGGCATCCTAAAACACAACACATAAAGAGAAGTTTATAGACAAGGAGAGAGAAACCTAACTCCTACCTCAGAGATCAGGCTTTCCATCTTCCATCAGGATATCGTTCAGGAAGATCTCTCCACTACAATGAACGGAGGTAATCCGATAATCTTTCTCATAGATTATGTTATGTGATTAACCTAGATGTTTAAAGATCTTAGGGTTCATGTAAATTATAACTTACATGAGGTATTAGAGAATGGTTGTAAAACATCTGTTTAATCCGTTAAGAATGATAGATCTATGATTTGATTAATGGAACATTAGAGATCTGCAAACTAGGTTGTTGGCATATATGACTTTTTGTTAGAAAATCGTCTGTGCAAATTTCGGGTTTCTGCGAATTATAGTTTTTCGTGTAAATCTGTTACTGTGCAAAATTCGTGCATTTATGAATTTATGTTTTCCGCAATTATGGTTTCGTGCGAATTTTGTCTGTGCGAAATTAGAGTTTTTCGCATATTATTTTCTGTAGATCTGTTTCGTGCATAATCGGTGTGAATTCTTATATGAACATATTCTGTGCATAATTCGTACAGAAACGTTCTCTGCATATCTCGTACAGATTAGTGTTATTTATAAATCGTACAGATTATTCTATGCATAATCCGTACAGAAACGATTTATACATAATTCTTACATAAACGATTTGTGCATAATTCGTAGAGAACATATATTTCATATAAAAGGTGTAAAGCTAGGGTTTTGGATATCACCACAGTGAATTCATCCTATAATGATTTGCATATTCGATCTATTCATGTAGTAATTAGTTACCCACAGGTAGACTATAAACATGAGATATGATTGATAACTTATGGAGTGATTGTATATGTGTAGACTTAGGATATCCACAGATAACTTTGTCTAAATAATTGAATATATCACTGAATAATGTTTTTCTGAATCTATGACTTTCTTTGAGATTCTGGTGGTTACCCACACGAACACCATAATTTCTTGTCATATACATTTAATTAATTATGTGTTGATTATGTTCTAGAAGTCTAATTAGGACTTGTCGTATCTCTAAAATGGAGATTTTCCTACTAATTTGTCATCCATGGTCTCTGCTGTTCCAATTTTCACGGGAATCAACTTCTCAGAATGGAAAGAGAAAGTTGAGTTCATATTAGGAGTACTGGATTTGGATTTGGCACTTCGTGAAAAACGAGCCAGCTCCACTTATTAATACCAGTACTGAGGAACAAAAGACTCTCCATAAAGCTTGGGAGAAAGCGAACAGATTGAGCATCATGTTCTTAAGGATGACAATAGCTAGCAACATTAAGACTTCCCTACCAGTTTCAGACAAAGCTAAGGCTTATCTAACAGCTATAGAAGAACGGTTTAAGACTGCAATCAAATCCCTAGCAGGAAAACTTATGGCAGATCTTACAACCATGAACCATGATGGGGCAAGGTCTATGCATGAACATTGCATTGAAATGACCAATCTTGCAGCTAAGCTGAAGAATTTAGGAATGAGTGTGGATGATTCTTTTCTTGTCCAGTTTATCCTAAATTCATTACCTCCTCAATATGGACCATTTCAAATCAATTATAATGCAATTGATGAGAGATGGATCTCGAATGAAATGGCCAATAAATTGGTTCAAGAGGAGGTTAGGCTTGGGCGTGAAGGTATTAAGTTTGCCCATTATGTCCAAGGAGCTAGACCTAAAGCTGGGAAAAGGCATCAAGTAAGCCATAAAAAAGCACCACCCAGAATGAATGATTCCAATCAAGTTGAGAAGAAAAAGGCAAAGAAAGATGACCGATACAACTTTTGCAAAAAGTCTGGTCACTTTCAGAAGGAATGCCCTAAAAGGAAAGAATGGTTCGAAAAGAAAGGTAATCCTATGGGTTTCGTAAGCTTTTTCGAAACCAATATTACTCATGTTTCTTCTAACACTTGGTGGATTGATAGCTGTGCTAATGTACATGTTACGAAACCTTGCAGGGATTCCTTACGACCCAAACTATAAATCCAAGTATTAACTACTTATTTATGGGAAACAGAGACAAAGCGCCAATTGAAGCTATTGGCACTTATCGTCTCATTTTGGATAGTGGATTTTGTTTGGATTTATTTAAGACTCTTTATGTTCCATCTATTTCCCGTAATTTAGTTTCAGTAAGCAAACTTGATTTGGTTGGTTTTAAGTCGTCTCAAGGAGATGGTTGTTTCAATTTATTTCTGAACTCTAATCGAATTGGTTCTGGAATATTAGTTGATGGTCTTTTTATAGATTAAATTTGGCTGATCAACCTTTTGAAACTCATCTCACCCTGCAAGATAAACGTGGACTTAAGCGTAAAACATGTTCAAATGATTTGTATAACTTGTGGCATAAAAGGCTGGGACACATTTCCACTGAAAGAATTAAAATATTGGTAAAAGATGGAGTCATTCCGAATCTTGATTTTACCAATCATAAAGAGTGTATAGATTGTATTAAGGGAAAGCAAACTAAACACACTAAAAGAGGAGCCACAAGAAGTACACAGCTTCTTGAAATCATACATACAGATATTTGTGGACCTTTTGACGTTCCAACTTTTGGAGGTGAAAAATACTTCATTACCTTTATTGATGATTATTCACGTTATTGTTACATCTATCTATTGAAAGAAAAGTCTCAATATGTGGATGTTGTACAAGTGTTCAACACTGAAGTAGAGAGACAATTAGATAGAAAGGTGAAAATCATTAGGTCAGATAGAGGTGGTGACTTTTATGGCAGGTATGATGAAACAGGACAACATCCTGGACCTTTTGCCAGACTTCTCCAAAAATTAGGAAGCGTTGCTCAGTACACAACGCCTGGTTCTCCATGGCAGAATGGTGTAGCTGAAAGGCGTAATCGTACTTATATGGGAATGGTTAGATCCATGATGAGTCATGCTAACTTACCTATATCCTTGTGGATGGATGCATTACGTACTGCAGTATATATCTTGAACAGGGTTCCTAGTAAAGCAGTTCCTAAGACTCCTTTTGAACTGTGGAAATGCTGGAAACCAAGTCTGTCACATCTCCAAGTTTGGGGTTGTCCAGCTGAAGCAAGAATATACAACCCACATGAAAAGAAATTAGACTTAAGAACGATCAGTGGTTTCTTTATTGGTTATCCTGAGAAGTCTAAAGGATATAGATTTTATTGTCCAACCCATAGTACGAGAATAGTAGAAACCAGTAATGTCAGATTCTATGAGAATGGTGAGTTCAGTGGGAGTGATAAAGTACAAGATGTGAACATTCAGGAAATCAGGGTTAATATTCCTTTACCCTCTCTTCCGAATGTAGTTGGTGATTCTTCTGTTGTTGAACCGTTAAACAACAAGGAAAATCCAGTGAATGATCATTCACTCCATGATGATAATATCGCCAATAATGATAATGAACTTGTAGTGCAAGAGGAACCAGCAATAAGAAGATCTACTCGTGAGAGGAAATCTGCTATTTCTGATGACTACATGCTTTACCTAGTAGAATCTGAAGGAGGGAATATTAAAGATCCGATTACTTATTCACAAGCCATGAAAGATGTTAATTCTGATAAGTGGAATGATGCCGCAAAGGATGAAATGGAATCGATGGCTAAGAATGAAGTCTAGGACATTGTTCCATTGCCTGAAGGACACAAAGCAGTCGTGAGTAAGTGGATCTTTAAGGTCAAACTCGACTGTAATGGCAATGTTGATCGATATAAAGCTAGACTTGTAGCTAAAGGTTTCAATCAGAAAGAAGGCATTGATTACAATGAGAGTTTCTCACCTGTGTATAGGAAAAACTCTCTCAGAATTATCATGGTATTAGTAGCTCAGTATGATCTTGAGTTACATCAAATAGATGTGAAAACTGTCTTTCTTAATGGAGACTTAGAAGAAGAAGTTTATATGCGTCAACCTGAAGGCTTCATAGCCGAAGGTCAAGAAGACATGGTCTGCAAACTGAAGAAATAAATATATATGGGCTGAAACAAGCTTCGAGGCAATGGTATCTTAAGTTTGATGAAACCGTTATGAAATTTGGTTTCAAAGAAAATATTATAGATCCATGTATATACCTCAAGATCAGTGGGAGTAAGTTCATATTTTGGTGATGTATGTTGATATATCTTATTGGCCTGTAATGATCTTGATCTATTACATAAGACTAAGAACTACCTCTCAGAGAACTTTGACATTAAAGATATGGGTGAGACATCCAATGTGATAGAAATTTAAATATTTCGTGATAGATCACTTGGAATTTTAGGTTTGTTTCAGAAAGCATATATTATTAAAGTTCTTGAGAAAAATGGCATGATGATGTATTCTTCTATTACAGTATTGGTACGTTCATATTAAGATTTTGAGATACATAAAGAAAACAAGAAATATATGTTCACATGTTAAAAATCAATACATCCACAAATGGTTGAGTATACTAACTCAGATTTTAGTGGAAATCATGGTTTTAAGCACTACATTTAGGCTATGTGTATCTCATTAGTAGAGATATCATATTATGGAAAAGCTTGAAGTTGTAGTTGCTTTATACATTCACTTAGCAGGCTGAGTATGTGGCAAATTATGAGGCTTCTATTATGAAAATATTGTTGCAAAATTGTCTTTGAGTTCGAGGTCTTTAAGTCTTCAACTCTTTATGCGACACTGAAAGCTACAATGTTCTTTCAAAGTAAGACATGATATCTAAAGGATCCAAGTATATGGACATTAAGCTTAAATATATGTCGATAAAGCAAAGATGTCAAAAGAGAAAAGTTTGTCATAGAACACATAGGCACTGATGTTATGATTGCAGACATATTTACGAAAGGTTTACCTCCTAAGACATTTCATAAGCATGCTGAAAGAATGGGTCTTGAGGATAGCTCTTAATGATGTTGTCTGATTATGTTTTGCCTATTTTGACATTTATTTGAGATCTTTTAATGACTTTTTACATCTTTTCTATTCTGTTTCCAATGTGCACACACATTATTGGTTGTTGGATTATGATAACAGAATGAGTCTTTATTTAAAGACATAAAAGAGACCATTACGATAACTCCAACTTATGTTTATGGTCTAGCTATGAAGGTAGTCAGTGTAGTAGTACATAGAAGGGATCATGTTGCAGAATGATGTGCGACCGCCATGACTCCCATTGATTACTAGATTAGTCAAGACACTTATGATGACCAAATGAGGAATAGTGAATAACATATTATGCCGGCCTTATGATTCTTGGAAGAAAGCATTAATGGATCGTACTAGCGACCAAGTGGGAGACTGTAAGAAATATTTATTAATATTTCCTTTTCCTATTATGTGGTCTTTAGTGATCCATTTTCTATTAGAATAATGTTATTCCATAATATATTTGGTAACCAATTAAATGAAAATAATGGAGTTAATTTCTAATAAATCTCTACTTTGATGGACGGTTAAGATTAATCCTAAGGAAACCCTAAAGAGGAATTAGGTCCTCTCTCCACCTATAAATATGTGCTTTTAACCCATCATAAAAGCATCCTAATACACAACACCTAAAGAGAAGTTTATAGGCAAGGAGAGAGAAACATAACTCCTACCTCAGAGATCAGGCTTTCCATCTTCTATCAGGATATCGTTCAGGAAGATCTCTCCACTACAATGAACGGAGGTAATCCGATAATCTTTCTCATAGATTATGTTATGTGATTAACCTAAATGTTTAAAGATCTTAGGGTTTATATAAATCATAACTTACAGTCTAAAGCTCAACACAATATATACTTAAGTTTAAGATCATTCGTATATATGTATAAATATTGTGGACTGGTGTTACAAAATTTTGGAAAGATTACTCTTTCCTTTTTCTTTGTGGTCGAAAGATTATTCTTTCCTATGTGATGATGTTGTTTCCTATGTAAAGGTCCTAAAGGATATATGCAATATATCCTTTAGGACCTTTATGTAATTAGCTAATCCCTAATGCCTCTCATACCATTTCTATATATAGGTTTATATATCCGAATGTCCGAACTATTCACTAAAAACAACTTCCTTGCCGTATAGTCGTTGCCCTCTCTCTCTTCTCGTTGGCGACTTAGGGTTTCCAACTTTCGTTCGCAATTTTCAGTCTTCTTAACGAATCAAACGTGCTCGTCACGTTTCAAGGTTTTTCTTGCTCAGAGAAATCTGTATAGACAGGTTACGGTGTTGTTCTTTTGCCCTAAGATAATGATTGCTACGATGTGTTCTTTTGCCGGTAACGGTAAGAGACATCAAGACGAAATCAGTGAAGAAAAAAGTAAAAGAATGAGAGTATACCGTGATCAGAACAGAGTCATACCTGAGGGCTGGCAAGATTGTCCTCGTTTTGGTCAGGAAATAGGATGCATCATTCCTTCAAAGGTTCCTCTCAGTGAATCTTACAACGATTGTCTTCCTCCTAACAAAACATACACTTTGAAACAGTGGTTAACTAATGGAAAGAAGAAGCTTGGTCTGGTGATTGATCTAACCAACACAGCTCGTTACTATCATCCTAACACAGAAGAGTTAAGGCAAAAGGGCATCGATCATGTGAAGATTCGTTGCAGTGGTCGTGATTCTGTGCCAGATGATGTTTCTGTAAACATGTTTGTCAACGAGGTTGATCAGTTCGAGAGAAACAACTTTTCAAACGAGTATGTTCTGGTTCATTGTACGCACGGGCATAATCGAACAGGGTTCATGATTGTTCATTACCTTATGCGTTATAAGCCGATGATGAGCGTTACACAGGCCTTGAAAATGTTTTCCGATGCTCGTCCTCCTGGGATATACCAACCAGATTACATTGATGCTCTATACAGTTTCTATCACGAAATTAAGCCTCAAAGTCTCGTTTGCCCGATAACTCGTGAATGGAAAAGGTTTGATGATCTTAACCGTGAAGCAGTTGCTCCGTGTCGGAGGAGAGGTCAAATGATAATATTTTGGGGGATGAAATACCCTCTAATCAGGAGGAGTATTACCAGAATGTTTTTTATGATATGCTGAGTATTAAGGGAGGAAGAGGATATATGTATTTCTCTGGCTCGCACCCTGTGTCTTTAGACAGGGAGCAGCTGCAACTCTTGAGGCAGCGGTACTATTACGCGACATGGAAGGCAGACGGAACGCGGTACATGATGCTCTTGACTAGAGAAGGGTGTTATCTGGTGGATAGGAATTTTAGATTTAGAAGGGTACAAATAAGGTTCCCTTGTAGTGATTATCATCACGGAGTGCATCATTAGACGTTGCTTGATGGAGAGATGGTTGTAAATACCTTTCTGGATGCACAAAAGCGGCGCCAGGTGAGGAGGTACCTCGTGTATGATTTGGTGGCAGTCAATGGAAAATCAGTCACAGAGCTGCCTTTCAGTAAAAGATTGGATATTCTCGATAAACAGGTGATCAAACCCCGCAATGATGAGAAGAAAGTCACAAGTCATTGGTACAGGTACGAGATGGAGCCTTTAGGGGTACGGATAAAGGCTTTTTTCTACTATCTGCTCTTAAGAAGGTTTTCAAGGACTTGATTCCCTCGCTTTTGCATGAAGTAGACGGCCTAATTCTTCAAGGGTGGGACGATCCTTATGTTCCGCGAGCCAATTATGATCTACTGAAGTGGAAGTATCCAGAAAAGAATACGGTGGACTTTCTGTTGGAGATGGGCAAGGATGGGCGCCGAATGCTTTTCTTGTATGAATATAAGAAGAAGAAGCTTATGCAAGGCTATTCGGTTGAGTTTAGAGGTGATGGCTGGAACAACCAGTCCAATTATTGTGGGAAGATTGTATAGTGTTCATGGGATGGGGAGAAGAAAGTATGGGTCGGCATGCGGATCAGAGTTGACAAAAGTACACCGAATGACATAAAAACCGCTCTCAGTGTGATAAAAAGCATAAATGACAACATCACGGAGGAGGTTTTGCTGCCGTCTTCCAATGTACGCCGAGCGGATTCAAAAGGACAGCCAAGCAGCTGAACACCACAGGCATGGAAACCGCAAAGCCTGATGAAGAAACCATTACAGTCTACCATCGTCTGTTTCGGTTTGTATATATATTAGTCAAATAAGAAACAGATAATAATTCAGTTTTGATGTGTAACAATAAAATAAAGGAAGTTATTAGAGTTCGATTTTTTCAGAGTATCTACTACTGCTAAAGAACTAAAAGGGTATACTACATCACTCTCAGTATGTGATTCAAAAGTGAAAACACATAAAAATAGGTGTATAGAAAACTGCATATAGAGTAACACTGAAAAAAATCGTTTGCCTGCGATCAAAGTTTCAAGCTTCTTAATGCGGAAGAGATGAGCTGGAGTTTGGCAGGAGCTTTTTGCTTGTATTCTATCTCTATTGCAGCTGCAGCTAAAGAGTGTAGCTCTGGGGCCGCTGCTGTTGCGTCTCTATCCTCTTTGTTCTTGCCTTTTGAAAGCTGTGCAATGGCTGATGCACACTAAAAGAGGATAAAGTAGACTTGGTGATTTGTAAATAGAGGAGATCTGTGAAAACTACAACAGAAGAGGAGAATGACTTACCAAACAGATTCCGAGAAGAGCTCTGGTGTTTTTGCCGCCTGTTAAGTCTATGGTGGCTGCATAGTATTTTCTTGCTGAGATAAGGTTTTCTGGTCCACCAATTGTGTAGAGAACCTGGTTTGAAATAGTACACAAACGAAAGAACGTAAAGAAAAAAAAACTACTAATTCAAACTTTATAAAATGTGGTCCCTTTGAGGAAGTTGAACTTACATCCGCATATGCTAGGTGGTACAACGGAACGGTTGGCTGAGATAGTATGAGCTCTTCGTAGCAGAAAGCTGCTTGTTTGTACCTGTAACCGAGACATAAACCATTAATTGGGTAGAAACACAGAGATAATCTGAAATAAAACTGATGACGTTACTAGTTATATAAGTCGTTCCTGAAAAATAATTTGGAGAGGAGAGGATAGAAAGAGGTTTACATTTGCAAGGAAAGATAAATCTCTGCGAGTTCTCTCCATGCATCATGATCAGCCATAAATCTACATACAAGAAAGAACGATGAAGTGATCTCATCTGGTGGCTTTCCCCTATAAGCTAATCGGGATAAGTAAACACTCACAATTCAAGATATTTGCTAAGAAGCTCAATGGCTAAGGAAGGCTTTCCTAATGCCTTGGTTATAGCCACCCTTCGTTTGTGTATTGTCTGTATGAGAGACATTTAAGTTGTATACACAAAACTATACAAATTGTGGATATTTTCATCAAGGAAAAGATGCGAAAACTTACTTGGTCGAATGGATTATCCTCTAAAAGGCTCGAATAGGCTTCCTCAGCCTCTCCCCATAATCCCTTCGCTTCAAGCAGCAAAGCCTCCAGCTTCCCTGAAATTTCCAAAATGAGGTTTAGACTGGGATCAATGTAAATTACACTCGAAACAGTCATCAATTTCAAATAACCCAAAAGGCCAAAACCCATGAGTATGGACATATAGATTCAAAAGACCCAATAATGGCTAAACAGACAATAACTAGTCAGTACAAGCATGTGATTAGCTAAATTAACACAGCTGACTTAACTGGTATACTTCAAATTTGATCAGTTCTGCTTAATTTCAGAAGGGAACAAGTATAAAAGAAAAAATGGAAAGGAGACAATGTTTACATTCTTGGTCAGGAACCAAGTTATCAATACATGAATCATCTGTGCTAGAAAGCCTATAGCATAGAGAAGGAAAAACTATGATATTGTTCGTTGTGTCATTGCCGTTATATTTACTTACCAACCCTTTTGCTTTCAGGAAATTTCTTCTGCAAAGCCTTAATGCAATTCTGCAAAAAATCCAAACGTGATCTCATCGTGAGTATCAACATCGATTTCCCACAAGCTGAAAGAAGCGTGAGATAGAAAAAAAAATCGTTTATAAGAAAGAAATTGATGAGCAATATTGGAGTGTGTGCAACTCAACCCTCCGTACATCGAAAACAATAATACTACTTAATTCATATCAGAACACAGTCATGCTACGGAACAGAACTATATAACGTTATAAAATTTGGGCCCAGAGGCTACAGCTTCAGCATTTGCTAGGAAAGAGACGACACATAGAAGATAAATTTGATAACTTGCGTAAGCCAACAAAGTGAGATCCTGTATAAAAGTTGCTTCTCAAGGTATTCACGGAAGGTGAAAAGCAGAAAGGAGAAAGTGTGAAGCAAATATACACACCTGTGCGACATCAAGACATTGACAGTCCATGGCTGCAACTGCCACCTGCTCGTTTAGAGTCCACTCTATACAGAAAGAATAAGAGAATCCATTTAGTTACATGCATAAACATAAGAGCAGCAGAATATGTTGATTTAGTTTTGAATATAATTGCAAACTTGCACAAATCTATAGCATGTAGACAATAAAAATAAAATAGAATCAAAACAAGTTTAGCAAAGATGTGAGGATTTTAACCTATTTAGCACGTAGTGAAAATTCAGGTTTTCCATTTGCATAGTCAAGAAACAATTTCATAGAGAAGAAAACAAGACATTAAGGATCATAAAAAAGATGGCCACACCATTAATGCAAAATGTAGCGCAGAGATTATCATAATTGAATTGCTTATAGAATCCATCAAAGATGAAGCAATTCTGAAACGTTTGAATACTAAAGCTCCCTTTAACAAAATCAGAGTGAATTGAGTAGAGAGACCTTTGATCAGCTGAGAAAACATGTTCAATTTCACTTGTCGGGACAACACAAAAACCAATCTAAGCCCATCATGATTTTGAGCACAAAAGCAAACTTGGGAAAATAAAATGAATCCAGGATCATCCACAATCCCAAAAAAAGAAAGAAACAAATCTACTAGTAAATCTCTCAGAAATTGGACAGAGCACGATCGAACAATCAGGCAGGACA